>CM033470.1:302953715-303068715 GCA_019447015.1 Hymenochirus boettgeri | reverse complement strand
GCAAGAGTTATAGCTCCAGGTTAATGGAACAGACCAGCAGCTGCCCCTTATCTATCACTTGTAGCCCCTCCCATAGGGGGCCCATGGCTGGGTCACATGGACTCCAGGTGGAGCAATGTGGGTGTAGAAGGAAGGTAAGAGGATCAGTCCCTGCAGGTAAATCTTACCTGTCACCTAACAGAGAGAGAAGCATTGAGGCAGCTCCTTATGGTTCCCCTCTCCCTGTCATGGCCATGAATATGGAGGATCAGTACTATTCCCAGGCTCCTCTCTACAAAGAGCCCTGTGCATTTCAAAGGAACCAGACACAGGACTATAACCAGAGCCCCCCAGCATGTCTGTACATGGGAAGGCAACAGCAAGCAGCCTACACCAATCCACTGATAACCCTGGATCCTGGGAACCCACCAGACATTTCACCCTATGAAGTGCCCCCTCTGTCTGAAGATCCCCTGGTACCTCACCTTCACCACCATCATCACCACCACCATCACCACCACCCAGGACTCCAACATCAGCCAATCCCCTTCCCAGAAGACACAGAACCTGGGACTTTAGAAGAAAGGAACCGAAATATTTTACCATTTCCATGGATGAAATCCACTAAATCCCACACCTGGAAAGGGCAGTGGACAACAGGTAAGAAGGTACCACCCAGGGGGGACTGGCAGCTCTAGTAACTACTACTACTGTTTTAATACCATCAACCAATTAGAACCCTCCCTGCAGATGGGTTATTAGAATGTACAGGTTATTGAAATTCCAATTTCCTTTCTCATTGGGTGTCACAAACTTTTACATTCCATATCGGATACCTTGTATCCTACGCTGATACAGTAACACAGTGAACAGTGCTGGACTGGCTGCCTTGATTCTACAGGTATATAAGATCCCAAGGGTTATATTATATATAAGGCTACATACAGGAAACTGCCCATGATAAAGCAGACATTGTGCTGGGGTGATTGACAGATTTGCTTAGATAGAAAGTCTCTATCAGTACAGAAAGTTCAGTTTCTAGAACAATATTTCTGTATCTCCATTTAGAATGTTATCACTGGGGGCCATTGTGCACTTTTTTGTCACACCTGCAAAGCAAATATTTTTTTAATTGCTTTGTTCAAATAGACTGTTGAAAATGTATATTCTAGTCATATTCACTGGTGATATTTTCCTGCCCTTTAACCCCCCTGACAATGTCAGATTTCCAACAGGAACTGAGAAGTAGAGATTGACATGAGAGCTGGCACTGTGTATGGCAGCTTCTAACTAAGCTATTGGTAGAATTATTCATCTATTAACCATCTTACTTTCCCTTTTCTGAAAAATGACAGTTCAATCCATATGGTTCCCTGTATTGGATGGATGGCTGTGTCACTTGTTTGCACAGATAACATGCAGACAAAGTACAATCTATAGGTGTTAATGTTCCAGTCTGAGGATCCCAAATAGAATATAAATAAATAAATAAAAATAAAACTTCCAGCTATTGGCAACAAATGTAAGACCGGGTCCTAACCGACCGTTTGCCACTAGCGATCAGTAAGCCGGGACGAATCACTGTCAGTCACAGCAAAAGTAGCCACGGCTGAGAGTTTGCCACGAACGATTGCTCGGTCTATAGGGAACCACACAAACGTCCGTGATTTTCTGACATACCTGATTGTCCATTCATCCCGTACACCATCTATTTACCGATACCGTAATATGGGTCGGTCAGAAAAAGTGGATGGTGTGTACCAGCCTAAGACAGGATTCTGGGAGTTGTTGTTTAGTAGCTGCAGAGTTAACAGGCTGGGCATAATAGGAAAAATTAAATCACAGCAGTTAATCCAGAGACTACAGGAGCCTATATTATTCTACGTACCTACCCACAATCATTCAAACTAAAAAAACGCCTGGCCCAATCATTTATCCAACCACGTTGGACACAGTCCATCCAGGAAACATAGTGGGAATGTCAGCAAGTAAAACCAACGCTCTGGTCAATTTTATGATCAATTCATGGTGTATTAAAGGTGGATTAAAGGTTGAATGTACATGGCTTGAACTTGTCCCCCTGTTTGTATACTCTGTATTATATAATGTACAGGGCTGCATACACAAGTGGCGCTATATAAATAAAATTATACATACATTATACTAGATTGATGTTTTTCAAACATCTCCAGCATGGATTCCTACATCCTTATTTTGCTTGATTTTGTTTGCAGCTTTCAAATATTGCTATAAATCAGGAGCCAAGCAGGGAAAAGATTCTCCAACTTTTAACAACATTTTATTTAATGAAGTCAGGCAGGTAGAATGAGAGCTCCCAGCACTAGTCTAAAGCTAATTACTTTATTGCAAAACAGGAGGTAGGAATACTTTCTCTTATAGATGGGGGTGGTGGCATGTTTAGGGTTTGGTGATCCTATCATGGTGTTGTTATTATTATTTAATAAATTGTTTGTTTAATCTTTTCTACAGAGATCATAACTTTTGGGAATACATAATAACATCAAAATATTGTTTTTCTATTTTATGAAAAAAATATTATTTCCAAAGTAGTAAATAGCCTGATTCATGTTGTATTAAGGAAACTTTGGACTGGTAAAAATAATTGTTTAGCAAGTAGACAGGGGGATTGTAAACTGCGGATCATGGTTTCCTTGAAAACACTATAAAAAATATATCACAATACAGAAAATTTGTACAAGGGGAAAATAAGGTCAAATATACAAATAATTACTAAATTCAAAAACAGGTTTGTAATAAACTTGTTTGAAACATGAGACATGAGGTAAGAGGTCCCTGTCCCACAGAGCTTGCAATCTAGGCAAGTGTATTTAGTTTCCTGTTCTACACTATTTCCAATGTTCAATCCAAGATTTTCTGATCCTCCACCCCAACAAATTTTTTTTTGTAGAAACTGAAATTTTTATAAATTGACAAACTCAAAAATATTATAAGCTGAGTTTACGGTTTTTGACTGTTTCTGTAATAAATTGAAATATTAAAAAGGTATAAGCCCTCCCTTCAGGGTAGAGATGGGGGACCTTGGACTGGTAGATTTCTTGTACAATAGAAAGTCTAGGCCTGAAATAAATCTATTAAAGTTTAGATCACATTATTTAATTTCATCTTAAATGTCTCCCATTTATTTGGCCTAAAAAAATGAATGTTCCTGTTCAATAATGTCATTTTTTAAAAAGCGTTTAAAGACACACCTAAAATTACTATTACCATATGATCTTAATATTATGGTATTACTGAAATATAAACTTACCCTTTAAATTGATAGACCACACATCCTATTGTTTTAGGTAGAATGTAAAACCTATATATATCTTATATATAAAGATATACAGGGCTAGACCTCTGTGTAGAAATTCGTATTAATAATATAAAATACTGGGATTAAATTCACAGGTTTTCTATGGATTTACATATCATTATTTTTAATTTATTATTATTATTATTATTAATATTATTATTATAAAACCCATTTATATAAAAATTTGTAGAAATTACTTCTGGGAATTTGCTTGCTTTACTTTCACAGAATTACAATACATTGTCTCCATTACAAATAATACTAAAATATGAAAAGTAAATACTAGCTTTGGGCTGTATGACTGAGACCACGAATACCTGTAATGTACTCCTGATTGGGCCCTGTATTGATTCCCTGCACCGTAATAGCAATAATTTTGAACTGTGGACGTGCTGCGTATATCTTAATTTAGAAAGCGCCACGTGTGTACGCAGAACTGTACATTTCAACAACACAAAGAATGAGGACAGGAATAAGTGAAAGAAATTAAAGTCCCTGTACCAAAGAGCTTACAATCTAGTGAAAGGACCATACGATTTACAATAGATCTTGCTGCACAAATCTATACCTTTCTGAGAATATTGGTGTCTTATTGAGTCAATGAAGTTTTATATATAATCAGTTACTGGATTTTCCAAGGTAAAAATCTCCCAGATTAATAGTTAGGGCAGCACTAAACACACATCTGCAAAGATGATAAGTTAATGATTTGTTACATTTTTTTCCCTAAAGCTTTAAACATTTTGTCTAGAATAATATTATTATACTATGTGAATGGGCCTTACACTGAGGGCAGTGATACCGTAAAAATGTCTTCCCATCCCATACAGTAACTACTGACTGCAATTACCCATACCCAGCGGGTAAAAAACAAAATAGTTTTAGTGCTCCTTTTAAAATTATTATTATTATTATTATTATTAATAATAAGGTGGGAATAATACAATATCTACAGACTTCTAAGGAACTAACAGAGATTATATTAAAGTTCTTATCGTTAAAAATGGTGCTAATTTTGCTCCAACCAATCAGATCTTATTTAACATTTGAAAGCTAATGTCTGGTTGGTTGGGGCAAAATTAGCACCATTTTTAACGATAACAGCTTTTATTGAATCTCCCTGTATGGATGGTATTTATAATGGTTCCTTGTGGAAAATGTCTGATAATTAAATTTAAAGCGAAAAAAAAATACTGCTAGTAGCATCGCTGTGGTTGAAACCCCATTATGCCAAGTGTTATTTAGATACCAACCCATTGAAGCCGCAAAGCAACATCACTGAAAAAACAAGCGTTACTATCGCTATAAAGAGTATCGGGAACCTTAATAAATACCGTCCTAAATAAGTACACAGATCTGTTCTCTTCCTGTCAGTAAATATTTAGCGTTTATATTTTGTGGTGTAGTGTTTGCTGTGTCACGGATAAGGTGTATGAACTGGAGGGGGATGTGTGTGACTGATTTCTAATTACGCCACACTGATAATATCGGTCATTTTATTCCACATACACCCTCTATCTTCTAGCTGGCAGGTAGTATAGGTAAGGGAGGGTATAAGTGTGTGTTTGTTCATTTAATATGATGCGATTATTTGTTTTTTTTTAGGACCTTCAGAATAATTTTATTATTGCCCCCCTGGATGTTCCTGATGGTTCCTGTGAGCACTGCAACTACACATAGCTAAACATACACACATAATTTCCACTGTGCACCAACGGGCACACTTTTGCTAGTTTATATATATAGAAAAAGTCCAAGTTGTGCTGCGTTCAATGAAGTTTATTATACAAAAAACATCTTCACAAACAGGTGCGTTTAGCTAACATCCACTACCTTTCCCAAGCCATGATAAAATGGTGGCATTTAGATAGACCTTTTCTACTTCTAATTGGAGGATTACAGGTTGCCCTCACCTGTGTGCGCACCAACTTAACTCCTAGTGCACAGTGTAGTGCAGTGCTGTTGTTATATCTACCTTTATTTATATATATATTTGTTCTCGCCCGTTATGGAACATTATTTTGTAATCATTTTATATGTATCTGTATAATTGCGTACAATAAATAAAACGGCATTGCATTATTTACAGAGAGGCGCTAGGCACAAATCCATTTTTAAAGTCACGCTAACCAATTTAATATGCGATAGCGCAACATTAAGAAGGAATTTCACTGGCCTTGGTTTGAACAACGCAGCTGGTGGACGTAGACCTAATAACGTTTTGTGTCACGTTTTTGTAAATTGCAGCCACATAGCCGGGGTTAAACTTTCGCAAACTGTTGGGCAATTTACAGGAGATAATGTAGGTAAATGTTTCGACAAAGAACAAAATGGCCGAAAAACAATATGAAATCTTGTCAATGTGCAAAGTAACATTCCCCAACAGTTAGCACAAAAAGTCCACATACTCACAGTGACAAATACAGTCGCACACACACACACACACATACACACACACACACACATATAGTCACACACACACATATACAATCACACACACATATACACAGTCACACACACATATACAGTCACACACACATACACAGACACACACACCCATATACAGTCACACACACACACACACTATTATTTGTTTATACATATGTTTGTTAATATGTGTTTTACCAAAGAATGTTTAAAGGTTGGATCAGAACACTTCCTAAAGGTGACCACATAGAAATATTTTTGGCCGATCGGTACCAGGTGCAGAAAAACAAAATGGACCAATTCTGTCAGGCCATTTTCATCGCTAGACACCACAAAGTGATTAACACCCATTACCACATATCCGCCAACAATGTCCCTACGTGTATGGCACATAGCGATTCCCATCTGCGGCCCCATAATCAAGCTGAAAGATCTGTCCCCCTTTACAATCAGATTTCCAACATATTGCTGTTCAATTGTGGGAAAATAGAAAATAAAACTAGAACATGTGATAATTCTGCACCCCCTATATTACCTGTTAAGTAAATGGATATATAGCCCACCCTTTAACACATTACAATCGGCTTGTTCACACTAGAACTGCCCTTATAACTAGAGATGGTTGCAGTTCCTAAGTTAATTTTGATGGCAACATTTTGCAATACAACTGTAGTGTGCGGCTCCTTACACTTTGCTGGTGAAATCATTTTATAAAATGGTTTGCTGTTTGCACACATTCCCCAAGCAATTTCCATGCTCCCTGTGTAATGTTAGTGGTTTTCAAGTCATTAAAGACTTTAAGATAAACCAGGATGTTCGTAAAATTTCATATCCCGTAACCTGCTTTACAATGGCAAGTTTTTACACAGTGATTTTGTCTTCATGAGAAGCCATTTTGTCCATCTCTACTGATAATGAGGACTACTAATATTAACTATAACATTCCTCCAAGTAACCATTATAATAATAACCATAAAACTACCCCAACTAACAGGAGTATTAACTATAACATTACTCAAACTAACCATTATAATAACAACCATAAAACTACCCCAACTAACAGAAATAATAACTATAACATTCCTCAAACTAACTATTATAATAATAACAACCATAAAACTTCAGGAATATTAACTATTCTGCTCCTCCAACTAACCATAATAACTATACCACCCCTCCAACTAACAGTAATATTAACTATTCTGCTCCTCCAACTAACCATAATAACTATACCACCCCTCCAACTAACAGTAATATTAACTATTCTGCTCCTCCAACTAACCATAATAACTATACCACCCCTCGAACTAACAGTAATATTAACTATTCTACTCCTCCTACTAAGAATAATTTTAACTATTCTAGGCCTCCTGCTAACAATAATAACTATACCACTCTTACAAATAACCATTATAACTATACCACTCCTCCAACTAACCATTATAACAACTCTCCTACCTGAGGGCCAACTGTTCAGCTGAGGCTGTGATAAGATACAAGGAACCAAATTCCCTTTAAGCTATAAAACAAATTCAGTAATGGTAGCCCATTCACAAATCTATTTTTGCATTTGATCAGTCCAATAGACTCCATGTATTAAATCTAAAACTGATTCCGTTTTACATTGGATTGGATCAATCAATCGCATTAAAGGCCATCTATACCGAAAAATAGGTTATTTTAAATTGACCATAACTGGAAATTATAATTCTTCCTAACCACCACTGTATCATTTTTTTGTTGATGTGCTATTTCTTAAGATATACAATCTAAAATTTCTTATATTTCAGCTGTCAATCAAGTTCCTTGCTCTCAAAAACTATTCTTCTGTGAGTAATTTTACTGTAGCTGGAATGGTGACAGAGTCTTGACAGTTGGAATGCTGTATTCTGTGTGCAGGCTTGACAGTTGGTTTGTGGGGGAAAAGTCAGGTCGGATGGAAGTGGGAGTGGTTAAACGAGGGAGGGGGGGGATACTGCTCCTAAATAAAATGTGTGCTGGATTGAAGGCATGTAGCAAAACACGCCTTAGTGTCCCTTTAAATTTCCAACAGGTTTTGGAAACTTCTTAATAGATTCTAGAACCAATTAACAAGGGTGTGCACCTGCTAATTTATCAAAACCAACATTAGTCTAACGGTTTATAACCGAATAAGCTAATTGGGTTAGTTTATTTAGTTTGGGTGGAAAATCCCAAACTACTTATATATAAAGCTTCATTTTATCAATTTTTGCTGTCTATCTACATGAACTAGTTAATTTACATAGATAGATAATGGCAAAACCACATGCAAAAAGTCTGTTTCACGTTTGCATTTTATTATTCCCCGTTTATTTCTGAAGAGATTTATTAAGAGTCTTTGCATTTGGGGCCAGAAGGACATAACACTTTGTATGTCTTTGGGAGCGTATGGAAGAATACATTGCATGTCTTCACCCACAATTCCTTGGGAGCATATCATTCTTATATTTTTGGGGTTTGTTGCATAATGTTTTGTTAGGAGAAATGTGATTACTCTGTGTTTCCTTAATGGAAATATTCATTTTCTTCCTTGCCATATGCTGTCATCTTTTTACCAGTCCTTCCGTATAGCAGCCTTCAGTATCAGCCATGGCGGTTGATGGTGATGTCACGGCCAATGACTTATGGCATTTTCCTGCTCCACCTTCTCTATAGCTTTGCAAGAGCCTGTAAAGCAGTTAGAGACATAAACTGACCAGTAATAGGTGAGAAGCAATTTCCGTGTCAATGGGAAGGGCAATGGTACTGCTGCTCAGGAAAAGTCAATGCTTCCAGGTGTTGACAGGACATATCATTAAAGGATGCTTCTTGCACTAGCCATTCACTGTCTCCATGTTAAATTGATGTGACATTCAATTTTTTATGAAGGTCAAATTGATTAACATCGAGTGAAGTTGACGTTTTACCTGCTAACCTTCCTACAACATTTCCTGTTTCCGGGCCATTGTTTGTGATTGTTATTATTATTGATTGCAAAATGATCTGGCCAGGCGGTTGTCAGAACAATGTGTGAACATCGGAAGGTAAGTTTATAATGTATGGCCAGTTTAAAATGTTGGCAGCTATGGTTGTTCCTCAGCCTTATTATAGAACTTGTACCTGAATATGGCACATCAGTTGTTATTAGTTTACTGAACACTGGGTCAAAGAAACGATAAGCAAATCTATGATAGGATTGACCAGCTACCCCACATATAATGTGTAACTAGAGATGGGATCAGGGTCCGTCACGGAACCCCTTGGTTTCGAAATCCGAATGTTCCGTCGGTTTCAGATGGATCATTCGGATTTCAGAACTTCGGAGCCTATTTTCTATAATGTTCTCGAACGTTTGATAATTATTGAAAATGAAGTCCCGAAAGTATTTCGGTTTTCGGATCCTCAAGATTTTCCCGAGAACCGTAAATCCAAAAATGGAACTTTTCCGTTTCGGCCATCTCTATGTGTAATTAAACCTAAAAGACTGTTCTCCAATACAATACAATTCTTTTTTTTTTTTTTTTTAACTGATGTTGATTTTATTGAATGTTTCAAAGCTGCTTAAAATGTTCCTTTCTTTATTTAGATTTAGTTTTATTCAGTTTTACTTTTACAAATACAGTGCAAACCTATTGTATCTCGTATTTCGGTTTTCAGTATGAATGAAGATATTTCCAATATACCTGTAAACTGTTTCTATCTTTAGTCCTAAATACAGGGAGCAGGGTCGTAACTACAATACTAGGTAGAGATGGACTTATAACTGAACATGAAACCGAGTTTGACCCAAACTTTAACAGTTCGAACGAACTCTAACTTCTAGAACTTTCCAAACTAGGAACTAGTATTGTTTTCCGAACTCGCAGATGTATTTTCAATAATTATCGAATTTGCACACCGTTTGCTAACCCTCGATTGCGGTCATAACACTCAAATGTACTGTTTCAGAGATAACCCTTGAATGCAGCAATTTGCCAGTATCCCTCGAATGTTCTGTTTCAGCGATAATCCTAGAATGTATTGTTCTGTAACCCTGGAATGTATCGTTCGATTTCAGTAACCCTGGAATGTATCGTTCGATTTCAGTAACCCTGGAATGTATCGTTCGATTTCAGTAACCCTGGAATGTATCGTTCGATTTCAGTAACCCTGGAATGTATCGTTCGATTTCAGTAACCCTGGAATGTATCGTTCGATTTCAGTAACCCTGGAATGTATCGTTCGATTTCAGTAACCCTGGAATGTATCGTTGATTTCAGTAACCCTGGAATGTATCGTTCTTTCAGTAACCTGGAATGTATCGTTCGATTTCAGTAACCCTGGAATGTATCATTCGATTTCAGTAACCCTGGAATGTATCGTTCGATTTCAGTAACCCTGGAATGTATCGTTTGATTTCAGTAACCCTGGAATGTATCATTCGATTTCAGTAACCCTGGAATGTATCGTTCGATTTCAGTAACCCTGGAATGTATCGTTCGATTTCAGTAACCCTGGAATGTATCGTTCGATTTCAGTAACCCTGGAATGTATCGTTTGATTTCGACTACTGCTAATAATAATAATAATAACATAGTAATAATAATAATAATAATAACATACTACTACTGCTAATAATAATAATAATAACAACATATTACTTATAAAAAAATAAAATAAATAATAATAAAAAAACATACTACGACAACTATGTCTGCTAATAATATTCCTAATAATAACAATAATAATAAAAACATTCTTCTACTACTACTTCTACTACTAAAAATAAGATACTACTACCACTAATAAAAATAATAATAACATACTACTACTACTACTACTATTACTACTACTACTACTACTACTACTACTACTACTACTACTACTACTAATAATAATAATAATAATAACAACATACTACTACTATTAATAATAATACACTACTACTAATTATAATAATAATAATAATAACAACATACTACTAATAATATTAATAATAGTAACAACTAAATATTATTACTAATATAATAATAAAAACAACATTACTACTACTACTCCTACTACTAATGTACAAACACCAAAATCCATATAATTATCTAATGCTTACCAACTTCCACCCTGTATATTTTAAATTGCCCATTACTGGAAACTAGGATTCTTCCCATCCCTAGCTATCACTCCAGCTAGATTTGTCCCATATTTCTTTAGAAACTTCTCAAATTTCTACTGTCATTCAAGTGCCTTACTATTCTCCTATATGCAGTTTTGCAGTAACTGAAATGCTGACAGTTGAATTGTGAGAATTGCATGTCAAAGTCAAAGGGGAATACTTAGGCTGACCCAAAGAAGTACTGGTTTAAAGGCATGCATCAACACACACACTTCAGAGTAAAGGTGGCCATACACTATTACGATCGTAATTACAATCGTAAACCGACCAATACTTTGATAGACAGATGTACAATGTTAATTGTACTAAGATGTACCATAAATATTGTTCGACATTTAATTTGTTTTGTGATTTATGTTGAATGTCGTCTATTGTGAGGTTACATTACATTAACACTTAATCGGAACTTCAGAAAACACTACAATCATTTTACCAATCGACTTAAAAAAACTTTCCCGATCGTAATTACAATTTATTTTACGATCTAATGTCGCATGATAAGAAAGGGAAATGTACAATTTTTTCGGCCAATAGATGGAAATGTCGGATTGTATGTCAATTGTACATAAAATCGGCCTAATGTATGGTCACCTTAAGAGCTGCTTAAATGTATTTATTTATAGATTACGATGAGGCAAAGTCAGTTTTACAGTATAGTAACCCTTTTAAAACAATTATGTAGACAAAAATATTGGGGTTTAACAGTTTTAAATTTGACAATCTGTGTTGACATCTCATTGTTGTTTCGGCCAATGAAACCTCCCCAAACCAGGTTCAGGAGGAATACTATTCATCTATGAAAACTATTCATCCCTCTTTCAAAGTGGCCAACATGACTGGAATTTGCTGGATAAATTCAGATTTTCACTCAAACCCACTTTCCTTGTGTCTAACATTTTCTATCCCCAGGGGTTTGTGACTGACTTGACTTGCTGGTAAATCTTGATTGTTTATGATATTTCCATAAGCCAAATGATCGTTTGGGCACAATATCACTGCACTCTACTATTTGTTCTAACAACCAATAGTTTACCAGTCTATTTGCCAATTGTACTATTTGTTTGGTGGGCTAACTTGGCAAGGGATCTGCTACTGTGAACCCAACCTTTAGATACAGACATTCAGTAAGAATAGATCTCACCCATTACCCAGAGACTGTCTCTGTTATATGCCTGTGAAGGTTTTCATTCATCCAGGTCACAGTAAATCAAAACTCTCTGTTATATAAAAAAACATGTTTTATTTAACTTAATGCAACAGAGGGTAATATAACTGTAGAATACAAAAAGGCTTTAAAATATTAGGGTCTCTCTCACTCACTCACCCTCTCTCACTCACTCACTCACTCACCCACTCTCTCTTCTATATATATAGTGGGCCTCATTTACCCAGAGCCACAAATTGCTCTGGGAAAATATAGCTTTTGGTTTTTAATACTGGATTTGCACCTTGTGGTAAATCCCAAAAGGTGCAAATCCTTTATTAAATACAGTGCGCTGATTGCAGGGGTGTGTTTTTATATTCAATATAGGTTAGCAAAATTTTAACCCCTACCCAGCCCATGTGGGTAAATCCCATTATTCTTTAAAGAACCAACAGGGAGATTCAATAAATGTTCCTAGGGCCTGATTTACCCACATGTGCTATGCTAAAAATAGGGGTTAAAATTGTGCTAACCTATATTGAATAGGTTAGTGCATGTTTAACTCCATAATTGCACTGGCTGCACCAGTTTCACAAAAGACACCCGTGCAATCAGCGCAATCTATTTAATAAAGGATTTGCACCACTTTTAACTCCAAAATTTAAGACCAAAAATGGCTTCCGGTATTTAATACTGGATTTGCACCTTGTGGTAAATCCCAAAAGGAATTTTACCCCAGCGCCACTTTAAGACCAGCCATTAGCTATTAAATACAATGCACCGGTTGCACTGATGTCTTTTGTGAAACTGGTGCAGTCAGTGCAATTATGGAGTTAAACTTGTGTTAACCTATTCAATATTGGTTAGCACAAGTTTAATCCCTATTTTTAGCACAGCACACGTGGGTAAATCAGGACTTTGGTATTTAATACTGGATTTGCACCTTGTGGTAAATACCAAAATAGATTTTACCCCAGCGCCACTTTAAGACCAGCCATTAGCTGGTCTTAAATTGTGGAGTTAAAAGTGGTACAAATCCTTTATTAAATACATTGCACTGGTTGCACGGGTGTCTTTTGTGAAACTGGTGCAGCAAGTGCAATTATGGAGTTAAATTTGCACTAACCTATTCAATATAGGTTAGCACAATTTTAACCCCTATTTTTAGCACAGCACATGTGGGTAAATCAGGCCCTTATTGTTTAAAATGGTGCTAATTTTGCTTCAACCACTCAGATCTTATTTAACATCTGATTGGTTGGGGCAAAATTAGCACCATTTTTAACGATAAGAACTTTTTTGATAAACCATGCAAATGTGTCCATAACATATACCGTATGCTTGTGATATCCCTATTACTGTAACCTCTAATAGAACTTTGGGGTTCCTTGGATAAATGTAATTAGAGACAGCACCCTGTGTATATTGCATTACAAATAACCCAAGGAAGGCAGACTTACTTTACACAGAGTTACCATTGACATTATTATATAAAGATTCAAAACAATTTTAAACAACCCCTGGATTTACACCAACATCTCATGCATTTTACAGTATATATTCCAATCCCAATAAGTACCAGAAATAGATAAATGAAAATCTATTTAGACATAACAGTGTCTATTACATCCATCAACATCCATTATATGTGCCATAAAGTGTCCAAACGCCTTTTAATTCTCCTACTGCTTCCCAATGGGGTGTTCATTCATTTAACTTATTCACCACCAACTAACATGACCCATGAATTCTTAAATTAACACTTTCCTGTCCTGCTGGATTATTATTATAATTATTAATTATTATTAATGAGAGACCGACGGATGAGCGCCCATTCAGTCGGACATTTACATGTGTATGGGCCTTTAGGTTACAAATAGACAGATATTCAGTTTTCATAATAATTTCATTTATTTGCTCAGCTGGAGCAGTTCTGGGCACAAGCAGTGGAGCCTGGGATAGAGTATGGAATGCATTGCTGTTTATATTCAGTTCTTGTAGTCACCTGGATTACAGAGTGAACATGGGATCTAGCCTGCTTTCCCCTTTGTCTCAGCTCCCCCCCCCCCACTGGGCAAGTTCACATGCAAATACACAGACACTAGACTATAACAAACTAATGGCTAATGCTGGGACCAACAGAAAGCAGAACAGCTAATGAACTATTATGTTTGTGCAAAGGCTGAATTAGAAATGTGCTGGAGATTAACACCCATGAGTAGAGCTGAGCACTCAGAAAGTAGTTGCCTGTTGTATTGATTAAATGTAGCATAAAACTTAAAGTTTTACATTTCCGGGTTTAAACCAAACATTAGGCTCTGGAGAATGACTTAATCACTCTACTAACAGGCCTTCCACTTAATGTCTCCATACACCAATCGGTTTATGTTCAATGGATTAGAGTTTGATTGCATTGTTTGTTAAAAGGATTGGCCATTGATTGTGAATGGTTTCATCGTAGAACCAATTAGAAGAATCCATTTATCAATTTTGTACTAATTATTAAATAGAAATCCTTTGAGAGGTCTCAAACTCGTTGAATACTAATATGATCAACAGACATTTTCTGACCTGACCAATTAAAGTTTTATTCTTTCTACGAACATTTTTGGCCAATCAAAAAAAGGAATTGGTTAGACAGTAATAATCAAATATACTGAACCCTAAAAAAATCACCTGTGATTGCCTACTAGTGTATTCCAGTCAAGGTAAGCCCCATAATAATATTTCACTGGCTAAAACAATTTGAAATAATTGGGTGTAAAGCACTTCCCCCAAACATTCCTACCAGGGGGAATCATAGTAATCCACCACATTAATGGTGTGTAGGCAATGAGACTTGTTGGCTTATATCCGCCATACAGTGGCTTGACTTTACATCACTGAGGGATCATAACGAACATTTCCTGCAAAGTTTCCCATCCAAATCATTATTTGTGATTGACATTATAGGGCATGTCAATCCCCAAATAGCGAAAACGATTGTATCATTACATTACACAGGGCAATACTTCGCTGCAGTACATCAGCTAATGTAAGGCCTTCCCCCCTAATTTTATTATTTTCTCAATAACTATAGGGATGAGGTTTTTAGCCAACAAAACGGAGTATTTGTTTTTGTGGCAGTGACTCACTATTTTCCAACTATATAGATATGAATGAATGGAAAGTAAAACTGATTATTGTTGTGGTAAATGTATCTGCCTGGAATGTTCCCATTACATTTTTTTGCTTCCATTTAGCAAATTATAAATTCACATTCATTTTTTTTCAGTTTTGAGAACTGATGTTTCCATTGACCTGGCTTTAAATTCACCGTGCAAGAGATCTTTCCCAGTAACTGCTTTCCAAGAGTTCCAAATGTACTATGGCACACCGCTGTTGGCTGGTTAGCCAGACAAGTTGGTAGGTGCTATCCGCTTAGCCCCCTACTTCCAGGGCTCCATAAACCAAGCTAGGTATCAAAGTAGAGGAGTAGTAACCCAGTAACCCCTACACCCCAGGTAAGACAGGAGAAATAACAGATACTGCTCATTCCCCAGCAATCGCCTCGCCCATTCAGATTTGGACCCCCAGACCCGACAATCACAATGGATGCATCCTTAATAGGGTGGGGTGAATTCACCAGATCCAGGGCAATCAGGGGTCACTGGTCTCACCAGGAGTCCAGCCTCCACATAAATCTCCTGGAACTCAGAGCAGCAAAGATGGCCATTACAAACCTACCGTTAGAAACATTATCAGGCAAAACTGTTGTAGTTCAGCTGGACAACAAAACAGCTGTATACTACATCAACAGAAGAGGGGGAACAAAATCGAGATTACTATGTCTAGAAGCACTAGAAATATGGGAGAGAGAGAGTACAACTTCTCAACATCAACCTAGTAGCCCAATACATACCTGGGCAATCGAACGAGCTAGCGGATGCCCTATCCAGATACCAGATGAACCTCTCAACCCTGTGTCTCAATGCCACTCTATTTGCCAGGATAAAACAATTCTTTGGCGAGAGACAGATAGATCTGTTTGCATCTGAAACGACTGCCCAGACACAAATTTTTGTGGCGAGAGAGTGGTCAAAGAACGCATGTGGAAGTGGAAGCACTAGCATTTTTGTGGACAGATCTACCTCCCCTCTATGCCTTTTCACCCCCCACATTAATGACACAGGTTCTACACAAAATTATGATGGACAAAGTGAGGGACTTAATTCTCATATACCCAGTCTGGCCTTCCAGCCCATGGTTCCCCAAAATCCATCCACTAATAGTGGGTCAGAAGTTACCACTGGGCATGACTGTAGACTGCTTCCAGGGTTCCCCGGACCTTTTGTCCAAGCTCCCACAGTTAATGTGGATAGCAGCTCGAGTAATTTCTTCTACTTCCAACAACTTTCCACCACCACAAAACAATCAGAAAATACAAACACCTGATAGCCGAATTTCTAAACTGGTTCACTGGGAGAGAAGCCCAGTTCGAACCACCTAAGCCCTTGTGGGGGGCAGCCCTAAAGATAGTAATTCCAGACTTGATGTCAAATTCTATATACCTAAGATTGCTTAAAGGAGCTTCTATATCTAGACCACCTATACCCAGATATACATCCACGTGAGACATAGATAAGCTCCTTAGTTACCTAGCTAATTGGGAACTAATGTCTACTTCCCTCCGCCCTCTAGGTGTTAAACTAGCATGCCTTATGGCTTTAGATTAGCTGCAAGATCAGCAGAGTTAACGTTGATCCACATCCAAGAGCCATGGATGTCACTTACTCCAGGGGGTGCTCACCTAATTTGCAAAGGGAGAACTAAAACCTCCCATATTTCCCAGGAGTTAGTAGAACTTGATCTCCCGGAAAATATTGAGGAACCTTCACTGTGTTTAGTGTCACACCTAAAACACTACTTACAATTATCAACCCCCTTTAGGCCAGCCTGCTCCAAGACAGTAAGGGGATGTATACTTTCAGCAATGGAGAGCGAAGGGATTGATACTTCAGTATTCTGCCCTCATTCCATTAGGAGCACAGCTGTCACGAAAGTAGCCTCCAAGGGAGTGCCACTACAATCTATCCTAAGAGCAGCTAGATGGTCATCCGACAGGACATTCGACCAACATTAATGGTGTCCTACAGAACTAGAACGTCTAAACTTCGCAAGGGCAACAACCAGGTGTGTGCTACTTTGCCCAACAGCTATTGCTAGGTGGCTGCCTCCTGTGGGACAAAGAAGGGTTTGCAGGAATCTATGTACTGCAAACCCAATTTGTCCTAGGGAATAGGACAGCCACCTAGCAACAGCGCCCCCTACCCTCCCTCCCAGAAAGTTCCTGGTGTTGGGTGTAAACAAGTCGACAATAAATTAACAGTAAGAAACTAGTTTGAAGCTGCTAATCCTATAATGTATAAAGCATAACGTTTGTTGTTGTGCATTATAAACCCACTGCACAGTATAAACTCCTTATATCCATTTGTCTCTCCTTATACCCTTAGCACGTCCAAAGTCCCAGAGACAGCAGAACCAATCTGCGCAGAGGGACACTAGGAAATAGACCGAAAACGTCTCTACTTTACTTCTTCTCAGCCTTCAGTCTCCTATAACGTTATTTCCCGTGGACTGTTTGAAATAGTGAAAGTCATTCAGCAACCTTCTCACTTCTGTTGATAAGTTGATCCATATACCTTACATTGTATCACTACGACACCCCCAGCTGTTACTATAAATGTTAATCTGTTCAAGTAAAGCATTGAAATCCAAAATTGATTCATTTCCATTCTTTTCCATGTGCAGGGTACTCGTCCTTACACGTATATTCATATATAAACAGTCTATCAAATGTATATATATAGACAACAAATAAATAGGTCCATTACGATATAACGTAGGACAGCCATCTGCTTCCCATGAAAAAAACAGCCTTTTCCACGAAATCTTGGGACTTCCCGAACGGTGGGCGTGAATGGACCAAATTGCATTTCTCAGCGGCGGATTCGGGATGCAGCCGCCAAGCCCAACAGCTGTCCTATTCCTTAGGACAAATGGGGTTTGCAGTACATAGATTCCTGCAAACCCTTCTCTCCACCCTTAAAAAAAATGTTTACTTGTCAGTTATCTGCTCCCAACCCCAACTGCTATTTTTACTAGTTTATTTCATGCATTTGTTATGAGATATTTAAGGATAATTATTGCCTCCATTCTGGTAGAGTACTCCCTCTATGCAGTCAATTAGGTCTGTGATTGTTGACATCAAAACCAAAGATTGACTGAAGTTTCCCCTGATGCCTCCTCTGCACATGCTCAAGCTAATAAAAAGCTCATTGAGCAGAGGGAGGAGGCAGATACCTTTGTCAGAATGGAATGGAACTTATCATTAAATATCTGGTTACAAATTAATGTAATAAACTGATAAAAATAGCAGTTGGGGTTGCAGGCAAATAACTAACAAGTCACCAGTATTTTGTTTTAATGGTGGGCATACCCTTAAATAGTCAGCTGATGTTCTACCCAATTGTCTATGTTTTCCACAGTAATTAATAATATTCTTATGGAGTAGGGATGTGGTTTTGGGGAAGAACTACCGGCTGAAATTTTGACCCAAAACTTCTCGAAAAATTCTCAGCCATGGAACAAAAATTTTTCTCACCGTGGAAGCAAGAATTTCTGCATTTTCCATGTAGATTTCTAGGTTTGTAGCCGGAATTCCAACTGTCAAAATGGTGAAGGATGGGTCATATATACTGTACATATACAATAGGATATATAGACTGCAATTCAGACAGTATGCTGGTAGTGCAATTCCATCAAATCATTCCAATGTTTATCTCTTCCATTGCCCAATAGAGATTGACATTGAGTGTAGAATCAATTGAACGTTCGTCAGTTCATAAAATCATACAAGTATCTCTTGTATTTCTGAGACATAATCTATTTCAATCAAATAATAATAAATAACCTGGTACAGAATAGTCCATACATTTGACATGTTGGTCAATATGTAAAATGATTGAAGGCAAGTTGACCCATGTATGGCTGCCTTTACATTTCCCATTGTGGTTCTATGTGATAAAGACATGTAATATGGGGCATGATTGGTTTATTGTATTGCTGTGTGTAGGGCACAGTTTACTTTGTGATATCAGCCCTGGATACATTGTCCCATCTATTTGCTTTCTGCACACATTTCTCTCCATGTAGTCCATCAGAAAGGGCAGCTGTAAATCTAGCAAACTTCAGACCTGTCACAGATTTAGCAATACGGTTTTACTTTTATCAGGAAGGAACAGAACTTATTGATCGATCCTCATAAACAGACGCCATCGGTCTTTGGGACTAATAAGGAACTAAGCAGAAAAAAGGCCAAAGTTCGAGTAAACAAATTGATCATGAGATTTTTTGTGTGTGTTATCATATAGCACAATGGAAGGCCACACCACACATAATTATGGTATATGAAGCATTAAGGGGGTCCCTTAAAATTTTGATGAGGGGGGGGGTTAAGCCAATGGTGCTTGGACTAAAGTAAAACCATGTGAAAGGACACTTTATTATATGGTAAACTGGTGTATGACTGATTGATACTTGTGTTACCATATTGGGGAGGTATTGGATATTAATAACCTATTTCCGTACTGACCGGGCCCCTTACAACTCAGCTTGGCTGACCTGAAACCCTTTAGCAGGGCCCTTACACTCCATGCTTGGCTGAAACCTTAGCCAGGACCCTACACTCCATGCTTGGCCTGAAACATTTAGCCAGGGCCCTTACACTCCATGCTTGGCCTGTGAAACCTGTAGCCAGGGCCCTACACTCCTGCTTGGCTTGAAACCTTGAGCCAGGGCCCTTACACTCATGCTTGGCCTGAAACTTAGCCAGGGCCCTTACACTCCATGCTTGGCCTGAAACCTTTAGCCAGGACTTAACTCCATGCTTGGCCCTGAAACATGTAGCCAGGACCTTACTCCATGCTTGGCCTGAAACCTTTAGAGACCCTTACACTCCATGCTGGCGAAAACTTTAGCCAGGGCCCTTACACTCCATGATTGGCCTGAAACCTGTAGCCAGGGCCCTTACACTCCCTGCTTGGCTGAAACCTTAGCCAGGCCCTTACACTCCATGTGGCCTGAACCTTTAGCCAGGGCCCTTACATCCATGCTTGGCTGAAACCTGTAGCCAGGGCCCTTCTTACTCCATGCTTGGCTGAACCCTTAGCCAGGGCCCTTACACTCCATGCTTGGCTGAAACCTGTAGCCAGGGCACTTACACTCCATGCTTGGCCTGATGAAACCTTAGCCAGGACCCTTTACACTCCATGCTGGCCGTGAAACACCTCATGCCGGGCCCTTACACTCCGCTGGCCTGAAACCTGTAGCCAGGCCCTTACACTCCATGCTTGGCTGAAACTTAGCCAGGGCCCTTACCCCATGCTGGCCGGAAACTGTAGCCAGGGCCCTTACACTCCATGCTTGGCCTGAAACCTGTAGCCGGGCCCTTACACTCCTGCTTGGCCTGAAACCTTTAGCCAGGCCCTTACACTCCATGCTTGGCCTGAAACCTTAGCAGGGCTTACACTCCATGCTTGGCCTGAAACTTTAGCCAGGGCCCTACACTTCAGCTTGGCCTGAAACTTAGCCAGGGCCTCTACACTCCATGCTTGGCCTGAAAAACATGTAGCCAGGGCCCTTACACTCCATGCTTGGCCTGAAAACATGTAGCCAGGCTCACACTCCCTGTTGGCTGAAACCTGTAGCCAGGACCTACACTCCCTGCTTTGGCCTGAAACATTTAGCCTGAGGCCCTTACACTCCATGCTTGGCCTGAAACTGTAGCCAGGGCCCTTACACTCCATGCTTGGCTGAAACATTGAGCCAGGCCCTTACACTCCATGCTTGGCCTGAAACCTGTAGCCAGGACCCTTACCACTCCATGCTTGGCCTGAAACCTTTAGCCAGGGCCCTTACACTCCATGCTTGGCCTGAAACATGTAGCCAGGACCCTTACACTCCATGCTTGGCCTGAACATTAGCCAGGGCACTTACACTCCAGGCTTGGCTGAAACCATAGCCAGGCCCTTACACTCCATGCTTGGCCTGAAAACCTTTGGCCAGGGCCCTTACACTCCACATCTTGGCCTGTGAAACAGTAGCCAGGCCCTTACACTCCATGCTTGGCCTGAAACATGTAGCCAGGCCCATTACACTCCATGCTTGGCCTGGAACACATTTAGCCAGGGCCCTTACACTCCATGCTTGGCCGATGAAACTGAGCCAGGACCCTTACACTCCTGCTTGGCCTGAAAATTAGCCGGGCCCTTACACTCCATGCTTGGCCTGAAACCTGTAGCCAGGACCTTACACTCCATGCTTGGCCTGAAACATTTAGCCAGGACCCTTACACTCCATGCTTGGCCTGAAACCTAGCCAGGCCTACCTCCTCTTGGACTGAAACCTTAGCAGGGCCCTTACACTCCATGCTGGCCTGAACCTGTAGCCAGGGTCCTTACACTCCATGCTTGGCCTGAAACATGTAGCCAGGGCCCTTACACTCCATGCTTGGCCTGAAAACCTGTAGCCAGGGCCCTTACACTCCATGCTTGGCCTGAAAACTTGTAGCCAGGACCCTACACTCCATGCTTGGCCTGTGAAACTTTAGCCAGGGCCCTTACACTCCATGCTTGGCCTGAAACCTGTAGCCAGGGGCCCTTACACTCCATGCTTGGCCTGAAAACTTAGCGGCCCTTACACTCATGCTTGGCCTGAAAACCTGTAGCCAGGGCCCTTCGTACAATCCATGCTTGGCCTGAAACATTAGCCAGGGCTACCTTACACTCCATGCTTGGCCTGAAACTTAGCCAGGACCCTTACACTCCATGCTTGGCCTGAAAAACCTTAGCCAGGGCCCTTACACTCCATGCTTGGCCTGAAACCTGTAGCCAGGACCCTTACACTCCATGTTGGCCTGAACACTGTAGCCAGGACCCTTACACCATGCTTGGCCTGAAACCTTTAGCCAGGACCCTTACACTCCCTGTTGGCCTGAAACCTTTAGCCAGGACCCTTACACTCATGCTTGGCCGAAACCTTTAGCCAGGGCCCTTACACTCCATGCTTGGCCTGAAACTAGCCAGGGCCCTTACATCCATGCTTGGCCTGAAAACATGTAGCCAGGACCCTTACATCCATGCTGGCCTGAAACTTAGCCAGGCCCTTACACTCCTGCTTGGCCTGAAACTGTAGCCAGGGCCCTTACACTCCATGCTGGCCTGAAAACACTTAGCCAGGGACCTTACACTCCATGCTTGGCCTGAAACCTGTAGCCAGGGCACAATTACACTCCATGCTTGGCCTGAAACTAGCCAGGACCCTTAACATCAATGCTTGGCCTGAAACATTTAGCCGGGCCCTTACACTCCATGCTTGGCCTGAAACCTTTAGCAGAGGCCCTTACACTCCATGCTTGGCCTGAACTGTAGCCAGGGACTTACACTCATGCTTGGCCTGAAACTGTAGCCAGGCCTTCACTCCATGCTTGGCCTGAAACCTTTAGCCAGGACCCTTACACTCCATGCTTGGCCTGAAACCTTTAGCCAGGGCCCTTACACTCCATGCTTGGCCTGAAACCTGTAGCCAGGGCCCTTACACTCCATGCTTGGCCTGAAACATGTAGCCAGGACCCTTACACTCCATGCTTGGCCTGAAACATTTAGCCTGGGCCCTTACACTCCATGCTTGGCCTGAAACCTGTAGCCAGGGCCCTTACACTCCATGCTTGGCCTGAAACTAGCCAGGCCCTTACCAGCCTCACTTTAGCTGGCCTTGGCGAAACCTGTAGCCAGGGACCCTTACCACTCCATGTTGGCCTGAAACCTTAGAGGCCTTACACTCCATGCTTGGCCTGGAAACCTTTAGCCAGGGCCTTACACTCCATGCTTGGCTGAACCTGTAGCCGGGCCCTTACTCCAAGCTGGCCTGAAATTGTAGCCGGGCCCTTACACTCCATGTTGGCCTGAAACCAGCCAGGGCCCTTACACTCATGCTTGGCCTGAAACCTTGTAGCCAGGGCCCTACACTCCATGCTTGGCCTGAAAACTTTAGCCAGGAGCCCTTACACTCCATGCTTGGCCTGAAACTTGAGCCAGGACCTTACACTCCATGCTTGGCCTGAAAACCTTAGCCAGGACCTTCAATCCAGCTGCTTGGCCTGAAACCTTTAGCCAGGACCCCTACACTCCATGCTGGCCTGAAAACATGAGCCCGGGCCCTTACACCTCCAGCTTGGCCTGAAACCTGTAGCCAGGGCCCTTACACTCCATGCTTGGCCTGAAACCTTTAGCCAGGACCCTTACACTCATGCTTGGCCTGAAACCTTAGCCAGGCCCTTACACTCCGCTTGGCCTGAAACTTTAGACAGGGGCCTTAACTCCATGCTTGGCCTGAAACCTTTAGCCAGGGCCCTTACACTCCATGCTTGGCCTGAAACTTTAGCCAGGCCCTTACACTCCATGCTTGGCCTGAAACCTTTAGCCAGGGCTTACACTCCATGCTTGGCCTGAAACCTGTAGCCAGGACCCTTACACTCCATGCTTGGCCTGAAACTTGAGCCAGGACCCTTACACTCCATGCTTGGCCTGAAACTTTAGCCAGGGCCCTTACACTCCATGCTTGGCCTGAGACGAAACTGTAGCCAGGGCCCTTACACTCCATGCTTGGCCTGAAAATTTAGCCAGGACCCTTACACTCCATGTTGGCCTGAAAGTAGCCAGGGCCCTACACTCCATGCTTGGCCTGAAACATGTAGCGGCAGGACCCTTACACTCCATGCTTGGCCTGAAACCTTTAGCCAGGACCCTTACAATCCCTGCTTGGCCTGAAACTTAGCCAGGACCCTTACACTCCATGCTTGGCCTGAAATTTAGCCAGGCCTTACACTCCATGTTGGCCTGAAACATTAGCCAGGGCCTACACTCCATGCTTGGCTGAAACATGTAGCCAGGAACTTACACTCACATGCTTGGCCTGAAACCTTTAGCCAGGACCTTACACTCCATGCTTGGCCTGAAACTTTGCCAGGGCTACACTCCATGCTTGGCTGAAACCTGTAGCCAGGGCCCTTACACGCCATGATTGGCCTGGACGTGGCGACTGCACGCACTACAAACTGTACGCACGGGAGGAGATTGGTAAACCCCCAGGTTACCAGTAACCAAGAGACGCGGGGGCGGCGGTCGAGAGCTACCGCCAACGAGAAACCTTTAGCCAGGGCCCTTACACTCCATGCTTGGCCTGAAACCTGTAGCCAGGACCCTTACACTCCATGCTTGGCCTGAAACATGTAGCCAGGACCCTTACACTCCATGCTTGGCCTGAAACCTGTAGCCAGGACCCTTACACTCCATGCTTGGCCTGAAACCTTTAGCCAGGACCCTTACACTCCATGCTTGGCCTGAAACCTTTAGCCAGGGCCCTTACACTCCATGCTTGGCCTGAAACATTTAGCCAGGGCTCTTAACTCCATGCTTGGCCTGAAACCTTTAGCCAGGGCCCTTACACTCCATGCTTGGCCTGAAACCTGTAGCCAGGGCCCTTACACTCCATGCTTGGCCTGAAACCTTTAGCCAGGGCCCTTACACTCCATGCTTGGCCTGAAACCTGTAGCCAGGGCCCTTACACTCCATGCTTGGCCTGAAACTTAGCCAGGGCCCTTACACTCCATGCTTGGCCTGAAACATTAGCCAGGGCCCTACACTCCATTGCTTGCCTGAAACCTGTAGCCAGGGCCCTTACACTCCATGCTTGGCCTGAAACCTGTAGCCAGGACTGTTTCACCCCCAATACATTTTTTTCTGCAGTTGACCTATGTGTGGTTGTAACATCACTGACCCTGCTCCATCCCTGTTGAATAAATTCATGAATCCATCTAGTTCGAGTTATGCAAAGAAACCTCTTCAACTAAGGCATTCAGGGAGTTGTAGTTTCCAAACATCTGGAGGGCCACAGGTTCAACATCCCTGTTCTAATATAAAGCAATGTCCTCTGATTGATCTGTAAGCACAAACCCAGCGGGTTTCATTCCGACAGTGGATTTGCAGAAATGTCAGAGACTGTTGAAAACCAGTGATAAAGCACAGTTATTCTGCCTCAACATTTTGTCTGACTTTTCAACCAACGTAATGAAATCTGGTAGTTTGGACCAGCAAACAGGATTGGGTGAGATCTCCGGGACTTCCCTTTACTTCATTAATGTGATAGGTTCTGATAACTCAGATAGATCCAATTCCAACTAGCTACACACAGACATGGGGGGGATTGGTCTCTCCTAAAGCTGGGTACACACAGACATGGGGGGATTGGTCTCTCCTGAAGCTGGGAACACACTTGCAATGTAGTTAGAAAATGACAGACAGAATCTGCAGACACTACCGAGCGTTCGCTCTATGTAAAGCTTTGGGAGAATGGCCGGGACTGCAGATTTCCCCAAGCCAACTCCCTATACTTTAAATACAGGCAGATGACCACAGACAAGAACATTTTTAGGGCATTTCTAAAGACCGCAAGGCCGACAGTGAACGTTCACCGGTGGCCTCGCAATTATTCAGAAAATGCGCTACACACAGTAACGACAAAGTGACAATACTGTCTGAATCGATGATATCATCCCTTTCTCGTTACTGTGTGTACCCACCTTTAGTGTACCATTTATTATCTGGTATATATTGTATATACTAAATTGCTAATTCAAGGGAAACTCACACATTCCACTGTTGGTCTCTGGGTAAACAATGGAGTTGAGCAATGTAACAACATGATAAGAAAGGTAAAGATTAGTAAATCAATCAATGAACAAGAGGGAAAGAGCTATACATTTCAATGAGACAGATAATGCAAACAGGGAGTCGGGCAAAGAACTAAATATGGGAAAAATACCTAAATAAGCAATGAATGTATAAATGTATGTATGGTTTATTTATAAAGAGCCACTTGGGGACGCAGTGCTGTACAATAGTAAATACAAGGGGAACAAATACATAGTTCAGTATATAAAAATATAAATATAAATTATATAAATAGAAGTGCTTTACCACAAGAGGTAAGGAGGTCCCTGTCCCATAGAGCTTACAATCTAGTTAGGTGGGTAACATACAGATACAATGGAATGGGTATAAGTGCTAGAGTGAGATGAATGCAGTGCAGATAAAACAATCATATCATATACTGTGCTGGTTACCAGATAGGTAGGATGTAGGGGTAGATTTATCATATATAGATATATAGATACCATATACTGTGCTGGTTACCAGATAGGTAGGATGTAAGGGTAGATTTATCATATATAGATCTATATATATAGATACCATATACTGTGCTGGTTACCGGATAGTGATGAATTATGTAAGGGTAGATTTATCATATATAGATATATAGATACCATATACTGTGCTGGTTACCGGACATAGGTGGATGTAAGGTAGAGTTATCATAGTATAGATATATAGATATCATATACTGTGCTGGTTACCAGATAGGTAGGTGTTGTAAGGTAGATTTATCATATATAGATATATAGTACCCCTTAATCTGTGCTGGTTACCAGATAGTAGGATGTAAGGGTAGATTTATCATATATAGATATATAGATACCATATACTGTGCTGGTTACCAGATAGGTAGGATGTAATGTGATTTATCAATTAGATATATAGATATCACATATACTGTGCTGGTTACCAATAGGTAGGAGGTAAGGTAATTTATCATATAAGTATATAGATAGATACCATATACTGTGCTGGTTACCGGATAGGTTGGATGTAAGGGTAGATTTTCATATATAGAATATAGATACCATATACTGTGCTGGTTACCAGATAGGTAGGATGTAAGGGTATATTTATCATATAGATATATAGATACCATATACTGTGCTGGTTACCAGATAGTGTAGGATTAAGGGTAGATTTATCATATATAGATATATAGATACCATATACTGTGGCTGGTTTACCGATAGGTAGGATGTAAGGGTAGATTTTAGCATATATAGATATATAAGATACCATATACATGTGTGGTTCCGATAGGTAGGGGTAAGGATAATTTATCATTATATAGATATATAGACCACCATATACGTGCTGGTTACCCAGAATAGGTAGGATGTAGGTAGATTTATCATAATAGATTATAGATACCATATACTGTGCTGGTTACCGAGATAGGTAGGATGTTAAGGGGAGATTATACAATATAGATTATAATAGAACCATATACTGTGCTGGTTCCAGATAGTAGGATGTAAGGGTAGATTTCTTAGTATAGATATTAGATACATATACTGTGCTGGTTACCAGATAGGGAGGATTGTTTTTTTTTTAGTAAGGGTAGATTGATCCATATAGTTAGATATATAGATACCATATACTCTGTGCTGGTTACCAGATAGGTAGGATGTAAGGGTAGATTTAAACCTGCTGATTGAGGTTTCTTGATGTAGTGAGAGGGGAATAGAATTCCAGAGGATGGGAGCTACAAGAGAGAAAGGTTTAAGGCGAGAGGAAGCAGTCCAAGTGGGAGGTCTGTGCAGGAGGTGGTTCTTTGATGATCGAAGGGGACGGGTGGGAACATATGGGGACACTAAAGAGGAAATATAAGGTGGTGCAGCAGAGCAAAGGGATTTAAATGTTAGGAGAAGGATTTTGTATACAATGCGTTGTTTAATGGGGAGCCATGTTGTTTTTCAGTACAGAGGAGATTTGGGATCTTGTCTATTAGGGCTAGGCCACACTGCTGCGCTTTTTTCAAATCATTGGAGTCGTGGCCACGCACCGGAAATTAGCGTTTTCGGGTGCGGTGCGATGCGATTGCACTTGCGATTTGCGTTCCGCATTTTAAATCGCAATCGCATGCGTTTTCCAATACTTAATGAAAAAACGAATGCGAAAACGCAACGAAATCGCACATGAAATCGCATGCGATTCCGTGTGCGATTGCGTTTGCATTGCAGTGTGGCCGTGCCTTCAGAGAGCAAAACAATGCCTGTAGTAGAGTTTAGTATGGACTGAAGGGGAGATGTGGGAAGCAGGAAGACTAGTAAGTAGTAGGTTACAATAGTCCAGGTGTGATAGGATGAGTGCATGCATAAGCATTGCGATAGTCGGGAGAGAAAGGAACCTGCGGATTTTCCCTATATTGTGAGAGGAGTCAATAACTACCTTTAGGCAGCAAACAGGCAAAGAACTAGAGATGGAAATATGAGTAAATATATGTATTAATATTACATACATCATTATAATAATACATGTATAAATATTACATACATCATTATAATACATGTATAGATATTACATACATCATTATAACAAACGTATAAATATTACGTACATCATCATAATACATGTATAGATATATTATACATTATTATAACAAATGTATAAATATTATAAACATCATTATAACAAATGCATAAATTATACAAACATCATTATACATGTATAGATATTATAAACGTGCTGTGCCTTGGAACATGATGAGGCATTAAGACCAGTGAAAAAAACCCATTTGCTATAAATGCAGAGAGAAATGCCAAAGATGCCCCTGAAAGGACTTACCTGACCTCACCTGGGTGCCGCTCCCTGTTCCTGTTGCTGGTCACGGCTGTCAGGTAATTGGGTGTGAAGTCACAACGTGCCTTAACTGAGGGCAGTGACCAGGAAGTAGTGTGTCTGTTAGCAGCGCGGGACCGGGTTAGGTAAGACCCTTCAGGGGCATCTTTGACATTTCTGTATAATGCAAAACTGGGGTTTGGGGGGTGCTCTTATACGAACCGTTTGATTTTAAAGGAATTGCATATTGAAAAAATGACCCTGCCTCATTCTCAATCTATAAATTTATCCATGTAAGCAGACTATCTGACTTTCTGTGAGGGCAAGCATGCTCAGAATTTCCCACCATCCAGTTCATGTACCAACTGTCACCATTCCAGTTTCAGCAAAACTATACATAACAGAAGAGTTTATGAAACACTTATGAAGGCACTTGATTGACAGCTGAAATGTAAGATGGATAAGATTGGATATCAAAAGAAACAGGGGACAGATTAACAAAAAAAATGGTACAATGGTAGTTGGGAAGAATTATAGTTACCAGTAATGGGCAATTTTAAAAAAATCCCAGTGTACATATGTTTTAATATAATAAAATATAATTTTAAAAAAAATCCAATAAACCAGGGAGATAAATGTAATCTTTTTATAAAATCCAGTTTTGCAATCTCTATAATAAGAATTGAGTTGAACCTATTGGTCCGGCCCTTCATTTCGTGCAGCCCCCTGGGAAATTGAATTGGCCACCCCTGTGCATTAGACCTACAAATGCATTGGTCTAAAACTTAAAGGGCATGTCCACCCCTAAAACTATAATCCCCCCAACTACTGGCCCCACCATGTAGTGTAGTGTAATCCTTACCTCACATCCCAGCTCCATCTGGTTCTCCTGTAGTCCCCCCCCAAAGTCCCAAAAACTGACGACCAGGGAGGCTACAGAGAGTCCATATAGGGGCTCTGCTGCTACCTGGCCTCGGGAGAATTCTGCATGCGTATGCAGCCCGTCTCCCCCCTCCCTCCCCCTCCTCTCCCTCCCTCTCCCTCCGTTGACTATCCCTCCCCCTAGTGAAATCCCCTTTAATATCCTGCTCCTCCATGTCCCCACCCCCAACCGGGTATTTTTATATTCAGAAAGCCCCCAAAAACTCTACTTACCTCTCCTCTTTCCTCCGCTGCACCCGGTCTTCTGCTTGCAAAATGCAAGCAGAGGGGCGGGACCGGCAGTCGCGTCCATGATTGGCTGAGCGGGCAGCCAATCACGGACGCGACTGCCGGTCCCGCCCCTCTGCTTGCATTTTGCAAGCAGAGGCCGGGGAAGCCCATCGGGGGAAAGAGGAGAGGTAAGTGAAGAGTTTGGGGGGCTTTCTGAATATAAAAAATACCCGGTTGGGGCTGGGGGACATGGGGGAGCAGGATATAAAAAAATACATTTTAGGGTGGACATACCCTTTAAAGTTGAGAAGATATTCCACTCCTATTTTTTTCCACTGAACTAACTTGGACAAGGCATTTAATGTGTTTAACAACATGTTTTCAATGCAGAATCTGAATCTCTCTCCTAATGTTGATAATTGCATAAAGGTGTATCATTATGCATGTTTAACAACTGCTTTACATGCCATTTTTGTATGTTAACAGGTGGATCATATATGATGGAGCATGAAGAGAACAAGAGAACCAGGACAGCCTACACAAGAGCCCAGCTCCTAGAACTAGAGAAGGAATTCCTCTTCAATAAATATATCTCAAGGCCCAGAAGGGTAGAGCTAGCTGTCATGCTCAACCTGACAGAAAGACATATAAAAATCTGGTTCCAGAATCGGAGAATGAAGTGGAAGAAAGAAGAAGATAAAAAGAAGGGGAGAGGAAGTGACCCAGAACAAGACTCTGTTGTGTCCTCAGCAGATGTGATAAAAGATGAGCCTCTGTGCCTTGGAAATTCTCTAAACACAAGAGACTTGGTCCTATCAACTCCTCGACCAACATCCTCCTCCACCCAGTCCAATCCTATTTCAGCTACTGGTTCCCTAAGACAAATAGACGCTCGGGAGAAATAGTAATGAAGAAACTTTTATTGTCTATCGAATACTGGAGATGATAACATGGACGCTATGGACCACGGAAAGTGAAACAGATTCTGGATTGAGCCTATTTTCATTATAGTTATTGTAATTATATTGAATAAGGTACACATACACAGACACCAATCTTAAGAAATATTTAATGGTATTATTGTATAGTGGAACTTTCTAGCTTAGAAATATCAATGTTATTATATAGGACATAAAAGGGTTCTCCTAACCGAGTAATCTGGAATCTTGGCAATCTAGAGATTTGGAAACTACAACTCTCAGCATCAGTAGCATTACTGTTGCACTTGCAGGGTCTGATCCTCTGGTAGTAACACCCCTCCCAGCTATCCCTATATGCAGAACAACCAAAGACATCAGGGAGTTTCGAAAACTGCTGAGTGCAAAGGCTGTCCTAACCTGTGTAGCAATTGTAAGTGAAAAGATATTTCTATGTCCCCAAATTATACTTTTTTGTCCATGACATCTTGTGGGAGTCTCCTGCATTCTGGGGTGGTCCCCACTGCCACGCCCCTTAAAAATGCCCCTAACCCGCACTCCCTCCAACTTTTATGACGCAAACTCCACCCCCGTTTGACGTCACTGACATCATTCCCCTTCGCAACGCCTTCCCCCACCCTGCCCGGAAGCCTCAAATTGCTGGGGGTGGGATGTCTGTAACATAGTCCACATAAGAGCACTCAGGAACACCTAACGTCGGCCTGTGGGGGGAAACGCATTGTGCGGTAATAAACATTGGCGTATTTGTATCAAGACCTCTTGAGAGCTCTTATGTGGACTATGTTTTATATGGTTAAGGAGGAGCACCAAGGCACTGAGTACCAGTGGAGTGCAGTTTCTGTGACTGTGTAATAATATATATATATAGAAACGTGTATCATAGGAGAGGATTAATCTTTTATTTTGAGTTGGGCCATTCTTAACTCTCCAGTATTGAAGTTTATTTTGTATTTCACTATTTTGTTATTTAAATAAACAAATACTATTAGAATGAACATATTTGTAATTCCTTTAATCGCGTTACAGCAGTTTATATGGTTTATCCAAAAGAGGAACTGAAAAAAGAGACAAAGGGGGAGATTCAAAAAGAAATTTTGGGTTAACGTGGGTTTTAGACGGATTTTAGAGCACACAGCCTTATTTGCAAATGTTTTGGAAATAGCGCGTGCTTAGATGCAAAACCCCTACCGTTAAGTTTTGTGCTACATAGTAGCGCGCCACTTAACGGTACTGTTTGGGAGGCGTTAAAACCACGCTCTTACCTTAGCCCAATCCTGCGATGCAATAACTGACGTAATCTCATTTACGTCATTTATTGTATCGTGGAATCGGGCTAAGGTAAGTTACGGGAGCACGCGGTATTGAATCTCCCCAAAAATGTGTTATTTCCTCTGGTGGGTGGAAAAAAAGGTTTTAAAATCTTTACGGTTGTCATTAGCAGCACAGAACTGTGAACAATTATTGAATTTATCACAGTCCCTGTATGGGAAGATTATAGCTACTGTAAAGGTGTAAATTTAAGAAAGTCATAAAATGATGTAAATTGTGATATAATTTGCTTTACTGTGGCCCAAGACACTAATGGTAAATGGTTTCAGTGCTGGTCCAGTCCAGTTTAGAACCATAATTCCCTGTGGCTGGAGCTCACTAATAAAAGGGCAGGTGTAGCCTGCTTTGGAGGAGAGTTTTGATCAGGCAAGGAGCCTGGGGTCTGCAAGCAGGCAGACCAGTACCTCTGAGTGTCGAGTTGTAAACCCCAGTAGGAGACTGGGTCCAACCAGCTAATTCTCCAGGGAGAGACACAGAGCTTGTGGAGTACTGGACTGTGAGTGTTCAAACATCGGACACTTATTGTGTATTAGTAAGGCCAGTGTGCATAGGATTATTATTTTATTGTGTAAGCTAATACCCAAATAAACCTGACTAGGTCAGTTTGAAAATCAATCCAAAGACCGTTGACTGTTTGTGTGTGTTAAATTGTGCCCAAAGGCGTCTTTCCTGGGAGACAACGGTCCTTGCTACCTGGAATGTTACATATGGTGGAGTTTGCGCCGGCACAAATTTAAACACAGAAACATACACCCAGGTTCTTTATGGGGCCAGGCGAGGATTGGTTTGAGCAAAACTCTTTATTTACAAGATGGATGAACTTGTGATGCAGCTTGCACGAGCCACTGCGGCCCAGCAGCAGACAAATACCCAGCTACAACAGAGCATAGCTGCCCAGCAAGAAACTAATCGTTTGCTGGCTGCGCAAATGACAAACCTGTCGGAGGCAATGAACACTCAATTAAGCACCCTGGTTAGGGAAGCAGAGAATGACAGACGAACGCTTACTGATGTTGTCCAGCAGCTGGCTACTCAAAACCCTGAGGTGGCAAGGGTTGCCCAGGTCAACGATGGCTCGATTTGGGCAAGTAATTTTCTGCAAAAAATGACACCACATGATGATGTTGAGGCTTTTCTACATACATTTGAAAGGGAGGCCTGGCCCAAAGCACAGTGGGCGGGGCTTGTAGCACCTTTTCTTTCAGGAGATTCCCAGAGAGACAGCGGCTGCAGGAAAAGCCAAAGAAATGATGTGGTACAGAGAAGTTCTCTGAAAGTGAAAGGAACCTTGTGGGAGCAGGTTAAAACTGAGCCATTGTTTGGGAGAATACAGCCTAAGTGTGAAGGCAAGTTCAGCGTGCGTGCTTTCCAACATGTCCCACAGAAGTCGTTTCAAGGTCCTGGTAAGACTGTTAATAAAGGGGACATTGCATGGGAGCAAAATACTTGTGAGGAGAAATGTGGGGACTGTGATCATAAACTAGAGACTGGTCAAAAGACATTTGAAATGCAAGTTGGTGGAATTCCACTACTGGTTACTTTAGACATTACAAGAAGTGTGTCAATGGTACTAAATGAGTTATTAATGTTTATTGAAATTTGCTCTAGTAATACAAATGTCACTGGTGTTCACACTGTTTGTATTATGTTAGGTACATCCAAGGGAACAGTAAAACATAAACTGTATGTTAGTGATAAAATTGATGAGGAAGTTATACTGGGTACAGATTTCCCATTATTCTGGGAATTATGGAAAGACAAAGTTTCACATATCAACCCATCTAAATGTTTAGATGAGTGTCGTTTGCAAGAAAACAACCAGAATACTAATTGTGTTGAAATGGCACTATGCTCCAATAATGATTGTAAGATTGATGTGTGTGTGATTGCACCTGAACCAAAGTTGTTAGTGGTAACCACTATTCAAAATGCTTCCTTAGGAAAAGTAACAGATGTGACTGATAATACCGAGCAAAGCTTTAAAGATGTAAAAAGGGTAGAAAGTCCCTGTGTGAATGCTGAAAAATGGTTTACCAAAGTTGGTAATCTGGTAAACCAAGGGTTAACGTCAACAGCTGTGAGTGAACCCTCTCTGCAAAGCACCATCCAAGCATCTGAACCATTTAAAGGGATGTTATTGGAGGAGACTGTGCAGTGTTATCCATTTAAAGGTTCTGCAGAATGTATAACCAGTCCTTGTGAAATAGGAATAGAAAAGGTTTTAGAAAACAAGCTGTTGGAAATTAAAGGCAAGGAAAATAAGGCAGTTGTTATGCTTGCTTGTGAAGTAAATGTTGCCAGTCAGCCAGATACTGTAGCTAAGCAGAGCGAGTCTCTAGTAGAAGTGAGTGTTTCTGAATATCCACAGACAGTCCATGGGGATAAAATATGTCAAATTTCTGGTTTAGTAAATAATGCTGAAAATATTAACTCTGTGAGTATGGCAGACAATGTTTCCTTTAAACCAGATAGGGAAGTTGAACAAAGTAAGTCAGTTGAATGGGTGTGTGGTACTGATGAGCCAGAGAGAAAAAAAAATGTGATGAATGAAGCAACCTGGGATTCCTTAAGTGAATCTAAAATGTTTGGTGCAGGTGAAATCAAACAGAAAAATCATGATGAGGAGGGTACAGCTATAAATGACCAAGTCTCGGGCACCAGGATAGTTAAAGACAAAGCAGACTTGCTTACTTTAGTTATGAGTAATAACACAGGTTTGATATCACATAGTCATGTTATGGATAATTGTGTGATGCCTAAAAGTTGGGGTGAAATAACCTGTGTTTCCCTGGTGTTCAAAGAACATTATGTTGCAGGGGCAGTTGGTGAAATGGAAGAGCCAGGGTATAACACCTTTAATATTTCTGAAGCCATATTAAACTCTGCATGTGAGAATGTAGTTAAATATGTTACATACGTGTTCGATAAGGAGACCGGTGCAGACATTTTCAGGTCTATAAGAATTAATGGTGGAAAACTACAAATTTGCATAACCATAGCTGATTCCCTTAGAAGGGGTATTGGATAAAAGGGAACACATATAGTAAAGCAGCAAGTGTCTAACCCTGTTGTTAGCATAAGATTTCACAAATGAAAAAAAAAAAAATTGTGTATTAGTAAATATACAGTATGATTTTTTTTTTTCCCCACCAGAAGTTTTGTTTTGGATAAATGTATTGTTAATAAGAAATGTAAACATCTGAAAATGTTTTTGTCTTGAAAAATTGTTAAAATATTGACATGTTATGCAAATGTTAAAGGGATTGTATAGGTTAAGACAAAGGTAATGTCTATTTTAATGACAAGTTTTATTTTTTGCCTTTCAAGTTAACCCTAAAGCTTCTCATGGCTTAAAGTGATCAGACCTACGGCCTTGATCAGAGGGGAGGGATATGTAAAGGTGTAAATTTAAGAAAGTCATAAAATGATGTAAATTGTGATATAATTTGCTTTACTGTGGCCCAAGACACTAATGGTAAATGGTTTCAGTGCTGGTCCAGTCCAGTTTAGACCAATTAATTCCCTGTGGCTGGAGCTCACTAATTAAAAGGGCAGGTGTAGCCTGCTTTGGGAGGAGAGTTTTGATCAGGCAAGGAGCCTGTGGGTCTGCAAGCAGGCAGACCAGTACCTCTGAGTGTCAGAGTTGTAAACCCCAGTAGGAGACTGGGTCCAACCAGCTAATTCTCCAGGGAGAGACACAGAGCTGTGTGAGTACTGGACTGTGAGTGTTCAAACAGTCAGGGACACTTATTGTGTATTAGTAAGGCCAGTGTGGCATAGGATTTATTATTTTATTGTGTGAGCTAATACCCAAAATAAACCTGACTGAGGTCAGTTTGAAAATCAATCCAAAGACTGTTGCCTGTTTGTGTGTTAAATTGTGCCCAAAGGCTGTCTTTCCTGGGAGACAACGGTCCTTGCTACCTTGAAAGGTTACACTACTTAGTCATTTTATGGGCTGTCCTGATACCAGTTGGGGGAACTATAATAGGAAAAAGCTTTACACAAAGGGAGACTTATATTTTTCCTACTTCTCCCACATTTTAATTGGCTGCTTCCAGCTGCGAATCTTAGTATTACTGGTACTATTACTAGTACTGGTATTACTAAATGTTATACAGTATACAGCAGATTACTTTATACACTAGAAAGAGAAATATTAAGTAGAAACTTGGATTTGGCTTGAAAGGCTGCACAAAGCTTTGTTCATGCGAGTATCTGTGTGTTTTGAGTTTTAAATCCAGCGCCTGTGACACAGCTGCATGCAATCAATAGAAAGGTAATGAGCAGAGATGGCTGAAACTCACTGCTTTTGTTCTGTTTTCAGATTCCCGATTCTCGGAAAAATCCCGAAGATCCAAAAATCTGAAACCGGAACGAATTTTCGATAATTTTCGAATGTACGGGGCTATTTTCGATCATTTTCAGAAATAGCCTCGAATGTTCGAAAATTATTAAAAATACGATCGGAGTCCATTTTAGAGTTTCATATTTGCGAAGATTTTCGAATGTTCAAGGCTATTTTTGAAAATTATTGAAAATAGCCCCGAACGTTCTGGGGCCTGAAATCCAGAGGATCCGTCCTGATTCAGACGGATCTTTCGGATTTCAGAACCGAGGGGTTCCGTGTCGGATCTGGCTTCATGTCGAACCTGGATCCCATCTCTGGTAATGAGCTCTAATTAGGTCTATGACACAGCTGCATGCAATCAATAGAAAGGTATAGAGCGCTAATTAGATCGATGACAGCTGCATGCAATGAATAGATAGTGGACACAGCGGCGAGCAATCAATAGAAAGGTAATGAGCGCTAATTATTTCTATGGAGCAGAACCTTCTTATAACAGAAGGCATCTTGCAGTCTCATGCAATTTAAAACATTGCCCACAAAACCTAAGGAACAAGAAGTAATTTCTTACTCCCAGGTTCCCCAGAGATATGCAAAATTCTCCTCTATGTTCCTTGGCTTATGCATGTTTCAATCTTGGTAGATGTTGTTAGTGCAAGAACATGTCATGTCTGCAGGTCAGGTGATTGGCTCTATACAAAAGGCTTGATATTAAGCCAGCGGTTCTGGATACATGCATAAACCAAGGGACACAAAGGAGATTTTTGTATATCTCCACCCCTTACTCTGGGGAACCTGGGAGTAAAAAAATGACTCCTTTTGGCCCACCTCTCCATAAGCTATCTAGGGAGGTCTATGACACAGCTGCATGCAATCATTACAAAGGTATTGAGCGCTAATTAGGTCTATGACACAGCTGAATGTAATCAGTAGAAAGGTAACAAGCTGCTGAAAGAATCTACCTTGATGTGGTGGCAGACTTACAAATCTTTTGGAAAAAACTTTTATTCTACAAGAATTATGGTGTGGATAAATGGCATTTTGAGAAACTGTATAAATACCTCCGTGATGTGAAGTTTAAAATGACCAAATGTTTGCCCATTCCTGTAAGCCAGGTTGCGGTGGCGCACTGTATGGCGCCAAGTGGTACATAGGGGCGGCGTTCAAAAGTTTGGCTCAGGTGGCAAAAACCCTAGAGACTGGTGGCTGAGCTCCTCCTTAGTATTAGGTCAACTGTTAATTGATATAATAGGGTAGCCATAGACTATGTATAATTAAAACCACAATGGCTAACTAGTGAGTGCGCTGTTGTTCTAGTTCTGTGTAGAAGATTCTTTATTCAGTCTATTTAATGCCTCAAAGAGGTTTCATTAGATTTCACATTTACAATTTTCACTGAACATCTAGTTGCTGTCCTTGACTAGGAGAGATGTTTCAGTTTCCACATGCTTTAGGTTGACCCACCACTAGGGGACTGAAACACTGCCAAAATAAATAGGTGACTGCGCCACACCATCAACCCCCATCAAGTTTTGGCTGGTTTAAAGGGCATGTCCACCCTTAAAATAAAAATCTGGTGACTTGTCAGATTGTCTGCACACAATTCTAACTGCTACTTTTAACCAGTTTATACATGCACATTCTGGCAAAGGTATCTGCCTCCTCCCTCTGCTCAATGAGCTTTTTACAAGCTTGAGCATGTGCAGTGGAGGAGGCAGGGGAAACAACAGTCCATCATTGGTTGTGATGTGAGCAGTCACAGCCTTGTTTGACTACATGGAGCGAGGGGCCAGCTTACTCTGCCAGAATGGAGGCAATTATTGTCCAGAAATATTTGGTTAGTTATGCAGGTAATAATGTGCTGAATATATCGGTTGGGGGCAGGTAACTGACATATGGCCAGTTTTTATCTTACGGGTGGACATGCCCTTTAAAAAAAGAGAGAAAAATGGCAATGGAGGTTAATGGGTGTGTATATACAGTATGTATACATTCAGGACTTAAAGGCTGTTTAAGTAATTGCTACTCTAATGAGCCCTGGACACATTGTGGAAGGAGCAAGGATGTCCTGTGTACTTCTGTAGAAGTAGTGGAATTGTAATTGCCGTACTCCTGATAAAGCTCAATGGAAACATAGCAACCAGGACATCACTGGTCCCAGCAAGAAAGGAAGATAATAAAATGTTCGTTTTATGAATGAATGTAAAGTACATTATCCAACAAAATGCAAACAAATAAAAACAAACGATGCATCACTGATTAGCTTAACAATCATTGTAAATGTGTTCAATATTTTACACTTGAGTATCTTTGTAGTCATGTATGTAACTAACCATCTCACAACATGTTTACTTAAGAAAAAGGCTTACTATAATGTAAAAATACAATATATAAGGAATTACTCGCTGTGATTTACCAACCAATAACTGGTAACTCCAATCATAAAGGTTCAAATACAATTCCCGGGCAGAAATATTGTCTAGAAACTTTCGCACACTGAATGTTCCTTAATTAACAAACGTTTGATTATAGAATACCATGCAGTAGTAAAATACCGCAATGGTAGTCTAGGGGGAACGCCAACCTACAATAGTGTTATTGGTAGTTTACAATCTATATCGGTAATTTACGATAATGACCGTAAATTAATGTTCGTTAAAGTGATCGTAGATTAACGATTGTTAAAGGCGCGGTATCGCTAAAAGCCTTTATAAATATGGCCCATAGGGCTGTACTGTAAGATAGTATTTAGGGTCATATTTTATAGGAACAGTATTTTAATCCAGTATTTACTGTACCAATGCCCTCTCTAAATATACTGAATATATATATTGAATATACCGCACTGAAGTTTTCATTTTGAGAACAGTGGAAATATATTTCTTGTTTATAAACAGCGCCCTCTACTTCATTGTAATGTTATTACAGTATTTTTTCACTTAATTAGTACCAAAAAAACCCCCCTTTCCATTGTGTTGATTTTTAACAGACTGGATGGAATATTATTTATAGTACTGGGAATATGTATGTGTGAAATAAATAGTTATTTGCAATGTAAGCTCTATTCTGTTGTTCTCCTGGTATCATGTTTCCAGACAAAGATAGAAAAAAATCAATACTCTTAGCGCCTACTGTCTTATCTATAGCAGGGCTGAAGCTATATTTAGGTAAACCTGTATTGCTATCTCCTAACAGTTCATAAAGCCCTAGAAATATATAGATTAGTGTTTCCCAGCCTTTTTATCCTCTGGAACATTTGAAACAATCTCCTGAGGACCCCCTAGAAACCTCTCAGTGACTCCAGGGGTCCTGGATGGGAAACACTGATATATATCAATACATTAGTTCATGTGGAACACAAGGACTACAATAGAGAAATTGTATATCCTGTATTTACACAGTAGGGCTAGTATACATGATACAAATAAACTACAGTATAAGGCTGTGGATACGCTACAATGTATGGTTATAGTCCGATCGTCCCTTTATCGTTAGCGTGTGTAGCACATTGCCGAGCGCGCCCAAGGCCAACAAATGTTCCCTGTTTGCCTCGGCATCATTCAGAAACTCACCAAAAATTTCCCCCAGCTGCAGTCATCTTGTACTCTAATGTAGGGAGTCAGCTGAGGGAATGTGCAGTCCCGATGGCTCTCACTATGCTTTACATGGGGAGAATGCTCGGGACTGTGTGTAGAAGAATCTTAAGAAAAAGACAGATAGGGCCATATTTATAAAGCCGCGGTATCGCTTTTTAGCAATACCGTGGGTTAGTTAATTTACGATCGCGATCGTACATTTATGACTGAACGTTCGTTAGTTAATACCGTGCAGTAGTAAACTACTATCGTAGATTTACGATCGGTATTGTAAATGTACAATCGTTAATCCGATTTTTAATCTGTTTAACAATCGTATATTTACGATACCGATTATAAAAGGTGTGGTATCGATAAAAAGCGATACCGTGGCTTTATAAATATGGCCCCTAGAACCTTTCATGTGTGTACCCAGCTTTGGAATGGAGTCCCCCTTTGCAGTGTACAGGTGAATGGAGGATTACACAGAGATAAGTACAGCAAGGAAGGGGGATCTCTCTGCTATCACCTGCAGTACAACACATTTCTTATCACACTCATTGTCATTCACCTCAGCAGCACACACAAGCTACAAAAAATCTAGTCTGTCTTGTTTCCAATACAAGGGTAAACAGTGCCATCTAGTGTTTTATAGCAGAATGCTTCGTCATTACTCCCCCCCCCCCCCTCTTAAAGAGAACTGGCAGCTAAGGCAGCAGAAAATAAAAACCCAAGTCACTCAAGAAACCCAGTTGTAAAATAAATATATGGTGGGAAATCCACAACCTTGTTAAGATTCCTAATACGTCCCATAGTCCCGGATATATGAGGGACAGTCCCTCATAATATCTTACAGTCCCACTCTGTCTCACAGAATACCCTGAGACCAGACAGAAGAGCAGCTAGAGATGTGCTGGCTCCAAGGGGTAAATCTGTACCTCCTAGAGAGTGATCCATTTCTTGGTTTGGTGCCTCTGAATGCAGTCAGGGATACAGAAAATGTGTGTTTGCAGAGTAATAGCAAGAAACATATACACAAGTTATTGTTGAGTGTGACCAAGTGGGCATGGCCACAATTTACCCACTTTAGCACAGGGACATAAAAAGAAGCTGATTAAGTTCAACAAACTATGGGAGGGGATAGTAATGACTGGGCACTCTGCACTGTAAGGTCCTGCAAAGCAATTCTTTCCATTGGCTAAGTCATGGACTCAGTGAGGGGGAGGGGCCTGGTGATTGTGATTTTAAGTTAGTAAAATGAAGACCAAGCGGTTCAGGTTCTCTTTAATAAGTTGATTCCTTTAAACTAAATAAATACCATCTTTATAATTGCCTACAGTTCAGTACAAGGAGCATTAGAATAGTAACTGGTGGGTGGGTGTCTCACACCTGCCTGAAAAAATTAACTCCCTTTCACTGTACTAAGGAAAATATGGCAGTGGGTTTTCTTATTAGTACTGGTGCGTGACCCCAGATTGCCACAGTAACTGCACAGGTTCCAGAAACGCTTCCCCTGTGACAATGAGATGGGAATAAAAGTACCATTCCCCCTTCCACCCTAAACATGTGAATAGTCTGGATTCCATTCTTGATTTAACATGTTTTTTTCAGAGAGGCCAAACATTGAAAATAAACATTTAACCTGCCTGTGTGTACCAAGAACACAAACCTTTCCCCAAGCATTTCCCCTGTGTTTTATGGCTGTGTCTTCATTGCACAAACAAGCTGGAGGTATAAGCAGTGCTCTACAAAAAGGCACACTTCAAACATATACACCACTAAATGGGGGGCTGCAGCAGATGTTAAGGGCAGTATTGTTCATGAGTTTTTGGGCTTCAAAATAAATTTGAAATGCAGTTAAAATATGTACTGCACAATGGAAACAATTTGGGTGTATGAAGTTACTAAGGTTTAAATTAGTGAGGATTCTGGGAGAATTAGCCAGAGTTAGCCTCACATACAGGGGGATATATGAAGGTTGCTACATGTAAGTATTTAACGCCAACTATCATAGTAACATAATAACATAGTTTAGGAGGTTGAATAAAGACATACGTCCATCTAGTACAACCTTTATACCCTACCCATAAAGTGTGCCCAATAGTTACATAGTAACATAGTATTGGAGGTTGAATAAAGACATACGTCCATCTAGTCCAACTTTTATACCCTACCCATATTGTCTGTATAACAGTTACAAAGAAACATAGTATTGGAGGTTGTATAAAGACATACGTCCACCTAGTCCAACCTTTATACCCTACCCATAATGTCTGTATAACAGTTACAAAGTAACATATTATTGAAGGTTGAATAAAGAAATACGTCCATCTAGTCCAACCTTTATACCCTACCAATAAAGTCTGTATAACAGTTACATAGTAACATAGTATTGGAGGTTGAATAAAGACATACGTCCATCTAGTCCAACCTTTATACCATGCCCATAATGCCTATCTAACAGTTAAATAGTAACATAGTATTGGAGGTTGTATAAAGACATATGTCCATCTAGTCCAAGTTTTATACCCTACCCATAACACATAGTAACATAGTATTGGAGGTTGAATAAAGACATACGTACATCTAGTCCAACCTTTATACCCTGCCCATAATGCCTGTCTAACAGTTAAATAGTAACATAGTATTGGAGGTTGTTTAAAGATATATGTCCATCTAGTCCAACCTGTATGCCCTGCCCATAATGTCTGTCTAAAAGTTAAATAGTAACATAGTATTGGAGGTTGTATAAAGACATACGTCCATCTAGTCCAAGTTTTATACCCTACCCATAATGTTTATCTAACAGTTAAGGTGCCATAACACTACTTAAGACATTAGGCAGATGTTCAATCTCTCATAAGACAAATGTCCAATCTATCTAGAACCACCTAGCTTGATCTTTCATAAAATCAATTTGAGATCACAAAATGAATGGGCCAGATTGGAACATCTCAAGATAAAAAAATGCTGCTTGTAAAATGTTATCTTTAGACATTGGATAGATATCTGAAATCTATCTAATGTCTGCATATGTGTGTATGGGCAGCTTTACATGTTAATAGACATTGATTGAATAAATAAATATGTCTATGTAGTCCAATCTTTATACCCTCCTCTTAAGGTGGGTACACACCATACAATCTTTCCTCCTGACCAACCAGTCGGCACTTCCAACTGATCGGCCAGGAGGAAGAATTGTCGGTTGCGGCAAAAGTAGCCACGTCTAAAAGCTAGCCGTGACCGATTCAGTTCTGATTTTCCATCATGTCTGATCATCCGTTCATCCGATTCGGACGAACGAATGGTCAGACATCGGTCTGGTCTGGCCAATAATTCGGCCCGACCAACTGAAACACTGAAATGTTGGTCGGTCAGGGCGCATTATTATATGGTGTGTTCCTAGCTTTAAACGCTACCTAACAGTTGATCCAGGGGAAGGCAAAACTAAACCAGTCCTTGCTGACTCGAACTGGCAATCACAACATTGTAAAACGGTTAGCGCAACTTTAACCCCTAAAGAAGGAGCTGCAGCTCCCAAACAACTGCCCCTAAATCCCCCTATATATATAAAAAATTGGGCTGTTGTACATCCATACTAACGTGCATCTAGAGACCAAAAATATAATACATACAAAAAATAGAATTCTAGTGCACAAACAATTTTAACTGCATATTTGAAACCTTATGGAGATATAGCCAATATGCAATTAGAATTTTAGTATGTCCTAAATCACCGTGTTGTCTAACCAATTCTCAGTTATGCATATTTTGCCTCAATCCTAATCTTATCGCCAGCTGCATTCAACCTGTTAGTAACACATACATACATATACAAACTTAACACATACATACATATACAAACTTAACACATACATACATACATATAAAAACTTAACACATACATACATGCATATAAAAACTGAACACATACACACATACATATAAAAACTTAACACATACATACATATACAAACTTAACACATACATACATACATATACAAACTTAACACATACATACATACATATACAAACTTAACACATACATGCATACATAAACAAACTTAACACATACATACATACATATAAAAACTTAACACATACATACATACATAAACAAACTTAACACATATATACATACATATACAAACTTAACACATACATACATATACAAGCTTAACACATACATACATACATATACAAGCTTAACACATACATACATATACAAACTTAACACATACATACATACATACATACATACATATACAAACTTAACACATACATACATATAAAAACTCAACACATACATACATACAAACTTAACACTTTCATACATATACAAACTTAACACATACATACATACATACATATACAAACTTAACACATACATACATACATATAAAAACTTAACACATACATACATACACAAGCTTAACACATACATACATATACAAACTTAACACATACATACATACATATACAAACTTAACACACACATACATATAGAAACTTAACAAATACATACATATACAAACTTAAACATAAACATAAATACATAAATGCATATACATACATATACATACATATATCCATACATACATATACATACATATACATGCATATACATACATACATATATATAACTAAAATCTATTAGTGAAAGAGTCAGGAATTGCAGCTAATTGTCCTATTCTGTAAGCCCAGACAGGGTGTAGCTACCAGGGGAGCAAGAGGACCAACTGTATTATCCCTATGACAGATATAGCCTCCTCCCAGAATACCACTATGGATGAATCACAGATAGGGGCCCCATCATAGTTTTGCTGGGGGGCCCAGCAATTCATTATAATGCTACTGAGCCCAGTTATTGCTGAGACAGCTGGACATGTAATCATTTGCTGCAGGACAATGCTGACTCTGAAACCTTTAACCACTATGTAAACAAACCCAACCTGTTTATTAATGACATCAGCAAGTCTCTGGGCTGAGCAATGGACAAGATGTCTAAATGGACTAAATAACACTGGGAGGTGGGTTTCTTAGGGGGGCATACATATGAACGATAATAGGTAAATCCTGTTGGGAAATGACGGAATTACCTATTATCATTCGTGTGTAGCAGCTTTTCCCGACCGATCCGAGTGTAGATGAACGACCATAGTCAGCACTCCAAATGATTGGGAATGATGGAAAATTTCCATTGGTCGTTATCGGCTCCCTTGACTTGATGTAGAGGGAGCCATTATGATCGTGCGGCATGGCTGACCGATCCCCATACCGCATATCGGGATCGGTCGTATCCGTGTGTTCTGTTCCCACAGTATGTGTGCCTACAGATACCAATGTGATCAGATACCAATGTGATCAAATACCAATGTGATCTGTCGGCACACATGCTGTGGGATCGCATGGCCACCTTAAGTGATCAGTTTTGGCTTACAATGACTTGGATTCCAGATGTTATGCTACTAGGAAAAAGGTGTATGTAGTTTTTAGGAAATCTGGACATAGTCTATCCTAATATAATTATATAATATAGGGCCACAGAAAAACCCAGCCAAGACAAGCCAGTGGCAAAAAGAGGAATCACTGTGCCTCCCAGAAAAACTATGATGGAGCCCTTATCCCCTGGTAAAGATACATCATACGCCTCTGCATAGGAGAATTTTTTAGCTCACAAAAGGCCGGTAATTGGAGCAAATGATGGTAATGGTAGGCAGGGATACGTGATACAGGAACCTGCTGGGTAATGGTAGGTAGTAATACTGGAACGTGCTGGGTAATGGTAGGTAGTGATACAGGAACCTGCTGGGTAATGGTAGGTAGGAATAGTGATTATATGGAAACTGCTGGGTATGGTAGGTAGTGATACGTGATACACGGAACTGCTGTGTAATGGTAGGTAGTGATAAGGAACCTGCTGGGTAATGTATGTAGTGATGCAGGAACCTGCTGGGTAATGGATAGGAAGTGGATACAAACCTGCTGGGTAATGGTAGGTAGTGATACAGGAACTGCTTGGTAAGGTAGGTAGTGATACAGGAACCTGCTGGGTAATGGTAGGTAGTGATACAGGAACCTGCTGGGTAAGGTAGGTAGTGATACAGAACCTGCTGGTAAAGGTAGCAGTGATACAGGAACCTGCTGGGTAAAGGTAGGCAGTGATACAGGAACCTGCTGGGTAATGGTAGGTAGTGATACAGGAACCTGCTGGGTAATGGTAGGTAGTGATACAGGAACCTGCTGGGTAATGGTAGGTAGTGATACAGGAACCTGCTGGGTAATGGTAGGTAGTGATAACGGAACCTGCTGGTATGGTAGGTAGTGATACAGTTAACCTGCTGGGTAATGTGGAGGTAGTGATACAGTAACCTGCTGGGTAATGGTAGTATGATACAGGAACTGCTGGGTAATGATAGGTAGTGATACAGGAACCTGCTGGGTAATGGTAGGTAGTGAATAGTGATACAGGAACCTGCTGGGTAATGGTAGGTAGTGAATAGTGATGCATGAACCTGCAGGGTAATGGTAGGTAGTGAATAGTGATACATGAACCTGCAGGGTAATGGTAGGTAGTGAATAGTGATACATGAACCTGCTGGGTAATGGTAGGTAGTGATACATGAACCTGCTGGGTTATGGCAGGTAGTGAATAGTGATATAGGAACCTGCTGGGTAATGGTAGGTAGTAATACGGGAGCCTGCTGGGTAATGGTAGGTAGTGATACAGGAACCTGCTGGGCTCTGCCGGTTCTGGTGCCAGTGACGGATGGAAAGATCGGGCTGCAAGCATTCTTCTGCCAGTGAGTGTGAGTGCCAGTATTCAGTTAGCACCCCCCCCCCCCGGGACAGATTAGGCAGTAGGGCCTACAGAGTGCCGCTCTGCATTGTCTGCACACTGCTTCATTAGTGAGGCGGCCCTGCTGCTGGGTAATGGTAGATAGTGATAAGGAACCTGCTGGGTAATGGTAGGTAGTGAATAGTGATACAGGAACCTGCTGGGTAATGGTAGGTAGTGATACAGAAAGCTGCTGGGTAATGGTAGGTAGTAATTCAGGAACCTGCTGGGTAATGGTAGGTAGTGATACAGGAACCTGCTGGGTAATGGTAGGTAGTGAATAGTGATACAGTAACCTGCTGGGTGATGGTAGGTAATGATACAGAAGCCTGGGTAAAGGTAGGTATTGATAAGAACTGCTGGGTAATGGTAGTTAGTGATACAGGAACTGCTGGGAATGAGATAGAATACAGGAACCTGCTGGTTAATGGTAGTAGTGATACAGGAACCTGCTGGGTAAAGGTAGGTAGTGATACAGGAACCTGCTGGGTAATGGTAGGTAGGATACGTATACAGGAACCGCTGGGTATGGTGTAGTGATACGGAACCTGCTGGGTAATTGTGGTATGATACGGAACCTGTTGGATAAGGTAGGTAGTGATACAGGAACCTGCTATGTAATGGGTAGGTATTGATACAGGAACCTCTGGGTAATGGTAGGTAGTGAATCTAATCCAGAACCGCTGGATAAAGGTAGGTAGTGATACAGGAACCTGCTGGGTAATGGTAGGTAGTGATACAGGAACCTGCTGGGTATGGTAGGTATGATACAGGACCTGTGGGTAATGGTAGTAGCGATACAGGAACCTGTTGTATAGGTAGGTAGTGATACAGAACCTGCTGGGTAATGGTAGGTAGTGAAGAGGGACCTGCTGGAATGGTATGTGTGAATAGTAAACAGGAACCTGCTGGATAAAGGTAGGTGTGATACAGGAACCTGCTGGGAAATGGTAGGTAGTGATACAGGACCCTGCTGGGTAATGTAGGTAGTGAAACAGGAAACCATGCTGGTAATGGTAGGTAGGATACAGGAACCTGTTGGATAAGGTAGGGTGATACAGGAACCTGCTGGTACTGCTATAGTGATCAGGAACATCTGGTTAATGGTAGGTATTAATAGGAATACAGGCTCTGCTGGTAGGTAGGTAGTGATACAGGAACCTGCTGGGTAATGGTAGGTGTGAAATAGTATACAGTGAACCCGCTGGGTAATGGTATGTATTGAATAGTGATACAGGAACCTCTGGGTAATGGTAGGTAGTTAATACAGGAACCTGCTGTGTAATGTAGTAGTGAATAGTGATACATGAGCCTGCTGGGTAATGGAAGGTAGTGATACAGGAACCTGTCTGGTTAATGGTAGGTAGTGATACAGGAACATGCTGGGTAATGGTAGGTAGTGAATACAGAACCTGTAATGGTAGGAGTGATACAGGACCTGTGGACTGTATGTAACCGGAACCTGTTGGATAAAGGGTGGTGAAGTGATACAGAACCTGCTGTGGTATGTTAGTAGTGAAATACAGGAACCTGCTGGGTAATGGTAGGTAGTAATACGGGAACCTGCTGGGTAATGGTAGGTAGTGATACAGGAACCTGCTGGGCTCTGCCGGTTCTGGTACCAGTGACGGATGGACAGATCGAGCTGCAAGCATTCTTCTACCAGTGAGTGTGAGTGCCAGTATTCAGTTAGCACCCCCCCCCCCCCGACAGATTAGGCAGTAGGGCGTAGGGCGGACGGACGCCGACCTTCAGTACAAAAAAAAATGTCTTCTTCTTTCCCTTCCCTACAGAGTGCCGCTCTGCATTGTGCTGCACACTGCTTCATTTGTGAGGCGGCCCTGCTGCTGGGTAATGGTAATTAGTGATACAGGAACCTGCTGGGTAATGGTAGGTAGTGAATAGTGATACATGAGCCTGCTGGGTAATGGAAGGTAGTGATACAGGAACCTGCTGGGTAATGGTAGGTAGTGATACAGGAACCTGCTGGGTAATGGTAGGTAGCTATACAGGAACCTGTTGGATAAAGGTAGATAGTGATACAGGAACCTGCTGGTTAATGGTAGGTAGTGATTCAGGAACCTGTTGGATAAAGGTAGATAGTGATACAGGAACCTGCTGGGCAATGGTAGGTAGTGAATAGTGATACAGGAACCTGCTGGGTAATGGTAGGTAGTGAATAGTGATACATGAACCTGCTGGGTAATGGTAGGTAGTGATACAGGAACCTGCTGGGTAATGGTAGGTAGTGAATAGTGATATAGGAACCTGCTGGGTAATGGTAGGTAGTAATACGGGAACCTGCTGGGTAATGGTAGGTAGTGATACAGGAACCTGCTGGGTAATGGTAGGTAATAATACGGGAATCTGCTGGTAACAGTGACGGATGGACAGATCGGGCTGCAAGCATTCTTCTGCCAGTGAGTGTGAGTGCCAGTATTCAGTTAGCACCCCCACCCCCCCGACAGATTAGGCAGTAGGGCGGACGGACGCCGACCTTCAGTACAAAAAAAATGTCTACAGGAACCTGCTGGGTAATGGTAGGTAATGATACAGGAACCTGCTGGGTAATAGTAGGTAGTGATACAGGAACCTGCTGGGTAATGGTAGGTAGCAATACAGGAACCTGCTGGTTAAAGGTAGGTAGTGATACAGGAACCTGCTGGGTAATGGTAGGTAGTGATACAGGAACCTGCTGGGTAATGGTAGGTAGTGAAACAGGAACCTGCTGGGTAATGGTAGGTAGCGATACAGGAACCTGTTGGATAAAGGTAGGTAGTGATACAGGAACCTGCTGGGTAATGGTAGGTAGTGATACAGGAACCTGCTGGGTAATGGTAGGTAGTGATAAGGTAGTGATAAGCTGATAAAATTGGATAAAAGTCAATAGGACATGCAATCCTCTTTTTACCCATAATCCCCTGGGAAACTCAATCTGAAAAGCACACAAAAAGGGAATATAGGCAGACACAGGGGCATGTCAAAAGTACACAAAAAAGTCCATCATTTTTTTTCTTTCCACAAATAAATAGTTGTTTGCACTTTCAGCTAAATAATCTTCCTTGTCCACCAGGTGGCAATACAATTAGAATATACTAATTAGTAGTAGAGAATTGTACCGTGTTAGCCATTGATGAAAGTAGAGACATCTTGCATATAAAATAATACCTTTTATTGGCTAGCTAAAATGATTAAAAATGCAAGCTTTCGGTACCATCTCATGCCTGAGGAAGATGCAACCTACGTGCACTTGTTTCCGCAATGTATTAACCACTCTGCGACCATTAATACATTGCGAAAATGCTAGCGGTAAGTTAACGCCTCTTTAAAGACACCATTGAAGAGGCGTTAATTGTCGCACAAAAAACTAGCACAAAATTTATTGCATCGCTTTGCTCTGCACAAAGAAAAAAAATTGCAACATGGCGCAGGCAGGGCAAACCATCGTTAACACGTTAGTACATAGGTTAGCGTGTATCTGTTGTAATTAATTAGATCAACTGGACTTGAAATGTAGTTCTTGAAGACGTTTCGCTAGTCATCCGACTGGCTTTCTCAATTCCCACATTTCAAGTCCAGTTGATCTAATTGAATACAACAGATATACCATGACCTGGATGAATGAGAACCTTCACAAGCATAGGTTAGCGTGATTTTAGCGCTTATTTTCTCATTAGCGCGGGATATTGCATCTTCCTGTTAGTGTTTCGAAAGCTTGCATTTTCAATCATCAATGAGGCCCCACTTCAATTGCATGCGTGATTTCTGTTGCCGTGCCGTGCGTTTGTGCCACGTTTGCGCATGCGTTTTTGTAATTTATAAAACGTATGCGATTGCGTAAAAAATGGTTTACTTGTTAACAAAAATTGTGTGCGCAACCGTTTCTAGTCAGAAACACGATATTAAAGCACAAATCAACTGCATATCTGCATATTAAACTACACACAACATTACGTGACTTACCTCCAGGAACAATCGCCCAAACAATTAATTTTGACAAAAAATCTTTTTACAATCTGTTTACAATCCCCACCCAATGCGTTAAATAGATCAGACAAGAGGCCTGTCGGGCAAATTTGTGCCTTGCATGTCCCAGCCAACACCAGTCCATACAAGTACCAAGTAAGACATATAATATTATGCTGATGTCTTATAGGATTGGCTCGTTGAAGGTGGCCATACACATGGTGATACACGAATAGCAAACATCGGCAAGGTGTGAGGGCAGAAAACTACGGCAGCAATGGCGAGAAACTTCCCCTGTTGGTATTGCAGACAGCAGTTTTTTGGTGGTCAGTATGTGCAATGGTGGATAGAATAGTCCCTTGTCCCTATGTGTATAATTTCAATTACTTATGTATATTTTGGAACATTCTTAAGAAAATAAAGTGAAAAGTGACATTAAAAAACATATTGTGCAACTTTACTGATTATTAGTCAACGATACAGATTTTCAGACTGTTTGGATTTACAGTGTCTCGACAAGGCTTAGGGTAGTGCACAATCAGGGAGATTCAATAAAAGTTCTAATCGTTTAAAATGGTGCTAATTTTGCCCAAACCAATCAGAACTTATGTAGCATGTGTAAGCTAGCATCTGATTGGTTGGGGCAAAATTAGCACCATTTTAACCGATAAGAACTTTTATTGAATAACCCTGAATGTGTACTAAGCTGCCACTATCGTTTTATTTATAGGTGCTTAGATGGGCAAAACAGACATTTCTTACACATTGGGCGTCATGGGTTGGCTTGGCGATCATACGTGTGTACGAAGCTTTAGCCACGTATTTGTCTTGCATTAGATACGTGTCTTAGGGCAGAGAAAAGTCACTTGCGTGGTGATAGGAACCCACATTACATCTCTAGTGCATTGTTCACCAATAGACACAGACATTACCCTGCTCCATCAAACATCACCCTGCTCCATCAAAAATCTCCCTGCTCCATCAGACATCACCCTGCTCCATCAAAAATCTCCCTGCTCCATCAGACACTGCGGGCATGGCCTGACCGATCCCATACCGCATATCGGGACGGTCGTACCGTTTTGTGTTCTGTTCCCACAGTATGTGTGCCTACAGAAGACCAATGCTGATCAGATGACCCAATGTGATCAAATACCAATGTGATCGTTGCACACATGCTGTGGGATCGCAGTGGCCACCTTAAGTGATCAGTTTTGGACTTACAATGACCTTGGATTCCAGATGTTATGCTAATGGAAAAGGTGTATTGTGTATGTAGTTTTTAGGAAATCTGGAATAGTCTATCCTATATAATTATATAATATAGGGCCACAGAAAAAACCCAGCCAAGACAAGCCAGTGGCAAAAGAGGAATCACGGGCCATCCCAGGAAAAACTATGATGGAGCCCTTATCCCCGGGTAAAGATACATCATACGCGCTCTGCATAGGAGAATTTTTTAGCTCACAAAAGGCCGGTTAATTGGGAGCAAATGATCGGTAATGGTAGGCAGGGATCGTGATTAAGGACACCTGCGGGTAATGGTAGGTAGTAATACTGGAACGTGCTGGGTAATGGTAGTAGTGATAACAGAAACCTGCTGGGTGGTAGGTAAATTGGTAGGTAGTTTGGGTAGTATACAGAACCTGCTGAGTAATGGTAGGTAGTGATACAGGAACATGCTGGGTAATGTAGGTAGTGAAAGTGATATAGGAACCTGCTGGGTAATGGTAGGTAGGTGATACGTGTACAGAAACGGCTGGGTAATGGTAGGTGTAGTGATGCAGGAAACCTGCTGGTACTGGTAGGAAGTGATACAGAAACATGATGGGTAATGGTAGGTAGTGATTACAGGGAACCTCTGCTGGGGTAATGGTAGTAGTGATAAAGGAACCTGCTGGGTAATGGTAAGGTAGTGATACAGAAACATGCTGGGAAGTAGGTAGTGATACAGGAACCTGCTGGGTAAAATTAGGTGTGTACAGGAACCGCGGGTAAAGGTAGGCAGTGATCCAGGAACCTGCGGGTAAAGGTCGGCAGTGTGATACAGGAACCGGCCTGGGTATGGTAGGTAGTGAATAGTGATATAGGAACCTGGACTGGGTAAGGTTAGGTAGTGAATAGTATGCATGAACCTGCAGGAATGGTAGGTGTGAATAGTGATCCAGAACATGATGGGTAATGGTAGGTAGTGAATAGTGAGACATGAACCTGCTGGGTAATGGTAGTAGTGATACATGAACCTGGCTGGGTTTATGGCAGGTGGAATAGTGATATAGGAAACCTGCTGGGTAAGGGAGGTAGTAATACAGGGACGAATGCTGGGTAATGGTAGGTAGATGTACAGGAACCTGCTGGCTTGCCGGTTATTGGTTGCCAGTGACGAGGAAAGATAGGCTGCAAGCATTCTCTGCCAGTGAAGTGTTGAGTGCCAGTATTCAGATTAGCACCCCCCCACCCGGGACAGATTAGGACGTAGGGCCTACAGAGTGCCGCTCTGCATTGTCCTGCACACTGCTCATTAGTGATGCGGCCCTGCTGCTGGGTATGGTAGATAGTGATAAGGGAACCTGCTGGGTAATGGAGGGAGTGAATAGTGTACAGGAACCTGCTGGGTAATGGTAGGTAGTGATACAGGAACTGCTGGGGTAAGGTAGGTAGTAATTAAGGAACCCTTGCGGGTTAATGAGGTAGTGTACAGGAGGAACGAGCGAGTAATGGTAGGTAGTGATAGTGATACAGTAACTGCTGGGTGATGGTAGGAAGATACAGAAAGCTGATGGGTAAGGTAGGTGTGATTTACAGGAAAACCTGATGGGTTGGTTAAATGTAGGTAGTGATACAGAAACCTGCTGGGTATGGAAGAGATCGTAATACAGGAACCTGCTGGTTAATGGTAGGTAAGTGATCAGGAACCTGTGGGTAAAGGTAGTAGTGATACAGGAACATGCTGGGGTAATGGTTTAGGTAGTGATTACGTGATACAGGGAAACTGCTGGTAATGGTAGGTAGTGTACAGGAACCTGAGGGGTAATGTAGGTAGTGATACAGGAACCGTTGGATAAAGGTTAGGTAGTGATCAGGAAAACCTGCTATGTAATGGTAGTAGTGATACAGGAACCGCTGCGGTAATGGTAGGTAGGAATACTAATAAGGAACCTGCCTGGAGAAAGGTAGGTAGTGATTAAGGAATCCTGCTGGTAAAATGGTGAGTAGTGATACAGGAACCTGCTGGGTTAATGGTAGTTAGTGATACAGGGAACCTGCTGGGGTAATGGTAGGTAGCGATCGGATACAGGAACCTGTTGGATAAAGGTAGGTAGTGCATACGAAACGCTGGGTAATGGTAGGTAGTGCTAGAGGGACTGCTGGTAATGGTAGGTAGTGAATAGATACAGGAACCTGCTGGAGAAGGTAGGTGGTGTACAGGGAACCTGCTGGGAAATGGTAGGTAGTGATACAGGAAACCTGTGTGGTAATGGTAGGTAGTGAAAAACAGGAACCTGCTGGGTGTAAGTGGTACCGGTAGAGATGATACAGGAACCTTGTTGGAGGGGATAACGGTAGGTTAGTGATACAGGGAACCTGCTGGGTAATGGTAAGGGTAGGGATGGACAGGAACTGCTGGTTAATGGTAGGTAGTTAATCGTAATACAGGAAGCTGCGGATAAAGTACGTAGTGATACAGGCAACAGACGGGGGTGTAATGGTAGGTAGTGGAATGTAGGATACAGGGAACCAGCTGGGGGAATGGTAGGGTAGGAATACTCGAATATGATCCAGGAACCTGCTGGGTAATGGTAGGTAGTAATACGGAACTGCTGGGTAATGGTAGTAGTGAATAGGGATTACATGAGCCTGCGGGTAATGGAAGGTAGTGATAAAGGGAACCTAGCTGTGCGTTAAATGGTAGGTTAGTGATAAGGAACATGCTGGGTAATTGGTAGGTGGGTAGTGATACAGGAAACCTGCGGGAATGGTAGTTAGCGATACAGGAACTGTTGGAAGGTAGGTAGCGATACAGGAACCTGTTGAGGATAATGTAGGTAGTGATTACAGGAACTGCTGGGAATGGTAGGTAGTGATACAGGAACCTGCTGGTAAGGTAGGTAGTAATACGGGAAACTGCGGGTAATGGTAGGTAGTGATCAGGAAACCTGCTGGGGTTAAGAGTAGGTAGTAATACGGGCACATGCTGGGTAATGGTCGGTAGTGATACAGGAACCTGCTGGGCTCTGCCGGTTCTGGTACCAGTGACGGTATGGACAGTCGAGCTGCAAGCATTCTAGACCAGTGAGTGGGGTGCCAGTATTCGTTAGCACCCCCCCCCCAGACAGATTAGGCAGGAGGGCGGAGGGCGGACGGACGCCGACTTCAGTACAAAAAAAATGTCTCTTCTTCCCTTCCCTACAGAGTGCCGCTCGTGCATTGTGCTGAACACTGCTTCTTTGTGAGGCGGCCCTGCCCCTGCTGGGTAATTGTAATTAGAGATACAGGAAAAACTGCTGGGTAAGGTAGGTAAGTAGGGAATGTGATACATGAGCCTGACTGGGTGATGGAGCTTAGGATACAGGAACCTGCTGGGTATGGGTAGGTAGTGATACAGGAACCGGTGTGGGTTAATGGTAGGTAGTGAATAGGATACATGAGCCTGCATGGGTAATGGGAAGGTAGTGATACAGGGAACCTGCTGGGTAATGGTTAGGTAGGTTGATACATGAGCCTGCTGGGTAATGGAACCGTAGTGATACAGGAACCTGCTGGGTAATGCGTGGTAGTGATACAGGAACCTGCTGGGAATGGTAGGTTAGCTATACAGGAAACCGTTGGATATAAAGGTAGATAGGGATACAGGAACATGCTGGTTTAATGGTAGTAGTGATTCAGGAAACCTGCCTGGGTAATGGTACCGGGTAGCGATACAGGAACCTGGGGATAAAGGTAGGTAGCTAGTGATACAGGCACCTGCTGGGCAAGGTTTAGTTAGGAATAGTGAGACAGGAAAACTTGCTGGGTAATGGTAGGGTAGTGAATAGTGATACATGAACCTGTGGGTATGTAGGTAGTGAATAGTGATACATGAAACCGGTGGGTATGAGGTAGGATTACAGGAACCTGCTGGAGTAATTGGTAGCGTAGGAATAGTGATATAGGAACTGCTGGGTAATGGTAGGTCGTAATACGGGAACCTGCTGGGTAATGCGTAGGTAGTTGATACAGGAACCTGCTGGGTAAGTGGTAGGTAATTATATACGGGAAATATAGCTGGTAACAGTGCGGATGGACAGATCGGGCTGCAAGGGGGGGTTGCAAGCATTCTCTGCCAGTGAGTGTGAGTGCCAGTATTAAGTTAGCACCCCCACCCCGCCGACAGATTAGGCAGTAGGCGACGACGACGACTTCAGTACAAAAAAAAATTGTCTGACAGGAAGCTGCTGGGTAATGGTAGGTAATGATTAAGGAAACTGCTGGGTAATAGTAGGTAGTGATACAGGAACATGCGGGATGCGTAAGGTAGCAATACAGGAAACCTTGCTGGTTAAAGGTAGGTAGTGATACAGGAACCTGCTGGGTTAATGGTAGGTAATGATACAGGAAACGCGGGCTAATGGTAGGTAGTGATACGGAACATGTGGGTAATGGTAGGGTAGTGATAAGTAGTGATAAGCTGGATAAAATTGGATAAAAGTCAATAGGACATGCAATCCTCTTTTTACCCATAATCCCTGGGAAACTCAATGCTGAAAAGCACACAAAAAGGGATATCGGCAGACACAGGGGCATGTCAAACAGTACACAAAAAAGTTCCATCATTTGTTTCGTTCCACAAATAAATAGTTGTTTGCACTTTCAGCTAAATAATCTTTCCTGTCCAAACCAGTGGGCAATTACAATTGAATATACTAATTAGTAGTAGAGAAATTGTACCGGTTAGCCATTGAGGAAAAGTAGGGAGACATCTTGCGCTATAAAATAAACCTTTTTATTGGCTAGCTAAAATGATTAAAAATGCAATGCTTTCGGTACCATCTCATGGCATGAGGAGATGCTAACCTACGTGCCACTTGTGCGCAATGTATAACCACTCTGCGCCATGAATACATTGCGAAGATTGCAGCGGTAAGTTAACGCCTCTTTACTTTAAAGACACCATTGAAGACGCCGCGTAATTGTCTCACAAAAAACTAGCACAAAATTTATTGCCATCGCCTTTGCTCTGCCCCACAAAGAAACAAAAAATTGCAAAATGGCGCAGGCAGGCAAACCATCGTTAAACACGTTAGTACATGGTTAGCGGTATATGTTGTAATTAATTAGATCAACTGGAATTGAAATGTGGTTCTTGAAGACGTTCGTAGTCATCCGACTGGCTTTCTCAATTCCCACATTTCAAGTCCAGTTGATCTAATGAATACAACAGATATACCATGGACCTGGAGAATGAGAACCTTCACAGCATAGGGTAGCGTGATTGTAGCGCTTATTTTCTAATTAGAGCGGGATATGCATCTTCCGTTAGTGTTTCGAAAGCTTGCATTTTCAAATCATTTTAGGTGAAGGCCCCCTTCAATGCATGCGTTTGATTTCTGTTGCCGTGCCTGTTGCCGTTTGTGCCAGTTTGCGCTGCGTTTTAATTCTATTAAAACGTATCGACTTGCGGAAAAATGGTTACTTGTTAACAAAAATTGTGTGCGCAACCGTTCTAGTCAGAAACACGAATTAAGCACAAATCAAACTGCATATCTGCATATTAAACTACACAAAAAATACGTGCTTACCTCAGGAACAATCGCCCCCAAACAATTAATTTTGACCAAAAAATCTTTTTACAACTTGTTTACAATCCCCACCCAATGCGGTAATAGATCAGACAAGAGGCCTGTCGGGCCAATTGTGCATTGCATGTCCAGCAACACCAGTCCATACAGTACCAAGATAAGACAGATAACTATATGCTGATGTCACTAGGTTGGCTCGTGAAGGGTGGACAGACACATTGGTGATACACGAACGCAAACATCGGCAAGGTGTGAGAGTTGAGGGCAGAAAACTAGGCACGCAATGGCGAGAAAAACTTCCCTGTTGGTATTGCAGACAGGCAGTTTTTTGGTGGTCAGTATGTGACAATGGTGGATAGAATAGTCCCTTGTTCCCTATGTGTATTAATTTCCATACTTATGTATATTTTGGACATTTCTTAAGAAAATAAAGTGAAAGTGACATTAAAAAAACATACTTTTGTGAAAACTTTACTGATTATTAGTCACCGATAAGATTTTTCAGAAGTTGGGATTTACAGTGTTCGACAAGGCTTAGGGTCGTGCACAATAAGGAGATGTAATAAACGTTCTTATCTGTCAAATGCGTGCTAATTTTGGCCCCCAACCAATCAGAAACTTATTGTAATGTGTAAAGCTAGACATCTGATTGGTTGGGATAAATTAGTACATTGTAACCGATAGAACTTTTATTTGAATAACCCTGAATGTGTACTAAGCTGCCACTATCGTTTTATTTATAGGTGCTAGATGGGCGCAAAACAGACCATTTTCTACACATTGGGCGTCATGGGTTGGCTTGGCGATCATACGTGTGTACGAATGCTTAGGCTACGTATTTGTCATTGAATTAGATACGGTCTTAGGGCAGAGGAAAAGCTTGGCGTGGTGATAGGAACCACATTACATCTCTAGTGCATTGCTTCACCAATAGACACAGACATTACCCTGCCCATCAAACATCACCTGCTCCATCAAAAATCTCCCTGCTCATCAGACATCACCCTGCTCCATCACAAATACATCAATGCTCCATCAGACTCACCCGGATCCATCAGAAAGAAATCTCCCTGCTCCATCAGAAAATCTCCCGGCCTCCATCAGACATCACCCTGCTCCATCAGACCACACCTGCTCCCATCAGCATCACCTGATCCATCAGACATCCCCCTGGCTCATGTATGTTGTATTTTATTTCTTAGATGAGCAGCTACATATTTAGACCAGCACTAACCCCCTGAGCCACCGTGATGCCAGGACATTACCCTTCTCCTCAGAAATCCCCCCCTGACTCCATCATACCATACCCCAGCTCCATCAGATATCCCCTGATCCATCAGACATCCCCCTGCTCCATCAAACTTCACCCTCCATAAGACTTGCAGCATGCTCATGGAACACATACCCCTGTTCATGAGGCTAACCCCATTAAGACATCATCCTGCTTTCATCAAAAATCTCCCTGCGCGCATCAGAAACACCCTGCTCCATAGAAATCTTCCTGCTCCATCATACATCCCCTGCTCCATCAGACATTCACCCTGATCCATCAGACATCACCCTGATTCATGTATGTATGTATTTTATTTCTTATATAGCGTACATTTCGACAAGCACTAACAACTGAGGCCACCATTGCTGCCCCGGACAGTACCCTGCTCCATCAGAAAAATCCCCCTGCTCCATCAGACATCCCCCCATGCTCCAATCGTATCCCCCCTGCTCCATCAGACCATCCCCCCTGACTCTAAGAATCCCCGCTCCATCAGACAATCCCCCTGCTCATCAGGACTCCCCCCTGCCCTCCATCAGGACATCCCCCCTGCCTCCATCCAGGACATAGCCCCGCCTGCTCCCATAGACTATCCCGCATGCGTCCGATCTAAAACTTCACACCTCGCATAATTGACGAACCCCTTGACAGCAATTGTGCATCCAGTGAAGAGAACATTACACCACACTTCGTCATCAGACCTTGTTTGTCATGAGGCATGTGTAACCCCATTAGACATCATCCTGCAGTGCGTCAGACATCACTCACGTGCTCCATCTCGCAATAAGACCATACTACCCGGCTCACCATGATAGACATACAAACAGGCCTCCATCAGACATCTCCCTGGATCCATCAAGGGACACACCGTTGCCTTCATGTAGTTATGTATGTATTTTATTTCTTAATAGAGACCTACATATTTTGCAGCACTAACCACTGAGCCACCGTGTGCCCCAGACCTTAACCGCCCAATCATACACCCCCCCCATGCTCAGCAGAATTCTCCTGCGCATAATACATCCCCTGCTCCATCAGAAATCCCCATTGCTCCATGAGACATCCCCCTGCTCAGTCAGACATCCCCCCATGGCCTCCATCAGACATCTCCACCCCGCCTGATCAGAAATAGCCCTCAGACGGCGGATGGCTTGCCATACCGACATCCCCTGCTCAATCAGATATCCCCCCTGCTCCATCCGATATCCCCCCTGCTCCATACAGGAATATCTATCCCCCCCTTGCTCCATCAGACATCACCCCCCTGGGCTCACATCCAAACTCACCCCTCCACTAAGACTTAGCAATGGCTCCAGAGAACATTACCCCTTGTGTCATTTGAGGCAAGAAAACCCAATTAGACCTCACCGTAGAGGACTTATCAGACATCACCCGGCTCCATCAGAATCACCTGCTCCCAGTACAGACATCACCTGCTCCAATCAGACATCTCCCTGCCCATCAGCATCGCCCCTGCCTGCTCCGTCCATCAGGACATCCCCCTGCTCAATCAGACATACCCCATGCGCCATCAGATATCCCCCTGCCCCTCTGCTCCATCAGACAATCCCCCCTGCTCCATCAGACTCCCCCTGATCCATCAGACCATCCCCCTGCTCCATCAGCATCCCCCTCCTGCGCCATCGACATCCCCCTATGCTCCATCAGACATCCCCCTGCTCCATCAGACATCCCCCCCTGCTCCATCAGACATCCCCATGTTCCAATCGACATCCCCCTGCCTCCATCAAAACTTCACCCTCCATAGACTTCAGCATGCTCCTGAACATTACCCTGGTTTCATGAGGCATAACCCCATTAGACATCATCCTGCGTCACAGACAGCACCCTGCTCCATCAGACATACCCTGCTCCATCAGACATCAACCCTGCTAATCAGACACTCACCCTGACTCAATCAGACATCACTGCTCCATCACAGCATCACCCTGGCTCCATCAGACATCACCCTGCTCCATCAGACATTCACACTGCATGCCATCAGACATCACCCTGCTCCATAGACATTCACCCTGCCTCCATCAGGCATCACCCTGCTCCATCAGACATCACCGGCTCCATCAGACATTACCCTGATCCATAAGACATCACCTGCTTCATGTATGTATGTATGATTTATTTATTATATAGAGCTACAATTTGCAGCACTAACCACTGCGGCCACCGTGTGCCCAGACATTACCCGGCTCATAATTACACCCCCCCTGCTCCTCATACATTCCTCCTGCTCACACATACATCCTGCCTCCATCAGACATCCCCCTGCTCCATCAGGACAATACCCCTGCTCAATAAGACATCCCCCCTGTCAATTTTTTTTCAGACATCCCCCCTCTGCTCCATCAGACATCCCCATGCCTCCATCAGACATCCCTGCTCCATCAGAATCCCCCCTGCTCATCAGATATCCCCCCTGCTCCATCAGACATCCCCTGCTCCATCAAACTTCACCCTCCATAAGGACGTCAGCATGCTACATGAACAGACCCTTGTTTAAAGGCATAACCCCATTAGACATTCTCCTGCTTCATCAGACATCACCCTGCTCCATCAGTGACAGAACCCTGCTCATCAGACATCACCCTGCTCCATCAGACATCACCATGACGCATCAGGACATCTACCCTGCTCATCAGACATCTCCTGCTCCATCAGACATCCCCCTGCTCCATCAGACAATCCCCCTGACTCAATCAGATATCCCCCCTGCTCCATCAATATCACCCTGTCCATCAGATATATCCCCCCCTGCTCCATCAGAATCCCCCTGCTCCATCAACTTCACTCTCCATAAGACTTCAGCATGCTTTCCATGAAACTACCCCTTGTTTCATGAGGCATAACCCCATTAGACATCATCCTGCTCCATCAGACATTTCATCCTTGCTCCTCAGACATTCACCCGCTCCACAGACCCATCACACTGCTCCATCAGAAATTCCCTGATCATCAGACATCACCAGTGTTTATGTATGTATGTAGGTATTTTATTTATATTGAGCTACATATTTGAACAGCACTAACCACTAGCCACCGTGCTGCCCCAAGACATTACCATGCTCCATCATAAATCCCCCTTCTCCATTATACATTCCCCCTGCTCCATCATACATACCCATGGCCATCTGACATCCCCTGCTCCATTTGCAGACATCACCCCTGCTCATCAGACATCCCCCCTGCTCATCGACATCCCCCTGCCTCCATCAGACCATCCCCCTGCTCCATCAGACAATCCCCCTTGCTCCATCAATCATCCCCCTGCTCCATCAGAATCCCCCGGCTCCATCAGAAATCACCCCCCCCCTGCTCCATTCAGACATCCCCCTGCGCCATCAACTTCATCCCCATAAGACTCGCTGCTCCATGAAACATACCCCTTGTTCCATAAGGCATAACCACATCAGACATCATCCTGCTTAATCAGACATTACCATGCTCCTCAGTTATAACATGCTCCATCAGACATCCCCCTGCTCCATCAGACATCCCCCCGCCACTACATCATCTATCACCCTGCTCATCAGACATCACACTTGGCCTGCTCCCATCTATCACCCTGTCCATCATCTATCACCCCTGCTCCATCATCTATCACCCTGCTTCATCATACATCACCCATCTCAATCAGACACCACCCTTTTCTCCATCATTCTATCAATCACCCATCTCAATCAGACATTGCCCTGCTCCATCAGACATCCCCCTGCTCCATCATCTATCACCCTTGATCATAAGACATCCCCCTGATCATCAGACATCCCCCCGCTACATCATCTATCACCCTGCTCCATCAGGACATCCCCTCTCCACCATCTATCACCTGCTCATCAGACATCACCCCCATCTCCATCAGACATCGCCCTGCTCCATATCTATCAATCACCCAGCTCAATCAGAAATTGCCATGCTCAATCATACATTACCCTGCTCCATCATACACCCCCCCTGCTCCATCATACACCCCCCCTGCTCCATCATACATTCCCCTTGCTCCATCATACATTCCCCCTGCTCCATCAGGAATCCCCCCTGCTCCACAGAACATTCCCCCCTGTCAATCGGACAATCCCCCCCTGCCAATCAGACATTTCCCCCCTGCTCCATTCCAGACCATCCCCCTGCTCCATCAGGACTCCCCCCTGAGCCATCAGACATCCCCCTGCTCCATCCAGGACATCCCCCTGCTCAAAGACATCCCCCCTGCTCCATCAGACATCCCCTGCCTCCATCAGACATCCCCCCTGCTCCATCAGACATCCCCCCTGCTCCATCAGACATCCCCCCTGCTCCATCAGACATCCCCCTGCTCCATCAGACATCCCCCTGCTCCATCAGACATCCCCCTGCTCCATCAGACATCACCCCTGCTGCTCCCATCAGACATTTCACCCCTGCCCATTCAGACATCCCCCCTGCTCCATCCAGACATCCCCCCTGCTCCACAGAACCATCCCCCCTGCTCCATCAGACATCACCCCTTGTCCATCAGACCATCCCCCTGCTCCATCACCAGACATCCCCCCTGCTCAATCAGGACAGCCCCCCTGCTCCATCAGGACATCCCCATGCTCCATCAGAGATCCCCCCATGCTCCATCATAAAACTTCACCCTGCTCCCATAAGACTTCAGCCTTTGTCCATGGACATACCCTTGTCCATGAGGCATAACCCCATTAACATTAGCTGCTTCATCATACATCACCTGCTCCATCAGATCACCTGCTCCATCAGACATCACCTTGTTCCATCAGACATCACCCCGATCCATCAGACATCACCCTGCTTCCATGTATGTATTCTGTGTGTTCCCCTGCTCATCAACAGCCCCCTGCCTACAGTCAGAACAAATCCACCCCTGCTACCTCCAGACCATCCCCCCTGCTCCCATCAGCTATCCCCCTGCTCATCACAGACAGGCGCCCCGGGGCTCATATCAAATTAAAGCCTCCATAAGGACTTCAGCATTGCTCCATGAAACGTACACCCTTGTTCCCAAGGAGGCATGTAATTTAACTCCCAATAGTAGACATCATAGCCTCTATCGTCGAGACATTCCCGGACTGCTTCACCATCAGAGTTATGAACCCTGACCGATCAGACATCCCACCTGCATCCATTCATAGTATCACCGCGCTTCATTCCAGAACCCTGATCTAATTGAGCAGGATCCCGCCGCTGATCTGCCAATCAGAGGTAACATCGGCCGCCCGACGGTGGGGAATGGGACCTCATCGAATTGTACACCATCTACCACCCTGCTCCATTTAGACATAACCCATCTCAATCAGACATCACCCTGATCCATCATCTAAAAACCCTGGCCCGCTCCATTCATCTATCACCTGCTCCATCATCTATGCACCCTGCTCAATCAGACACCCCCCGCTCCACCATCTATCACCCTGCCATAGACATCACCCATATCAATCAAGGACATCACCCTGCATCCATCATATATCAATCACCCATCTTAATCAGACACAGCCTGCTCCATCAGACATCACCTGCCGCCATTCAGACATCACCCTGCTCCATTCAGACATCACCCTTTGCTCCATCAGACATCCCCCTCTTGCTCCATCAGAAACCCCCTGCCACATCATCTATCACCTTGCTCCAACACCAGAAATACCCCTCCCCCCTGACCATCAGACTTCCCCCCGCTACATCATCTATCACCCTGCTCCATCAGACACCCCCCTGCTCCATTATCTATCCCCCTGCTCCATCATCTATCATCTATCACCCTGCTCCATCAGACATCCCCCTTGCTCCAAATCTATCCCCTGTCCATTCCAAGCATCACCAATCTCAAATCAGACATCGCCCTGCTCCATCATTCTATCAAATCACCCATCTCAATCAGACATCGCCCCCTGCTCATATACATTACCCTGCTCCATCATACACCCCCCTGCTCCATCATGCATTCCTCCCTGCTCCATCAGACATCCCCCCTGCTCCATCAGACATCCCCCCTGCTCCATCAGACATCCCCTGCTCCATCAAACTTCCCCGGCTCCATAAGACTTCCACTGCCTCCATGAGAACATACCCCTTTGTTCATGAGGCATAACCCTATACCCATTAGACATATCCTGCTTCATCAGACATCACCTGCTCCATCAGACATCCCCCTGCTCCATCAGACTCACCCTGCCTCTCCTCAGGACATCACCCTGATTTCAGGACTCCACCCTCTCATGTATGTATGTCTAGTATTTTATTTCTTATTATAGCGCTACCTATTCGAAGCACTAACCACCTGAAGCCACCCGTGATGCCCCGACATTACCCTGCTCCATCATACAACCCCCCCCTGCTCATCATAAATCTTCCCTCCGCAGCTTCACCCTGACCATCACTAAGAAACCCCCCCCCCCCCCCCCTCCTCTTCCACTTCTCCCTGCTCCATCAGGACATCCCCCCTGGCTCCCATCAGGACATCCCCCCCTGTCCACTCAAGACCCCCTCATCGACATCCCCCGCTCCATCAGACATCCCACCTCTGCTCCATCAGACATCCCCCCTGCTCCATCAGACACTCCCCCTACCTGCCTCCTCATACATCCCCCCTGACTCCTCAGACATCCCCCTGCTCCAATCAGACATCCACCCTTGCTCCATCAGACCATCCCCCCTGCCTCCATCAGAAAATTTCCCCCCTTGTCCCTCATCAGACATCCCCCTGCTCCACAGACATCCCCCCGCCTCCATCAGAATCCCCCTGCTCAATCAGACATCCCCCCGCTCCATCAGAAATCCCCCCATGCTCCATCAGCATCCCCCGCTGCTCCATCCAGACATCCCCCCCTGGCTCTCCATCAGACATCCCCCCGCTCCATCAGACATCCCCTGCTCATCAGACATCCCCTGCTCCATCAGACATCCCCCCCTCCATCGACTTCACACCCTCCCATTAAGACTTCAAGCATGCTCCCATGAAACATACACCTTGTTTCATGAGGCATAACCCAATATGACATCACTCCTCGCTTCATCAGATAACCCTGTCATCCAGACACTCCCCCTGCTCCATCATCTATCACCCGCTCATCAGGACATCGCCCTGCTCCACTCAGAACATCACACATCTCAATCAGAACATCACCTGCTCATCAGGGATGGTGGAGAGAGGATTTATGGCCTACAAAGAATAATGTCAATCTTTTTAGTGTCTGTGATTGACAAGGACTATAATTTCCAAAAATGCTCTGTATTGGATTGTTGTATTGCCTCCTCAAATGCAACAGTATGGCAGTTCCCAACATGTATAGAGGGTTTATTGTGTACTTCTTACCTCACTGTCCTGCAAAGTGAAAATCAACTTACCCAGACTTCAATAACATAATCATACACTGGTCTAGTTTTACCACCAAATTCTCTTTATTGTCTTGGTTTAGTTTAGAAATTGTGCAGGCAGGAGCAGTCCAATCGCTTCCCCTGTGCATCCTATACCACTCCCACAATCTGCATAACTTAAGTATATCTTCCTTGTATATTTTAAAAAACAAAATGAAGTTTCTCATCACATCACAGATAACAAATATGAAAAATACAAAGCCAGAAAGCACAGTCATGCTTTAAGATCAACATACCATCCCCATAATACCTTTGTAGCTAAAAGCGATCAATGAGACTAATACTATCGGAAGAGAACAGGGAAACCATCCTACTCATAAGACTTTACGAGAATTCCAGAAATTAGCATTGCTTTTTAAAGGGAAACAACATCAAATATAAATGATGTTTGTCATGTGAAAGCTTTACAAATTGTTAAATGGTGTCATGCGACAGAATGATACCAAATGAATATGAAGGTTTGAAATCTGCTTTGTCCAATTAAAAACCACTTACTCTGTGCTGTTTCATTATCGCAAAACGACGAAGCCAAACTACACCGGCGTTCAACTGCGTGTACCGTCTGCTTGTGCTTGCATCTGTGGCAATGTTGCGGTGTGCGTTTCGCTAAAACTGCAATGCTCTGCATTTTGGAACAAATCTCAAAACGCGATTGTGGCCTAGCACCCTTTATTATTCAAAGTGGTATAACTACTTTGTGTATCCACTAATCTCAGATGCTTTCAATACCACAGGTAATGGCCACGTGTTGCTACCCAGTGTAATCTTTTAAAACGCTCACCTCTCTCCCAGCGCCTCCAGTGGTAGCATGGTGCATACACAAAAAGGGGGGATGGGGCACATCCGTACAGTTGTTTTAATCTTTATTAAACCATAAATTCAATTTCTTTTCTCCAAAATAAAAAGATAATAGATAATAGATATTATAGATAATATTATATCCCTTTCAGACACTTTGCTTCTTTATAACTATGTATACGCATCAATTATAGATCCTGGGTATCAATCGGACTGTGTAAAACTTAATAAATTCACATGACGTTTCCTTTAAGAGGGGATATATGTGTCCTCCACATAAATGTATAGTAACGTATGTGCCTGTAGAGGGCAATAGAAGAGATCAATGGTTTTTTTTAGACTGGAAATCTATAATTAGCATAACCATTGACCAAAGGTCAAGTAATCAGACGGGTGCAAAGGCCATTAACTGGAGCTTCGCTGTCATATTTCACTAATTTCATATTTATTGTTGCTTTCATTATCTCCCCAACAATTCCAAATGCCTTGTTCGGCCGTGGACTCAGAGAGCTGAATTAAGTGTTGGATCCCATGTAGTAAACATATAATCCCTGAAAACCCTACAATATCACAGAAAAATATCATTTTTGTTACATATTTCGTACAAAATATAAATTAACCTCATTTTTAAAGCCTGTGCCCCAACCCTACTCTTATGTCCATGAAAGAACTATTCCATATAAAATGATATACAGAGTCTAGTGTGTCCTTGTTAGGGACACAGGCGCCAGGATTTCCCCCTTCTTTCTCCACTCCAAGTGTATATCCCAAAAATGGAAGCAGTCCAGAGTCCAATTGTTTCCTTCATTGCCTTAATTCAAACCAGGGGGCATTACCAGTAGTTCTCCTGTTTGCACACAGACTGCACTTATAGTCACAGTCCATTTCCATCCAGCCAGGGGGTCCTGAGAGCTGGTTAAGGGGTGTGTGACTGTTCATGGTCTACTAGGAGACATAGGTTAGTTTGTAGGGATCCCCACATTATAATCCTGGGATGTGTACAGTGTTATGTATCCATGTGATGTGTCATGGAGGTTCTGGGCTGAGGGGTCCTGTACATTTTGCCCTGGCTCGTGTCCTGCTGGATCCTCTTCTTATTGATTTTCCTTTCTTTGGCCTTCGTTTTGGAACCATATCTTACTGGAAGCAAAAACAATGTCAGACCCACAATCTACATTCAATCAGACAGCTGTTATCTGTCACCCCCAGCATCTTCATAGCCTTAAAGGGCACAATGGCCACTATTATTCATTTAAATAACTGGAAAGGTCTTAGCACCCACCTAATCAGTCAGAGAACACTGCACATTTCATTTCATTTAACATAAAAAGGTTCAGCCCATTTGCATGAGAGGCCTGCGTTGTGATTTTAGGCCCAATAGGCATGTGTGGCTCGGACAAAAAGGTGATTGGATCAGCGGTAAATCACAGCCAATCGTGTGTGTGTCGTCTATGACCACATTATCGGTCGCGCGGCAATTTCACTGCAACCGACATTGATTGTCCTGGTCGATAGGCTCGCTTGTGGTGTACCCAGCCTTAAAGATGGCCATACATATGAACGGTATAAGGTAAATCCCATTGGGAACGACTGAATTTACCTATTATATTGTTCGTGTGTAGGAGCTTTTCTGGCCCGTTAGAGTGCAGACGGACAACCATAGTCAGCACTCCGATCGATCGGGAATGACGGAAAAAAATACCGTGTATGGGGATCAGTCGGGTCCATGTGTGCGTTCCCACGGCACGTGTGCCAACAGACACCAATGTGATCAGATACCAATGTGACAGTACAATTTTGATCAGATACCAATGTGACCAGATACCAATGTGATCTGTCGGTGCACATGCTGTGGGATCACGTGTGTATGGCCAGCTTTACTCGGAGGGATTTTCCTTAGGGTTTACTACTCAGTCAGTGCAATGTTGGACACAAGGCTGTTCCATAGTAGACATAACAGTATTACCACGTTCTATATGGGATTAAATTAAAACGATTACTATACTTAATACAATACTTGTACAAGCACATATCTCTTTAAGACTTTTTTTTGCATTAGCCTGTCCCAGGTTTAAGCAGCAGCTTGTTGAGGTGAACATTAGTGGATTTACTGAATCGGGATTGATATTAGTTTGTGAGCTGTTGTAGCTATGTAGCTGTTACCATTGCTGTTTGGTTTTAGGGGGTGTTTACATGGGGCAGCTAAAGACCTACATGTGACAAGGCCAAAAATGTTCATTTCTGTAATGGCCCAGAGAGCTTACAATCTAAGTTCCCATGACACACACACTGCCTATCACGTGTCTTCTTGCGGTTTTAACACGCCAAATCAACCGCATGTTAAAATGCACACTAGTGTTGGCCAATCCGATTATCACAGTGCATGCACTCACTATTTTTGGTGTGAGAAAGTGCACACAAGTGTTGGCCATCCGATATCAGAGTTTTTGTTATCAGAAGCATTACTATTTTGGTGTGAGTCGCATGCTCTCCAATCCCCCAAAAATCACCGGATCACAGCTCAAGGCAGCACCAATGCGCACAACATGGTTTGAAAAGCTGCATTGGGATCATGCTTTTTCACAGGTGTTTTCATGCTTTGTACAGTCTGTGTCCACGATGGGCGGGCTGACATTGGGGACCGCTTGTTCTTGTATGTATGGCTGTGGTAATGATTGGGCATCTGATGTTATAGGGCCCTTGGCAGCGTAAAGCTTGGTACACACAACTCGATGTTTTTGGCGAACAAGATTATATTTCGTATATCGTTCGGACGTCCAAAAAAAATCTCTGGTGTGTGTATGGACCGCACGATTGGTCGAGGCAAACTGTCGGCATTCCGACCGAACGAATACACACCACAATTGTGCCACAGCACCTACAAATGGCATATAATGGCCGTTCATTTATTATGTTAATGGTTGACTATCGTCAAGTGTACGAACCTTAATACATACAGATGATGTTCGATTAATACAGTGGACAGAATAAACAGTGTTTAAAATGGAAATACTTGAAAGTACTTCAAATAATACATGTATCTTATATCTACTGTATCTAATAATACAATATCTCTATACCTACTGTATCTTAATAAAAACAATTTAACTTTATATCTACTGTAACTTATAAATACAATGGGGGGATGCACCAAAGGGCGCATCACTCCTGTTTTGGAGTTTTAGTCACGCTAACCGATGTTATATCGGTTTAGAGTGACTTAAACTCCTTCCTTGCGGCGGCTGCGCGGCTAATGCGAATAAGTTAACAGCGCAGCGCCGCAAGCGATGTATATGCCGAAACGGCATTTATTGCGGGCACTTTCAACGGCAGCTGATAGCTGGCGTGAAAGTGTCGGAATCGAACACGCGACAGGTAGCGATGTTCCGAGCGCCGTATCGGCAATAACATCCGCCGGGTTGTGTGCACGGTTGCCGATAGCGGTGCTCGGTGCATCGGCCTGAATAATCGCTAACCGTACTGTATCTATAGATACAATGTATCGTTATATCTAATGCATATAATAAATAACAATATCTATACCTACTGTATCTAATATATACAATGTATCTTTATATCTACTGTATCTAATAAATACAATATATCTCTATACCTACTGTATCTAATAGATACAATGTATCTTTATATCTACTGTATCTAATAAATACAATATATCTCTATACCTACTGTATCTAATAAATACAATTTAACTTTATATCTACTGTAACTTATAAATACAATATATCTCTATACCTACTGTATCTAATAGATACAATGTATCTTTATATCTAATGCATCTAATAAATACAATATAATCTTCTATACCTACTGTATCTCTATAATTACAATGTATATTTATATCTACTGTATCTAATAAATACATTATATCTCTATACCTACTGTATCTAATAGATACAATGTATCTTATATACTACTGTATCTAATCAAATACATATATATCTATACCTACGATCAATAGATACAATGTATCTTTATATCTAATGCATCTAAAAATACAATATATCTATATACTACTCGTATCTAATAGTACAAGTATCTTATATCTAATGCATCTAATAAATACAATATATATCTATACCTACAGTATCTATAGATACAATGATTATCTTTATATCTACTGTATTAATAAATACACATATATCTCTATACTACTGTACAAGATACAATTATTTATATACTCTGTACTATAAATACAATATATCTCTATACCTACTGTATCTATATCTAATGCATCTAATAAATACAATATATCTCTATACCTACTGTATCTAATAGATACAATGTATCTTTATATCTAATGCATCTAATAAATACAATATATCTCTATACCTACTGTATCTAATAGATACAATGTATCTTTATATCTACTGTATCTAATAAATACAATATATCTCTATACCTACTGTATCTAATAGATACAATATATCTCTATACCTACTGTATCTAATATATACAATGTATCTTAATCTACTTTGTATTTCTAATAAAATACAAATATCCTATACCTACTGTATCTAATAGATACAATGTATCTTTATATCTACTGTATCTAATAAATACAATGTATCTTTATCTCTACTATATCTAATAAATACAATGTATCTTTATATCTACTGTATCTAATAGATACAATTATTTTCTATCTACGTTCTAATAATTACAATTACCTTTTTATCTACTGTATCAATAAATACAATATATCTCTTAACTACTGTATCTAATAATACATGATCTGATATCTTACTATCTATAAATACAAGAATCTATACCTACTGTATTCTATTATACAATGTATCTTATATCTACTGTACTAATAAATACAAATATCTCATACCTAATGTATCTAATATATAAATGTATCTTTATATCTACTGATCTAATAAATACAATATATCTCTACCTACTGTATCTAAATATAACAATGTATCTTTATATCAACTGTAATCTAATTAATACATATATCTCATACCTACTGTATCTAATATAGACAATGTATCTTTAAATCTACTGTATCTATAAATACAATGAACTTCATATTCTATGTATCTGATATACTGTATCTTTATATCTCATGATCTGATTACAAGGTATCTTTATATCTACTGTATGTGATACAATTTATCCTTACACCAACTGTATCTAATAATAAACAATAATACTCTATACCTACGTATCTAATCAATAACAATTTAATTTTTATCTACTGGATCATAGATACAATTATCTTTATATCTATGTAGTGATCCAATGTATCTTTATACCTACTGTATCTAATAAATACAAATATCTCATACCAACAGTATCTAATAGTATAATGTATTTTACATCTACTGTAGCTAATAGATACAATGTATATTTATATCTACTGTATCTAATAAATACAATGTATCTTTATATCTACTGTATCTAATAAATACAATATATCTCTATACCTACTGTATCTAATATATACAATGTATCTTTATATCAACTGTATCTAATTAATACAATATATCTCTATACCTACTGTATCTAATATACAATGTATCTTTAAATCTAGTATCTAATAAATACAATTGAACTTCATATCTACTGTATTGATATACTGTATCTTTATATCTACTGTATCTGATACAATGTATCTTTATATCTACTGTATGTGATACAATGTATCCTTACACACTACTGTATCTAAAAATCAATATATCTCTATACCTACTGTATCTAATAAATACAATTTAAATTTGTATCTACTGTATCTGATACAATGTATCTTTATATCTACTGTATGTGATACAATGTATCTTTATACCTACTGTATCTAATAAATACAATATATCTCTATACCAACAGATCTAATAGATACAATGTATCTTTACATCTACTGTAGCTAATAGATACATGTATATTTATATCTACTGTATCTAATAAATACAATGTACCCTTTTAGCTACTGTATCTAATAAATACAATATATCTCTATACCTACTGTCTCTAATAGATACAATGTATCTTTATATATACACTGTATCTAATAAATACAATATATCTCTATACCTACTGTATCTAATAAATACAATTTAACTTTATATCTACTGCATCTGATACAATGTATCTTTATATCTACTGTATGTGATACAATGTATCTTTATACCTACTGTATCTAATTAATACAATGTATATTTATATCTACTGTATTTAATAAATACAATATATCTCTATACCAACAGTATCTAATAGATACAGTGTATCTTTATATCTAATAAATACAATGTATCTTTATATCTACTGTATCTAATAGATACAATGTATATTTATATCTACTGTATCTAATACAATGTACCTTTTTATCTACTGTATCTAATAAAAACAATATATCTCTATACCTACTGAATGTAATAGATACAATGTATCTTTATATCTACTGTATCAACTAAATACAATATATCTCTATACCTACTGAATCTAATAGATACAATTTATCTTTATATCTACTGTATGTGATACAATGTATCTTTATATCTATTGTGTGTGATACAATTTATCTTTAATATCTACTGTATGTGAAACAATGTATCTTTATATCTATGTATATATACATAGATCTTTTATCTGTATCTAATAGATACAATGTATCTTTATATCTATTGTATTTAATAAATACAATGTATATTTATATCTAATGTATCTAATAAATACAATGTATCTTTATATCTACTGTGTGTAATACAATATATATTTATATTTACTGTATGTGATACAATGTATCTTTATATCTACGGTATGTGATACAATGTATCTTTATATCTACTGTTTGTGTGTGTGTGTGTGTGTGTGTGTGTGTGTGTGTGTGTGTGTGTGTGTGATACAATGTATCTGTATATCTCCTGTATGTGATACAACGTATCTTTATATCTCCTGTATGTGATACAATGTATCTGTATATCTCCTGTATGTGATACAATGTATCTGTATATCTACTGTATGTGATACAATGTATCTTTATATCTACTGTATGTGATATAATGTATCTTTATATCTAGTGTAGTGATACAATGGATCTGTATATCTCCTGTATGTGATGCAATGTATCTGTATATCTCCTGTATGTGATACAATGTATCTTTAATCTACTGTATGTGATACAATGTATCTGTATACCCCTGTATGGTGATACAATGTATCTTTATATCTACTGCGTGATACACTGGATCTTTTATAGCTACTTTATGTGATACAATGTATCTTTATATTTACTGTATGTGATACAATGTTATCTGTATATCTCCTGTATGTGATACAGTGTATCTTTATATCTTCTGTGTGTGTGTGATACAATGTATCTTTATAGCTACTTTGTGTGATACAATGTATCTTTATATCTACTGGTGTGATGACAATGTATCTTATACTACTGTGTGTGATACAATTATATGTATATCTTGTGGTGATACAATGTACTGTATATCTACTGTGTGCGATACAATGTAACTTTAATCTATTGTGTGCGATGCAATGTATCTGTATATCTACTGGTGTGATACAATGTATCTGTATATACTGTGTGCGATACCAGTATTCTTTATATCTACTGTGTTATGCAATGTATCTGATAATCTTACTGTGTGTGATGCAATGTATTGTATACTCCTGTTGGATGCAATGTATTTTATCCTGTATGTGAACAATGTTATATCTCCGTATGTGATACAATGTCTCTGTATATCTCCTGTGATAATGTATCTATTACGTGTGTGATACAATGTATCTGTATATCTACTGTGTGTGATACTAGTATCTTTATATCTCCTGTATGTGATGCAATGGATCTTTATATCTACTGTGTGAACAATGTATCTTTATATCTACGTATGTGATACAATGTATCTGTATATCTACTTTGTGATTACACATGTATCTTTATATCTCCTGTATGTGATGCAATGTATGTTAATATCTGTGTGTGATACAATGTATCTTATATCTACGTATGTCATACAATGTATCTGTATCTACTTTGTGTGATACAATGTATCTTTATATCTCCTGTATGTGATGCAAGTGATGTTAATATCTACTGTGTGTGATACAAGTATCTTATATTACTGATGTCATACATGTGATCTGTATATTACTTTGTGTGATACAATGATCTTATATCTCCTGTATGTGATGCAATGTTATTTAATCTACTGTGTGTGATACATATCTATTCATAGCTAATTTGTGGGATACATGTTTAATCTACTTTGTGTGATACAAAGTATCTTTATATCTCCTGTATGTGATGCAATTTATCTTTATATCTACTGTGTGATACAATGTATCTTTATATCTACTGTATGTGATACAATGTATCTGTATATCTACTTTGTGTGATACAATGTATTTTTATATGTCCTGTATGTGATGCAATGGATGTTTATATCTACTGTGTGTGATACAATGTATCTTTATATCTACTGTATGTGATACAAGTATCTGTATATCTACTTTGTGTGATACAATGCATCTTTATATCTCCTGTATGTGATGCAATGTATCTTTATATCTACTGTGTGTGATACAATGCTATTATAGCTAATTTGTGGGATACAATGTATATTATAGCTAATTTGTGTGATACAATGTATCTTATATCTACGGTAGCTGATACAATGTATATTTATCGGGAATCTGTCAAGAGAATGGACTGTCTGTGTGTGATAACTAAACGATCTACTTAATTAATTTATTAGATCCCCCCATACAATGCCAGTGTCAGGATGGAAATGTTCCCCTTTATATTCTAGTTTATTGGAAGGGAATTTGCACAAGGTGGAGAGGCTGCACAGTACATGTAGGAAATATCATTGGGTCGCATGCAATCTGACAGCTCCCGCGCTGATATTAATAAATCCGGAGGCACAGCACTTGTTCATTTAAACGAATGTCACCCATAGATAAACTACAGTAAATTATCCTATGGAATAAAGGCAAAATGTCTTAAACGGTAAGGGTTCATTTTATTTTGATCCTACCTCTTACATACAAGATCAACACACCTTCATACATGATCATAAACATATTACATATCCTACACACAGAGATCCTAAACATCCTACATGTATCACCCTAAACTTCCACATACATGATCCTAACTTTCTACATGCATGATCCTAAATATCCTACATATATGATTCTTAACATCTCCACATACATGATCTCAAACATCATCCCACATGCCAAATGCCAAGAAGGTGCACAGCACTGCAGGAACTCTTGGACATTAATGAATTCTCTTGTAGAATCTCTATACAATGTATTAATGGGAATGGCAATCAATTCCTTACCTGTCTCTGAGAGCCCCAGACTGACAGCCAGCTCTGCCTTCCTCCTTATGGTGATGTATTGCGTAATGGAATTCCTTCTCCAGCTCCAACTCTGGGGTCAGTGTACAACACGGTAATGTCCTTGGTCCTGTCTGCCTCCTGCAAAAACAAAATAAATATCAACAAGGGCAAGTAAAAAAATCACTTACTGGTACTATAACAATAACATACAGTGACACAATACTACATACTGGTACTATAACAATACCATACAGTGATACAATACTGGTACTATAACAATACCATACAGTGATACAATACTGGTACTATAACAATACCATACAGTGATGACATATTGGTTACTAACAATACCATACAGTGATACAATAATGGTACTATAACAATACCATACAGTGATGCAATACTGGTACTATAACCATACCATACAGTGATACAATACTGTACTATAACAATACATACAGTGATACAATACTGGTACTATAACAAATACCATACAGTGATGCAATTACTGGTACTATAAACAATACCATACAGTGATACAATACTGGTACTATACAATACCATACAGTGATACAATACTGGTACTATAACAATACCATACAGTGATGCAATACTGGTACTATAACAATACCATACAGTGATACAATACTGGTACTATAACAATACCATACAGTGATACAATATGGTACTATAACAAAACCATACAGTGATACAATACTGGTACTATAACAATACCATACAGTGATGCAATACTGGTACTATACAAAACCATACAGGATGCAACACAGGTACTATAACAATACATACAGTGATACAATACTGGTACTATAACATACTCCAGTGATAAAACTGTACTATACACAAAACCCTACAGTGATACAATACTGGTACTATAACAATACCATACAGTGTGATACAATACTGGTACTATAACAATACCATACAGTGATACAATACTGGTACTATAACAATAACCATTACAGTGATACAATACTGGTACTATAAAAATAACCATACAGTGATACAATACGGTTACTATAACAATACCATAAAGTGATACAATACAGGTACTTTAACAATCCATACAGTTACAATACTGTACTATAAAACAATACAAACAGAGATTACAATAGCTGGTACTATAACAATACCATACAGTGATACAATACTGGGACATAAACAAACCTACAGTGATACAATGTGGTACTATAACAATACCATACATATGCATATGGCTAAAAAAACAGTGATCAATACTGGACTATACAATACCATACAGTGAGCAATCTGGTACTATAACAATACATACAGTGATGCAATACTGGTACTATAACAATAACATACAGTGATACAATGCTGGTACTATAACAATACCATACAGTGATACAATGCTGGTACTATAACAATACCATACAGTGATACAATACTGGTACTATAACAATACCATACAGTGATACATACTGGACTATAAAATCCATACAGGATACAATACTGATACTATAACAATACCATACAGTGATACAATACTGGTACTATAACAATACCATACAATACAGTGATACAATACTTCAATACTGGTACTATAATACCATACAGTGATACAATACTACAATACTGGTATTAAAACATACTATTATTCATATATATATATACTATTATTTAATATGTTATACTATGCTTTTATTAATCATATTATAATCGGTATGATGGGTTTAAAAATAGCATAGAATAATATGTATAATAGCACAACATAATATGTTTAACCATAGTATAATATATGCAATAACATACTATCGTATTTAAAACAATAACAGTATACTTTATGTAATAGCATGGTAATAGTATTAAAAAACAATAACAATAGTATGCGTGTAATAGCGCTAGTATACGTTAATAGCATAGTATAATATGTGTAACAGCATAGTATAAATTACACATATTATGCTATAATATTATTTAACAAATTAACTATGCTATTATTACACACCATACTATGCTATTACACATATTATACCAGACTATTATTAAACATATTTTAATATTAGTTAACACATCATACTATGCTATACACATATATACACAGGCTATTATTTACATATTAATTACTATTGTTAACACAATACTATGCTATTACACATGGTACACCAGGCTATTATTTAACATATATGGTGTAATTTTACCCAACCAATCAGAACTTATGTAAACCTTTGAAAAGCAACAGCTGATTGTTGGGGCCAAAATTAGCACCACTTTAAACGATAAGAACTTTTATTGAATAACCACCTTGGTTGCTATTAATAATGTGTTACAATAAACTCAATAGTGATATAACTTCCTTTCATACAATGTTACAATTCCATACAATTTAATATAATGACCCATTTGATATATCTTAATCTAGAACGGTTATGGAAACGGTTATGGAACGGTTTATGGAAATAATAACAACAGGTTAATATAAATGTTATTATGTATCATACATCATATTGCTATAAAGGTTATATATCATTCATCATATTACTATAATGGTTATTATATATCATACATCATATTGCTATAAAGGTTATTATATATCTTATATCATATTACTATAAAGGTTATATATCATACATCATATTGCTATAAAGGTTATTATATATCTTACATCATATTACTATAAAGGTTATATATCATACATCATATTGATATAAAGGTTATTATATATCTTACATCATATTACTATAAAGGTTATTATATATCATACACCATATTGCTATAAAGGTTATTATATATCATACATCATACTGCTATAAAGGTTATTATATAGCTAATAAAAAATCAATTCAACTGGACTTGAGTAATACAGTAATGAACATACACAAGTCCGGGTATAGCTTAATATTATTTATTGGTTCCGGCTAATGAAAATTGTTTGCAGTCAATTCATCGAAATTAAAATCGATTATATTATATTGTGTTGTATTGTATTATATTGTATTGTATCATATTGTATTATGGTGTATTATATTAGGTGCATTATATTAGAGTGTGTTATAATGTATTGTAATATATTATATTGTATTATATCAAATAGCATTATATTATAGTGTTTTATATTTTAGTTCATTGTATTATTCGTTATATTATAGTGTATTATATTATATTGTTACATTATAGTGTATTATATTGTATTTTGTCATATTGTATTATAGTGTATTATATTATATTGTATAACATCATAGTGTATTATATTATAGTGTGTTATAATGTATTGTATTATATTATATTGTATTATATTATACTGTTATATTATAATGTATTGTATTATATTATATTGTATTATATTATAGTGTATTATATTATAATGTATTGTATTATATTGCATTATATCATATTGTATTATATTATAGTGTGTTATATTATAATGTATTGTATTATATTGCATTATATCATATTGTATTATATTATAGTGTGTTGTATTATTTTGTATTTCCTAAATCTAATTTTCTAACAAATATTGTTAAATATATACTGAAACATTTAAATTAAAGGGCAAGTTGGTCCTGTTCCGGGATGGTATTTCTATTTGACTAGCTGCTCTATTAATGACACTCATATTACAACTAATCATGTTTCATTTGATAGGTGCTGTAAAAACAGGTGCAATTAGCGCCCAATTCGCCTCATAACCTTCCATTTACAACACAGTCCTATTAATAAAACCAAGTGAGAATTCCCAGGACCCAATACACTGTGTGAAGGCTAGATACCACGAATAATAATGGGGATTTATCATTATAAGGGAATATTAGGGGCCATTGGTTTTGTTTGGGTTCAATGGTTCAGTAGAATTCAATTTAAGAAAAGGAAGTTGGTTATTTATGGTTCTAGTTACAATAATGTGATTATAATAAAGCAGAGGGTATTGCATAGTATAGTATCGTTTTATAGCATTATAGCATAGTGTATAGTATAGTATAAATATAGTATAGTTTATAGCATAATAATACAGTATAGTCTATAGTATAGTTTATAGTATAGTGTACTGTATAGTATATAGTATAGTTTATAGTATATTGTACTGTATAGTATATAGTATAGTTTATACTTTATAGCATAATAATACAGTATAGTATATAGTATAGTTTATAGTATAGTGTACTGTATAGTATAAAGTATAGTTTATAGTATAGTATATAGCATAGTATAGTATAGTATGCAGTATAGTAAATAGTATAGTATGTGGTGGTGTATAGGAGTGTGTGGACAGGCTGTGACCATGACTGATATCCCAGTAGCAGGAGTCAGGAGCTGTTTGATGTCCCAGGCTATCAGATTGATCTTGTAGTAGGTGTTTAATGGCTGCCAGGCTGACTTTGTTCAGGTAAAGTCACTACAAAGGATAAACAATCCCCCCTGCAGAGAGACAAGCGAGATCAGAGAGGGAGGGCAGTGCAAGTGAATGGACAACACAGGCTGGACAATGGGCTACAAGGAGATCTTATCAAAGAGAAAAAGCCCTCAGAGCATGGACATTCTGTTTGAATTCCAGCTGAACAAATGGCAGTGAAACCTTTCATGTGGATTAACATACACCCCGAACCATTGGATGGAGCCGAACCAGAACCCCCAGAAAACTCACTGACTGGACTGTATATGAGATGTTCATTGTGTCTCTCTGATCACTGGTACTGGTCCTTAAATTCTATTAGCCCATTCAGTGCCAACTGCTCCTTACTGGATGGCTCAGCCCCTGTCAGTAGCCCCCATGGCCTATAGAATGTGAATGTTACACATGTTTATTTACTGCCATGAGCATGGAGTCTGCTGGTCACAGGGGGGACATTGGTTCACAAGGTGGATATCAAAGGGGCATGACAAATGGGCGACTGCAGCAGACAGCGCCTTCTTCCCAGACTGGGACTCAAAGGATTCTTATTTACATGACAAGAGAAAATGGTGCCTGGGATTCCCACCGCTCAGGTGAAAGACTTACAACAATCCTGTTCTTTGAACTTTAGTTCCCCTTTAATCTTATAGAAACCAGTGGTGCCAGCTGGACATGCAGCACCCAATGCAAGGACCAATCAGACTGTGTTATAGACCAGGGTACTGCCAGAGGTTGTAGTCTATAGGTTGTGGGGGATTTTTCTAGATCTCTGCTCCTAGGTACCTTGGCTCCAGCTGCCAGACATAGGAACACAGTAATAAGGCTAGAAACTGTGCTGTGCAGTTCTGCCATTCACTAATGTGAACAGGGACATTATTAGAAAGTGACATTTAAAACAATGTGAAAGAAAAAAATTCAGTTCAAATTCTGCAGCTGGGAATATAGGTTAACTTACCCTTTAACATTTAATGCTCTGCACATTAATGGCAGCCACGGAATGAATGAATTTACAACTAGAAATGACCCACCAATCCAACACAACCATTGAATGTATTTACTCCCTTGGTTTCTAGATTGGATAAGAGACCAGCATGGAATGGAAGATTACAGGGTTCTAATTCAATTAGGATATAATGAGCCTTAACTACATTAAAAATAAAAATCTGATCCTTAACTTTAGCTGAAAAAAGTTTAAATGGGTTAAATGAATCATTTACACGTTATAGACACAATGTATCTAATAGATTCCCCTGTTATGTATCTGTTTCTTTTGTTCTTTTTTCTTAACATTAATAATATAAGACTTTAACATTGATTACAATATTCCATTTATTACATACAGTAACATTTATACCACATAATCTGGTTGTTTTAATTCCATTAGTACAAATTGATACATTCAAACGAATAATGTTCCCCCAAATGTATTTCAGTAAGGCTGTTTACCACTTGACAATATATATTATATACTTCATCCTATATATAAATGCTATATACTTTATCCTATATATAAATACTATATACCTTATCCTATATATAAATACTATATACTTCTATATATAAATACCATATACTTTATGCAATATATAAATATATATACTGTATGCTATAAAATACTAAAAACTTTATATAAATGCTATATTCCATATAATTGATCCTAGTATATAAAATACTAGATACCGTGAGCCTAGATATAAATACTATATACTTCTATATATAAATACTATATACTTTATGCTATATATAAATACTATATACTGTATGCTATATATAAATACTAAATACTTCTTTATATAAATACTATATACTTTATCCTATATTTAAATACTATATACTTTTATATATAAATACTATATACTTATATATATAAATACCAAATACTTCTATATATAAATACTATCAAGGAGATGTAATAAAAGTTCTTATTGTTAAAAATGGTGCTAATTTTGCCCCAACCAATCAGATTATATTTAACATTTAAAAGATAACATCTGATTGGTTGGGATAAAATTAGTACCATTTTTAACAATAAGAACTTTTTTTTGAATCTCCCTGTATATGCTTTATCCTATATATAAATACTATATACTTTATCCTATATATAAATACTATATACTTCTATATATAAATACTATATACTTTATCCTATATATAAATGCTATATACTTCTATATATAAATACTATATACTTCTATATATGAATACTATATACTTTATCCTATATATAAATGCTATATACTTCTATATATAAACACTATATACTTCTATATATAAATACTATACACTTCTATATATAAATACTATATACTTTATCCTATATATGTGTACTTATTAATTTATACTATATATATATATATTCTGTACACATGATGATACACATGATGTGTGTCTGTACTATATATATGTATGTGCGTGTGCATATGTACCATATAATGTATACTACATATATGTACTATATAATTTAAATTGGATACGTTATATTATCTATCTACTATATAACTTATGGTATGTATATATATAGATATACTGTATATATAGATAGATATGAACTATAAAACTATATGTGCTATGTGGTTTATATTTTGTACTATATATGTGTGTAAACTATATAAACTATTTTTAAGTCGGTTTAGAAAACAAACACTGGTTTAACTATAGGATATTTATGTAATTAAAGAGAATATTGACACCATGATTAATATTTTGTGCAAACAACAGGCAGAAAGTTACATATTATCACAGAAAGGGAGAGAAAGAGAAAAAGACAACTCCAGAGTCCAGACTGGAAACTGCTATTTTATCCTTTCTCAGTGAAACTGGACTTGTCTTTCTACCCTCTAGTGATCCTGTAACACTATAGTGATCCATTCTACCCTCTAGTGATCCTGTCACACTATAGTGATCCCTTCTACCCTCTAGTGATCCTGTAACACTATACTGATCCATTCTACCCTCTAGTGATCCTGTCACACTATAGTGATCCCTTCTACCCTCTAGTGATCCTGTCACACTAGTGATCCCTTCTACCCTCTAGTGATCCTGTCACTCTAAAGGGATCCCTTCTACCCTCTAGTGTAGTGATCCTGTCACAGTATAGTGATCCCTTCTACCCTCCAGTGATCCTGCCACACTATAGTGATCCCTTCTACCCTCTAGTCATCCGGTCACGCTATAGTGATCCCTTCTACCCTCCAGTGATCCTGTCACACTGTAGTGATCCCTTCAACCCTCCAGTGATCCTGTCACACTATAGTGATCCCTTCTACCCTCTAGTGATCCTGTCACACTATAGTGTTCCCTTCTACCCTCCAGTGATCCTGTCACACTGTAGTGATCCCTTCAACCCTCCAGTGATCCTATCACACTAGTGATCCCTTCTACCCTCTAGTGTCCTGTCACACTATCTACCCTCCAGTGATCCTGTCACACTGTAGTGATCCCTTCAACCCTCCAGTGATCCTGTCACACTATAGTGTTCCCTTCTACCCTCCAGTGATCCTGTCACACTGTAGTGATCCCTTCAACCTTCCAGTGATCCTGTCACACTATAGTGATCCCTTCTACCCTCTAGTGATCCTGTCACACTATAGTGATCCCTTCTACCCTCCAGTGATCCTGTCACACTGTAGTGATCCCTTCAACCCTCCAGTGATCCTGTCACACTGTAGTGATCCCTTCTACCCTCTAGTGATCCTGTCACACTATAGTGATCCCTTCTACCCTCTAGTGATCCTGCCCGACTCCAGGACAATAAGCTGTTTGGTGTGTTTCTTACCAGTGCATGCAGGGGCATTTGGTTTCCTGAGCCATTCAAAGTGATGTCTTCTGTGCCCCTCATCTGACCCTGGTGATAGTTGTGGTGGATGCCCCGTTGGCAATACCCCGACACAAGGTGGTCCTTGCACTGGCCCAGGTGGGTATTCAGACACAGGGCTGAAGCTCATGTTACCCCCAGGAGACTGGGTTATGTGCCCAGGTGAGTAGGTTGGATGAACCCATTCTTCCCTGTGGTGTCCATAAGGGGTTATCCACCCTGAAGAAGAACCAGGGGAAGGTGCACCAGTCTCTATCCCAATGCTATGATACCCTCCATAATCAGAGTACTGGGAGGCAGAAGAAAAGTTCTGGAGCCCTGGGTGGGCACGCATAGATCCTGGGTACATGGCAACGTCTTTATCCAGAAGGTAACTCACGTACATGGTGGCAGGTGGGTGCCCTCTAGCTGCATAATCCTGTGCCCATTTACTACCAGCCCAGCTGACTTGGGGAGCCTCTTTGCCTGCGATCCCTGTCCCAGCCTTTGAGCTCTCCCAGGGAGTTCCACTCAGTCCAGGAGCTCCAGACCCATTGGCTGCTCTCCTTTCATGGCTCCCACTGTACAAACCTCTCCCTCCCCTTCCCTCCCTTCACACCATTTGCATGTAAAGTAGATAAGGAGAAGCCAGTGAGCTGATTGTAGAGAAATACTCCAACCTTTATTGTCTGAGAGCTTCCTCCTTCCATTACTAACCACTGCACTTTAACCTTCAATCAAGGGTTCAAAGACCTCAGCAAGTCAATAGAGCTAACAACCAGAAAACAAGGGGCAAGAACCCTATACATACCTACATTGTGTGAACCCTATACATACCTACATTGTGTGAACCCTATACATACCTACATTGTGTGAATCCTATACATGCCTACATTGTGTGAACCCTATACATGCCTACATTGTGTGAACCCTATACATACCTACATTGTGTGAACCCTATACATAACTACATTGTGTGAACCCTATACATACCTACATTGTGTGAACCCTATATATACCTACTTGTGTGAACCCTATATATACCTACATTGTGTGAACCCTATAATATCCTACATTGTGTGAACCCTATATCTCCCTCATTGTGTGAACCCTACTACCTACATTGTGTGAACCCATATATACCTACCTTGTTTGAACCCTATATATACCACATTGTTTGAACCCTATACATACCTACATTGTGTGAACCCTATATAACCTACATTGTGTGAACCCTATACATACCTACATTTTGTGAACCCTATACTACCTACATTGTGTAACCCTATACTACCTAAACTGTGTGGAACCCTATACTACCTAACTGTTGTGAACCCTATACATACCTACATTGTGTGAACCCTATATATACCTACATTGTGTGAAACCTATATATACCTACATTGTGGGAACCCTATATATACCTACATTGTGTATATATACTTACATTGTGTGAACCCTATACATACCTACATTATGTGAACCCAATATATACCTACATTGTGTGAACCCTATATATACCTACTGTGTGAACCCTATATATACCTACATTGTGTGAACCCATACATACCTACATTGTGTGAACCCTATACATACTTCATTGTGTGAACCCTATATTACCTACATTGTGTAACCCTATACATACCTCATACATGTGTGAACCATATATATCCTACATACCTGTGTGAACCCTATACATACCTACATTGTGTGAACCCTATAAATACCTACATTGTGTGAACCCTATATATACCTACATTGTGTGAACCCTATATATACCTACATTGTGTGAACCCTATATTACCTACATTGTGTGAACCCTATATATACCTACATGTGTGAACCCTATATATACCTACTGGTGTGAACCCTATACATACCTACATTGTGTGACCCTATACTATACCTACATTGTGTGAACCCTATATATACCTACATTGGTGTGACCCCTATACATACCTACATTGGTGAACCCTATATATACCCATTGTTAACCCTATATCACCTACATTGTGTGAACCCTATACATACCTACATGTGGTGAACCCTATACATACCTACATTGTGTGAACCCTATATATACCTACATTGTGTGAACCCTATACATACCTACATTGTGTGAACCCTATACATACCTACATTGTGTGAACCCTATACATACCTACATTGTTGAACCCTATATATACCTACATTGTTGAACCCTATACATCCTACATTGTGTGAACCCTATACATACCTACATTGTGTGAACCCTATACATACCTACATTGTGTGAACCCTATATATACCTACATTACGTGAACCCTATATACCTACACTGTGTGAACCCTATACATACCTACATGTGTGAACCCTATATATACCTACATTGTGTGAACCCTATACATACCTACAGTGTGTGAACCCTATACATACCTACATTGTGAACCCTATATATACCTACATTGTGTGAACCCTTATATCCTACATTGTGAACCCTATAATACCTACATTGTGTGAACCCTATATATACCTACATTGTGTGAACCCTATACATACCTACATTATGGGAACCCTATATATACCTACATTGCGTGAACCCTATTATACCTACATTGTGTGAACCCTATATATACCTACATTGTGTGAACCCTATATACACCTACTTTGTGTGAACCCTATATATACCTACATTGTGTGAACCCTATATATACCAACATTGTTTGAACCCTTTATATACCTACATTGTGTGAACTCTAATACCATACATGTGTGAACCCTTATATACCACATTGTGTGAACCCTATATATACCTACATTGTGTGAACCCTATACATACCTACATTGTGTGAACCCTATACATATCTACATTGTGTGAACCCTATACATACCTACATTGTGTGAACCCTATATATACCTACATTGTGTGTGGTAACCCTATGCATACCTACATTGTGTAACCCTATGACATACCTACATTGTGTGAGCCCTAATACTCACATTGTGTGAACCCTTTATAATACCTACATTGTGTGAACCCTTTATATACCTACATTGTGTGAACCCTATATAATACCTACATTGTGTGAACCCTATATACCTACATTGTGTGAACCTTATACATACCTACATTGTGTGAACCCTATACATACCTACATTGTGTGAACCCTATACATACCTACATTGTGTGAACCTATACATGCCTACATTGTGTGAACCCTATACATACCTACATTGTGTGAACCCTATATATACCTACATTGTGTGAACCCTATATATACCTACATTGTGTGAACCCTAACATACCTACCTTGTGTGAACCCTATACATACCACATTGTGGAACCCTAACATACCTACATTGTGTGAACCCTACATACCTACATTGTGTGAACCCTATACATACCTACATTGTGAACCCATACATCCTACATTGTGTGACCTATACATACCTACATTGTTTGAACCCTATACATACCTACATGTGTGAACCCTATACATACCTACATTGTGTGAACCTATACATGCCCGTACATTGTGTGAACCCGATACTGCCTACATTGTGTGAACCCTATACATACCTACATTGTGTGAATCCTATACATACCTACATTGTGTGAACCCTATATTTACCTACATTACAATAAAGAATCAGTGTATTTCTATTGGCAGTTAAGTAATCAATAGCATTTAAGTCTCTGTTAAACCTCTATTCAGGTAAGTTGTTTTATATGGTATAAAACTGTATTTTCAGATTAACAGCAAAAGGAACAACTTTTAAGAAAGGATTACTTTGCATTTTGCTTGTTTTTTAATAGGAATGTCCACCGACAAAACAAGAAATGGGTCACAAGTCAGTTTCCTGCCCTCAACCAAAACTGAAATATTCAGCACATGTATTTTTAACCAGATGTATGTATGGATAATCATTGTCCCCATTCTGGCAGAATAAGCTGGCCCCTCCCTCCATGCAGTCAATCAAAGCTGTGACTGCTGATCACCTGACAACCAATGATGGGCTGCTGTTTCCCCTGCTGCCTCCAGTGCACATGCTCAAGCTTAAGACTCCAAGGGTTAATAAAAGTTCTTATCGTTTAAAATGGTGCTAATTTTGCCCCAACCAATAAGATGTAAGCTTACAAATGTTAAATAAGATCTGATTGGTTGGGGCAAAATTAGCACCATTTTAAATGATAAGAACTTTTATTGAATCTCCCTGCAAGGCAGATAACTGACAATCTTTTTTTTTGTTTTAAGGGTGGGCATGCCCTTTAAAGTACCTTGTGTAATATCAGAATTGAACACTGGAGGTCACTGTTGGTCAATTTTTTTGATTCAAAAATATTTGAAAGCCTCTCTTTGGATATGCGCGCTTTCAGTTGAATTTAGGAATAATAATAACAGGAAAAATCTATTATACTGCACTATGCTATATTGACCACTAGGTGACAGTCAACTATTGCCTTCAAGCAGAAAGGACAAATTCATTACAATGTATATTAAAACACACCTTAGGCACAATCCGGCATTTTTGGAATGTGATTGTGCAAGGAAATGGTGATTGCATGCACTCTGGTAGAGACCTATAGATTGATAAACCAATCGGTAATCTGTTGGCCAGGAATTAAAGTGCCCAGATTTTTTTCCTGTGGTTTGTTGAAGGCTGCAGGATTGATTTGGATTTGGCGATATACCAACTGGACAAGTTTTACCAAAATAATATGAATTTTGCAAAAGAAATTATGTATCAGTCTGATCAACCAAAGTATCAGCTGCGGCAGTCATTTGGGGGGAATATTGTGTACATTACTTGGTTAACTTTTGTGAGAAAGAACAAACTCATTTGTAAACACCAGGGACATCTCTAGGGTTTTGGCCACCTGAGCCAAATCTACCCCTATCTACCACTAGACGCCATAAAGTGTGCCACCACAACCAGGGCTAGGTGTGCATGGAATGGGAGTGAATGAACATTTGGTCTTTTTAAACTTCACATCATGGCGGTATTTATATAAGATGTCCCAATGCCCAGGTCACACACACTCATAGTTAATGCAGAGCTAAGATGGGAAAATTGCGGTTGTGCGAACATGCACACACTCACACTCACACACCCCTGCAATTTTATTTTCACTCTGTATGCCACTTTTCTAAAAAAACATTAAAGGGAACTCTGCCTGTCGCCTCTATGATATTTAGCAGGGTGCCACCCTGTGCATTTTGCTCATCTTGCCTCATTAGAGAGAGACGCCTGGTAAAACCCCGGTATACTTGGTTTGCATGTGTTTTCTGTGTTCACCTTATAGATCACAGTACAAATCCCAGTTTTCTGTCTAATGCCGACTGTCTAAATTCCTGCTCCTTTCCCATGTGCTGAACCCACACACACAGTTACAGTGAAAGCCCAGTGATCAGTGATTGACTCTGACTTCTAGTTCTTCTACTTTCATCTAAGTGACTGGGAAATGGGCAATAAAGTGACCTGGACACAGTATCACTGACCCCACAGCCCAGGTGTAACTCCCCCATCTGGCCCATGGTCCCCCTAATTATTATTGGCTGTGTGCACCAACATAACAAAAAATAAGTTTTGTGGACTACATACCACAGTACCTACACTAAAACAGATTTTTGTGTGCACATGTTTTATGTGTTCACTAGTGCACAGCTTTGAGAGGACAGTGAATCCCTCAATATAACGCAAAATCTGCTGCACAGGGTTTAAACTCCATGTTCACCCTGGGATCTCATACATGCGTACTGATATCACTGTCTAAGGCTGGGTACATACCATGTGATATTTTCTGCCGACTGTCCGTCAGTACCATGTATTGGCTGGGTCGGCCAGAAATATCGCTTGGTGTGGGTGGGGGCGGCCATGACTGACATCAGGCGCCCGTTCTTTAGGATCAGACGAACAGGCGATCGGACGCCCAACCCTATGGGAATGCACAGTTGGTCGTGGGAACTGTCGGCTGCAGCCACCATTTCCGCAACGTGACCGTGTGTATCCAGATTTACACTTATACACACCTTGATCACAAAGCACACAGAGGGCCGTGTCTATAAAGGAGTGGTAACGTCTGGAGTGTTAACATCTGTAACAATTCGCTAGTATTTCCATACCGCCATGTATCTAGTCATGTAATATTTCCCACAAACAATACCGATACCAATATTACCGATGGCACTCCTTAATAAATATGGCCCAGGGTGAGTGGAGCTGATCTGAAGGATAAAACCGGGTTATATCATTTGTTCAAATATTTAACATTTTACTTTGTAGTTCTGATGTCTGGTAATTTAATGTTTGCCTGGTTGCTAGGGTAACCAACTTTGATTGACAGTAATAGGTAGCCATACACGGTCCAATGTTTTTCCAATCGGATTTTCAATCGGGCGAAAGTTCCCTACATTGCACCGTCAATCTTCTGTAGATTTCAGCATGATACAGATTCCCATGGCTTTCCTGTCAATGGTGAATTGTTATATTGGGGGAATTCCAGTGACTGGGGCAATTAACATTACAGTTGATTCAACCTACAAGTGAATGGCCATTTAGCAGCGATGGAGGTAACGGACCTTGTATGGCGGAAATCTAAAGCTGGGTACACACGAAGAGATATTTCGGTCCGATCGACCGATAGTTCAGTGTATCCGTTGATCGGACCGAAATTATCGCATCCGAATGTGCCCATGTCCGATCGACCGTTCGTCCGAATCAGACGAAAGGAAGATCGGACATGGTGGAAAACCTCGTCCGATCGTGCGTTCCTCTATGGACCGCACGATCTGTCGCGGTAACTATCGGACGCGGCTGCTTTTGCCGCGACCGACAGTCCTTCCTCCTGGCCGACCGGTCGAAAGTATCGAACGGTCGGTCAGGAGGAAAAATTGGTAGGTGTGTACCTAGCTTAATAGTGAAAGTGATTGATCTAGATTATTATGTTTGTTCTTTCTTGAATGTCAACATTCCCCTGAATCCTGGTCCATGTAAATTGATTGTTCAGTCCAATGCTTCATTTTTAATAGGGTTTTACGGGTCTGAAAAGCCTTTTTGTGGTGAAGATTCCTGAAAATACGTTGAACACACGGTTACTTCTTTCAACACAAAAACTCTTAACGCTTCTGCATTATTTAACCCCTGGAGGCTGGAGATGATTTAGGGTGAGATTACGTCTATTTACTGGGCCTATAATATTCTAGTGCTGTCAAACATACCCCTAACATGGTTAATGGAATCTTCTTTCTTTTAGAAGATAAATAAGGGATAAATATATAAGGGACGTTAAACTGTCAAAAACACATTTTAAAAAACCAAAGAGCGTGCAACATATGGCCGTTTGTTCGGTTGGCATTGGTGGTCCGACCCAGCAGGTCAAAGAATGGCGCATTACCAAACAGCCACTGTGATTATCTGTATGATTACTCTGGGATTGGGGCCGAACGATCCCTAAAGGTGTATGCACATGTGCAATCGCGGGGGGGGGGGCTGTTTCAGCCGATAATTGAGCTGTGTATGGGCACTTTGTCAGCCGAAATGGCCATTAGGTCGTGGGTCGTTGCCAGATCTGCCAGGTGGATCACCAATGATGCCCGACAGAAGGGCCATTTCGCCCGACAACGTGCCCATACACAGCTCAATTATTGGCAGAAACCCGTGTGCATACACATTGTGTGTTGCAGGTCGACCCCCACGATCGCATGTGTGTATGAGGTTTAACATAGCTTAAATGTATGTATGTGTGTATGAGGCTTAAACCCATTTGTCCCTTTATCTTTATCTGCTTTATGGACCAATGGAAACTGTGTCTGTTATACTTTGAATGAAGTAACTGGGACAAAAGGAAGGTTCTTTTTCCCCAAAGAATTGGTAACAGATTAGGAAGAGGAGGAGCAGCGAGGAAGGCAAAGAATAAAGGGAAAGTATCTAGGTACACAAAAAGAGGAGGAGAATTCGGGAGGATGAAAGGAAAAGAAACAAAAGATGACATCCTGTAGGAAAAAGGCCTGTTCTGTATTCATGCCCCTAATGTACCATGTGGCAGACAGTTAAACCAGTGTCTGTACAATGCAGTGTCATAGTCTTCAGTTTAACTCAATGACAGGACTGGTCATAATAAGTGAACATGTGTGTAACTTTAAATGGGGAAGAGTTAGAGAAAGGTCCCCAGGAAGTCTGGAAATTAGGAGGTGTACAACTGGATGCAGTCAGGACCAGTATTGTCTTTTATTCCACCACCCCCACTGCATTATTTATTGGTCCTTATGTGGCTGCAAAATCGACCCCATTGATTAGATTGTTAGATTATTCATTCATGCTAGTAAATCATGGTGATTGTGAGTTGAAATATTGGCCAATGGCCATGCCATATAAATTACCAACCAAGAGTAACTCTGGGAATTGGCAAATCTCCTGGAGGGACTATTGGGCTAAAATCGGTCCTTATGTACCAGGCCTACTCTACTTAACATAAAGGGAGCCAATACCAACCAACTAACTTGCGATGCCAACGGCGGTAGTTTATTGACATTGTGTTGGTTGTATTTTGCCCCCACACCTTGCTGATATTAGGCGAATCCCCTTGGATCCAACAGTATTTGTCTAACATCAGCCATGTGTATGGCAGGATTAACACCATGATAGGAACTGTGGGCCCAATTTGGCAATACCGCATGTTATCGATAATGTACGACCTCATTCATTTATTAATTAATGAACATTCGGTCACAGAATACCATGTGGTAGTAAACTACCGTAATGGTATTCTATAGGGATCACAAACCTACGATCACATTATCGTAGATTTTCATTCGTCAGCGGTAATTTACCTAAATTAGCGATCGTTAAACCAATAAGAAATTAACAATCAATTTAACAATCGTTCAACAGATCGTTAAAGACGCGGTATCGCGGCCTTGCGACACCCTATCGATTACCTGGGATATTTATTCTATTTTTAACGTTCCACTAGATGACACTAATGGCTGCGAGCGCTATCAGGAGCTCATTGCTTTTAGTTGTTGGTGCGTGTACGGTATTTTGCATGTAGTTTACCCAAACTATTTATTAAATGCAAGTGCTTTAATGAATGGTCATATTCAGTGCCAATCCACCCCTGCAATTCCCTTATTATCAATTATTATTTTCATTTTCTATAATCGGTAAAATCGGTAAGTTTCGTTCCGGATGGCGACCTTGTAAAACGCTGAGTTTTTTAAAAAAATGTTGTACTTTTGTTTCGTACAAGTCTAATGGGTGAGATAACCATGGCGCACTCTGCTAATAATAAGGATTATTGTTTTATTTCTGCATTTTCTTTGTTAGATAAGAATTTCCCTGCATATACAGAGATTCTTTTTCCTTGGCCAGTAGAACTGTCCTTCAGCCAGACTCCACCCCTTATTATTATTTCTGCATTTCAAAGCATAGCACGGTGTAGCTCAGACTGCTTGCAGCAATTTGCAGGTACCTACATCCTGCTTATCAAGATCGCCCTGCAGTGAGTGCAATTCTGGACATGTAAATTAGACAGATAATAACACAGAAGCCTTTAACCCCATTTCCTTTAAATAGTCCTTTCAGTCTGTGACCTTCCCATGTTGTTTTAACGTGTTTTTCACATAAACATTTGCAAGTGTACATTGCAGCCAGCCGCATCGCATACCGAAAGGCTATTATAAGGAAAAAACCTCCTGTAGTTTACCAGAAATAAAGCCAAATAAAAGTAATTCCCATCAATACATTGGCAGATCCCTCATTTGTAATAACCTGGAAGATATTGCCTATTTTCTCACTTTTGTCCTTTAAAGAAATCTGATCACTGCTGGTACAATATAACTATAATTTAGGTCAAACAGTGAAATATTGATGGCGTAGCATACATCCTAACAAATGGCATAGTATAGATCATAGTGCATCATGGCGTAGTATACATCGTAGTATATGGGCGTAGTATCAGCTCGTAGTTGTGGCGTAGTATACATCGTAGTATATGGCATAGTATAGATCATAGTGCATCATGGCGTAGTATACATCGTAGTATATGGCGTAGTACAGATCGTAGTATATGGCGTAGTATACATCGTAGTATATGGCATAGTATAGATCATAGTGCATCATGGCGTAGTATACATCGTAGTATATGGCGTAGTACAGATCGTAGTATATGGTGTAGTATACATCGTAGTATATGGCGTAGTACAGATCGTAGTATATGGTGTAGTATACATCGTAGTATATGGCATAGTATAGATCATAGTACATGACGTAGTATACATCGTAGCATATGGCATAGTATAGATCGTAGTATATGGCGTAGTATACATCTTAGTATATGGGGTAGTATACATCATAGTATATTGCGTAGTATACATCGTAGTATACATCGTAGTATATGGTGTAGTATACATCGTAGTATATGGGGTAGTATAAATTGAAGTTTATGGCGTAGTATACATCGTAGTACATGGGGTAGTATACATGGTAGTATATGGCGTAGTATACATCGTAGTATATGGCGTAGTATACATCATAGTATATGGCGTAGTATACATCGTAGTATATGGCGTAGTATACATCGTAGTATATGGGGTAGTATAAATTGTAGTTTATGGCGTAGCATACATCTTAGGATATGGGGTAGTATACATCGTAGTATATGGTGTAGTATACATCATAGTATATGGAATAGTGTACATCGTAGTACATGGCACAGTATACATTGTAGTAATTGGCATAGTATACATCGTAGTATATTGGGTACTATACATTGTAGTATATGGGGTACTATACATCGTAGTATATGGGGTAGTATACATCGTAGTATATGGGGCAGTATACATCGTAGTACATGGCGCAGTATACATTGTAGTATTTGGCATAGTATACATCGTAGTATATGGGGTAGTATACATCATAGTATATAGGGTAGTATACATCGTAGTATATGGGGTATTATACATCGTAGTATATTGGGTAGTATACATCATAGAATATAGTGTAGTATACATCATAGTATATGGGATAGTATACATCGTAGTACATGGCGCAGTATACATTTTAGTATTTGGCATAGTATACATCGTAGTATATGGGGTAGTATACATCGTAGTATATGGGGTAGTATACATCGTAGTATATGGGGTAGTATACATCGTAGTACATGGCGCAGTATTCATTTTAGTATTTGGCATAGTATATATCGTAGTATATGGGGTAGTATATATCATAGTATATGGGGTAGTATACATTGTAGTACATGGCGCAGTATACATATTAGTATTTGGCATAGTATACATCGTAGTATATGGGGTTTTATACATCGTAGTATATGGGGTAGTATACATCATAGTATATTGGGTAGTATACATCCTAGTATATGGGGTACTATACATCATAGTATATGACGTAGTATACATTGTAGTTTATGTAGTAGTATGCATCGTAGTATATGGGGTAGTATACATCGTAGTATATGGAGTAGTATGCATCATAGTATATGGGGTAGTATACATCGTAGTATATGGTGTTAGTCTACATCATAGTATATTGGTAGTATACATCCTAGTAATGGGTACTATCTCATAGTATATGACGTAGTATACATTGTAGTTTATGTAGTATATGCATCGTAGTATATGGGGTAGTATCCATCTAGTATATGGAGTATCCTATGCTCATAGTATATGGGGTAGTATACATCGTAGTTTATGGAGTAGTATGCATCATAGTATATGGGGTAGTATACATCGTAGTTACTACGATGCATTACTACTACATAAACTACAATGTATACTACGTCATATACTATGATGTATAGTACCCCATATACTAGGATGTATACTACCCCAATTACTATGATGTTACTTCCCATTACACGATGTATAAAACCCCATATACTACGATGGATACTACTCCATAAACTACGATGTATACTACCCCATATACTATGATGCATACTACTCCATAACTACGATGTATACTACCCATAAACTATGATGCATATAATCCATATACTACGAGTATACTACCCCATATACTACGATGCATACTACTACATAAACTACAATGATACTACGTCATTTACTATGGTATAGTACCCCATATACTAGGATGTATACTACCCAATATACTATGATGTATACTACCCATATACTACGATGTATAAAACCCCATATACTACGATGTATACTATGCCAAATACTAATATGTATACTGCGCCATGTACTACAATGTATACTACCCCATATACTATGATATATACTACCCCATATACTACGATATATACTATGCCAAATACTAAAATGAAAACTGCGCATGTATACGCATGTATACTACCCATATACTACGATGTATACTACCCCATATACTACGATGTATAATACCCATTACTACGATGTATACTATGCCAAATACTAAAAGTATACTGCGCCATGTACTACGATGTATACTATCCCATATACTATGATGTATATACACTATATTCTATGATGTATACTACCCAATATACTACGATGTATAATACCCCTATACTACGATGTATACTACCCTATATACTATGATGTATACTACCCCATATACAAAGTATACATATGCCAAATACTACAATGTATATGCGCCATGTACTAGATGTATACTGCCCCATATACTACGATGTATACTACCCCATATACTACGATGTATAGTACCCCATATACTACAATGTATAGTACCCAATATACTACGATGTATACTATGCCAATACTACAATGTATACTGTGCCATGTACTACGATGTACACTATCATATACTATGATGTATACTACACCATATACTACGATGTATACTACCCCATATCCTAAGATGTATGCTACGCCATAAACTACAATTTATACTACCCCATAACTACGATGTATACTACGCCATATACTACGATTTATACTACGCCATATACTATGATGTATACTACGCCATATACTACGATGTATACTACGCCATATACTACCATGTATACTACCCCATGTCACGATGTATACTACGCCATAAACTTCAATTTATACTACCCCATATACTACGATGTATACTACACCATACACTACGATGTATACTACGATGTATACTACGCAATATACTATGATGTATACTACCCCATATACTAAGATGTATACACGCCTATACTACGATCTATACTATGCCATATGCTACGATGTATACGTCATGTACTATGATCTATACATGCATATACTCGTGTTCTACAACATATACTACGATCTGTACTACGCCATATACTTACATATACCACTATACTACGATTACTACGCCATATACTAGATAACTACGCCATGATGCACTATGATCTATACTATGCCATATACTACGATGTATCTACGCCATATACTACGATCTGTACTACGCCATATACTACGATGTATACTACGCCATGATGCACTATGATCTATACTATGCCATTACTACGATGTATACTACGCCATATACTACGATCTGTACTACGCCATATACACGATGTATACTACGCCATGATGCACTATGATCTATACTATGCCATTTGTTAGGATGTATGCTACGCCATCAATATTTCAATGTTTGACCTAAATTATAGTTATATTGTACCAGCAGTGATCAGATTTCTTTAAAGGACAAAAGTGAGAAAATAGGCAATATCTTCCAGGTTATTACAAATGAGGGATCTGCCAATGTATTGATGGGAATTACTTTATTTGGCTTTATTCTGGTAAATACAGGAGGTTTTTTCCTTATAATAGCCTTTCGGATGCGATGCGGCTGGGCTGCAATGTACACTTGCAAATGTTTATGTGAAAAACACGTTAAAACAACATGGGAAGGTCACAGACTGAAAGGACTATTAAAGGAAATGGGGGTTAAAGGCTTCTGTGTTATTATCTGTCTAATTTACATGTCCAGAATTGCACTCACTGCAGGGCGATCTTGATAAGCAGGATGTAGTACCTGCAAATTGCTGCAAGCAGTCTGAGCTACACCGTGCTATGTTGAAATGCAGAAATAATAATAAGGGGTGGAGTCTGGCTGAAGGACAGTTCTACTGGCCAAGGAAAAAGAATCTCTGTATATGCAGGGAAATTCTTATCTAAAAAGAAAATGCAGAAATAAACAATAATCCTTATTATTAGCAGAGTGCGCCATGGTTATCTCACCCATTAGACTTGTACGAAACAAAAGTACAACATTTTTTAAAAAACTCAGCGTTTTACAAGGTCGCCATCCGGAACGAAACTTACCGATTTTACCGATTATAGAAAATGAAAATAATAATTGATAATAAGGGAATTGCAGGGGTGGATTGGCACTGAATATGACCATTCATTAAAGCACTTGCATTTAATAAATAGTTTGGGTAAACTACATGCAAAATACCGTACACGCCACCAACAACTAAAAGCAATGAGCTTGATAGCGCTGCAGCCATTAGTGTCATCTAGTGGAACGTTAAAAATAGAATAAATATCCAGGTAATCGATAGGGTGTCGCAAGGCCGCGATACCGCGTCTTTAACGATCTGTTGAACGATTGTTAAATTGATTGTTAATTTCTTATTGGTTTAACGATCGCTAATTTAGGTAAATTACCGCTGACGAATGAAAATCTACGATAATGTGATCGTAGGTTTGTGATCCCTATAGAATACCATTACGGTAGTTTAATACCACATGGTATTCTGTGACCGAATGTTCATTAATTAATAAATGAATGAGGTCGTACATTATCGATAACATGCGGTGGTATTGCCAAATTGGGCCACATTCCTATCATGGTGTTAATCCTGCCATACACATGGCTGATGTAGACAAATACTGTTGGATCCAAGGGGATTCGCCTAATATCACGCAAGGTGTGGGGGCAAAATACAACCAACACAATGTCAATAAACTACCGCCGTTGGCATCGAGTTAGTTGGTTGGTATTGGCTCCTTTATGTTAAGTAGAGTAGGCCTGGTACATAAGGACCGATTTTAGCCCAATAGTCCCTCCAGGAGATTTGCCAATTCCCAGAGTTATCTTGGTTGGTAATTTATATGGCATGGCCATTGGCCATATTTCAACTCACAATCACCATGATTTACTGCATGAATGAATTATCAACAATCTAATCAATGGGGTCGATTTGCAGCCACATAAGGACCATAATAATAATGCAGTGGGGGTGGTGGAATAAAAGACAATACTGGTCTGACTGCATCCAGTTGTACACCTCCTAATTTCCAGACTCTGGGGACCTTTCTCTAACTCTTCCCCATTTAAAGTTACACACATGTTCACTTATTATGACCAGTCCTGTCATTGAGTTAAACTGAAGACTATGACACTGCATTGTAAGACACTGGTTTAAAGTCTGCCACAATGGTACATTAGGGGCATGAATACAGAACAGGCCTTTTTCCTACAGGATGTCATCTTTTGTTTCTTTTCCTTCATCCTCCCGATCTCCTCCTCTTTTTGTGTACCTAGATACTTTCCCTTTATTCTTTGCCTTCCTCGCGCTCCTCCTCTTCCTAATCTGTTACCAATTCTTTGGGGAAAAGAACACTTCCTTTTGTCCCAGTACTTCATTCAAGTATAACAGACACAGTTTCCATTGGTCCATAAAGCAGATAAAGATAAAGGGACAAATGGGTTTAAGCCTCATACCACATACATACATTTAAGCTATTAAACCTCATACACACATGCGATCGTGGGGGTCGACCTGCAACACACAATTGTATGCACACGGGTTTCTGCCAATAATTGAGCTGTGTATGGGCACGTTGTCGGGCGAAATGGCCTTCTGTCGGGCATCATTGGTGATCCACCTGGCAGATCTGGCAACGACCCACGACCTAATGGCCATTTCGGCTGACAAAGTGCCCATACACAGCTCAATTATCGGTGAAACAGCCCCCCCCCCGCGATTGCACATTGTCATACACCTTTGGGATCGTTCGGCCCCAATCCCAGAGTAATCATACAGAAATCACAGTGGCGTTTGGTAATGCGCCATTCTTTGACCTGCTGGGTCGGACCACCAATGCCAACCGAACAAACGGCCATATGTTGCACGCTCTTTGGTTTTTTAAAATGGGTTTTGACAGTTTAACGTCCCTTATATATTTATCCCTTATTTACTTCTAAAAGAAAGAGATCCATTAAACATGTTAGGGGTATGTTTGACAGCACTAGAATATTATAGGCCCAGTAAATAGACGTAATCTACCCTAAATCATCTCCAGCCTCCAGGGGTTAAATAATGCAAAGCGTTAAGAGTTTTGGTGTGAAAGAAGTAACCGTGTGTTCAACGTATTTTCAGGAATCTCACCACAAAAAGGCTTTTCAGACCCGTAAAACCCTATTAAAATGAAGCATTGGACTGAACAATCAATTTACATGGACAGGAATCAGGGGAATGTTGACATTCAAGAAAGAACAAACAAATAATAATCTAGATCAATCACTTTCACTATTAAGCTAGGTACACACCTACCAATTTTTCCTCCGACCGACCGTTCGATACTTTCGACCGGTCGGCCAGGAGGAAGGACGTCGGTCGCGGCAAAAGCAGCCGCGTCCGATAGTTACCGCGACAGATCGTGCGGTCCATAGAGGAACGCACGATCGGACGAGGTTTTCACCATGTCCGATCTTCTTTCGTCTGATTCGGACGAACGGTCGATCGGACATGGGCACATTCGGATGCGATAATTTCGGTCCGATCAACGGATACACTGAACTATCGGTCGATCGGACCGAAATATCTTTCGTGTGTACCCAGCTTTAGATTTCCGCCATACAAGGTCCGTTACCTCCATCGCTGCTAAATGGCCATTCACTTGTAGGTTGAATCAACTGTAATGTTAATGCCCCAGTCACTGGAATTCCCCCAATATAACAATCACCATTGACAGGAAAGCCATGGGAATCTGTATCATGCTGAAATTACAAGAAGATTGACGGTGCAATGTAGGGAACTTTCGCCCGATTGAAAATCCGATTGGAAAAACATTGGACCGTGTATGGCTACCCTTATGTCAATCAAAGTTGGTTACCCTAGCAACCAGGCAAACATTAAATTACCAGACATCAGAACACAAAGTAAAATGTTAAATATTTGAACAAAATGATATAACCCGGTTTTATCCTTCAGATCAGCTCCACTCACCCTGGGCCATATTTATAAGGAGTGCCATCGGTAATATTGGTATCGGTATTGTTTGTGGGAAAATATACATGACTAGATACATGGCGGTATGGAAATACTAGCGAATTGTTACAGATGTTAACATCCAGACGTTACCACTCCTTTATAGACACGGCCCTCTGTGTGCTTTGTGATCAAGGGTGTATAATGTAAATCTGGATACACACGGTCACGTTGCGGAAATGGTGGTGCAGCGCGACAGTTTCCCACGACCAACTGTGCATTCCCATAGGGTTGGGCGTCCGATCGCCTGTTGTCTGATCCTAAAGAACGGGCGCCTGATGTCAGTCATGGCCGCCCACCCACAACAAGCGATATTTCTGGCCGACCCAGCCAATACATGGTACTGAAGGACACAGTCGGCAGAAAATATCACATGGTATGTACCAGCCTTAGACAGTGATATCAGTACGCATGTATGAGATCCAGGGTGAACATGGAGTTTAAACCCTGTGCAGCAGATTTTGCGTTATATTGAGGGATTCACTGTCCTCTCAAAGCTGTGCACTAGTGAACACATAAAACATGTGCACACAAAATTGTTTTAGTGTAGGTACTGTGGTATGTAGTCCACAAAACTTATTTTGTTATGTTGGTGCACACAGCCAATAATAATTAGGGGGACCATGGGCCAGATGGGGGAGTTACACCTGGGGCTGTGGGGTCAGTGATACTGTGTCCAGGTCACTTTATTGCCCATTTCCCAGTCACTTAGATGAAAGTAGAAGAACTAGAGTCAGAGTCAATCACTGATCACTGGGCTTTACTGTAACTGTGTGTGTGGGTTCAGCACATGGGAAAGGAGCAGGAATTTAGACAGTCGGCATTAGACAAAAACTGGGATTTGTACTGTGATCTATAAGGTGAACAACAAGAAAACAATGCAAACCAAGTATACCGGGGTTTTACCAGGCGTCTCTCTAATGAGGCAAGATGAGCAAAATGCACAGGGTGGCACCTGCTAAATATCATAGAGGCGACAGGCGAGTGTCCCTTTAATGTTTTTTTAGAAAAGTGGCATACAGAGTGAAAAAAAATTGCAGGGGTGTGTGAGTGTGAGTGTGTGCATGTTGCCAACCGCAATTTTCCCATTAGCTCTGCATTAACTATGAGTGTGTGTGACCTGGGCATTGGGACAATTATATAATACCGCCATGATGTGAAGTTTAAAAAAGCCAAATGTTCATTCACTCCCATTCCATGCACAACCTAGCCCTGGTTGTGGTGGCACATTTATGGGGTCTAGTGGTAGATAGGGGTAGATTGGCTCAGGTGGCCAAAACCCTAGAGATGTCCTGGTGTTTACAAATGAGTTTGTTCTTTCTCACAAAAGTTAACCAAGTAATGTACACAATATTCCCCCCAAATGACTGCCGCAGTGATACTTTGGTTGATCAGACTGATACATAATTCTTTTGCAAAATTCATATTATTTTGGTAAAACTTGTCCAGTTGGTATACGCCAAATCCAAATCATCCTGCAGCTTCCAAACAAAAAATCTGGGCACTTTAATTCCTGGCCAACAGATTACCGATTGGTTATCAATCTATAGGCTCTACCAGAGTGCATGCAATCACCATTTCCTTGCACAATCACATTCCAAAAATGCCGGATTGTGCCTAAGGTGTGTTTTAATATACATTGTAATGATTTGTCCTTTCTGCTTGAGGCAATAGTGACTGTCACCTAGTGGTCAATATAGCTAGTGCAGTATAATAGATTTTTCTGTTATTATTATTCCTAAATTCAACTGAAAGCGCCGATATCCAAAGAGAGGGCTTTCAAATATTTTGAATCAAAAAATTGACCAACAGTGACCTCCAGTGTTCAATTCTGATATTACACAAGGTACTTTAAAGGGCATGCCCACCCTTAAAACAAAAAAAAAGATTGTCAGTTATCTGCCTTGCGAGGAGATCAATAAAAGTTCTTATCATTTAAAATGGTGCTAATTTTGCCCCAACAATCAGATCTTATTTAACATTTGTAAGCTTACATCTTATGGTTGGGGCAAAATTAGCACCATTTTTAAACGATAAGAACTTTTATTAACCCTGGAGTCTTAAGCTTGAGCATGTGCACTGGGCAGCAGGGGAAACAGCAGCCCATCATTGGTTGTCAGGTGATCAGCAGTCACGCTTTGATTGACCGCATGGAGGGAGGGGCCAGCTTATTCTGCCAGAAGGGGACAATGATTATCCATACATACATCTGGTTAAAAATACATGTGCTGGAATTATTCAGTTTTGGTTGAGGCAGGAAAATGACTTGTGACCCATTTCTTGTTTTGTCGGTGGACATTCCTATTAAAAACAAGCAAAATGCAAAGTAATCCTTTCTTAAAGTTGTTCTCTTTGCTGTTAATCTGAAAATACAGTTTTATACCATATAAAACAACTTACCTGAATAGAGGTTTAACAGAGACTTAAATGCTATTGATTACTTAACTGCCAATAGAAATACACTGATTCTTTATTGTAATGTAGGTAAATATAGGGTTCACACAATGTAGGAGTATAGGATTCACACAATGTAGGTATGTATGGGTTTACAGGATCTGCAGGACTTCTGAACCACTCTTTCAAAAATTTAAGAGTAACAGTTTAGAATATCGAGTCACAAACATTATCTGATGCCAATGAGAGCTGCTGAATATCCACAACATATATATTGGAATTTGGGCCATGTGGTATGTAGCCAAGATGTTTGTGAAGATGGTGTTGGTCTTACATTTACAATAAGGCAATTACCAATAATACAAAAACGAGCAGTTGTCCTGAGTTTACATGGTAGATGACATTCCACTCACTTTCTCACGCAGATATTGGGGGCAGTGCTGGTTCAATATGCATTCTCTCTATTTTAAGTCAAAATATTTTGACACAAGTAGTCTAAATTAAAGAAACATTAAAAGAACCATTTAAAAGAAACGGCACTAAAAGGTTTAAACTGGCTTTTATAGTTTAAAGGGACATGTCATCCCCAAACTAAAATTGCATATGGGGCTAATAACCCAACAAACCTTGACCTTGCAAGATGTTAAATGTTTCTGTGAGATGTAAAATATACTACTAGCTATCGTTAGCAGCACTCAGTGGAGGATTTGGCCGAGACATCGCTGCATGGAAAGGCACGAAACAGCAACAAATACGCTGACGGGGAACGAAGGTGGTACAGTTACTTACCAGTTCTCACAGAAAGAAACTTTTAATTTGCAGAGTCAAGGTTGGTGCGTGGGGCACGTGATTAGCATTAATACGATTTGTTTGGAGGGCAGACATTCCCTTTAAATGACTAACCCCCTACAGTCAACAAACAATCATCACCTGTTGATAAACAGGTTTTATGCAGTAAATTCCATTATCAGTTCAGGGATTTGGTGGCAGCAGTATTTGACATATGACCAATGACAGACACTCACTTAATATGCTTTTACAGAAATTCGATTTATGTACACAAAATTAAATTTCAGTTAAGGTGTTCATGTCAACTTACGAATCAATGATCCCAATAGCTTTAAAGGACAAAAAAAAAAAAGTAAATATATTCCTACCTTTGCTTGCTTTACATTTGTTTAGTTTTCCTTTTAAGCCGGGTATGTACACCATCCAAATGTTAACAGGCCAACTGCAATATTGATATGTATTGTCAGCCGTCGGAAAATTGGAAGGTGAATAACAGAACCAGATATTGGTCGTCATTTGTCTGATCTCGATGCGGAAACTCACAGCCCACCTTGCGCCCACCCCCCACGGACCACAATATTGGTCACAGTGAACGTGCCTACTTTGCGCGACAGACAACGTGCGTCCACGGTCATCAAGAGAAAAGTTTATGGTAAACAGCCTTAAAGAGTCCATTTGCAGGTGACCCACAAGTCTGACAACTTCTTTCCTTTGCATGCATGTGCACACAAATATTGCAAACAAAGCTTAAAGTGCTCTCCAGAGAGAATCCGGGCATATGCATGTGAAGGGAAACAATTTGGCCTTATATTAATCACTAAAACGCAGCCTTACACATGGCAAAAGTGGGGGTGAAATTCCTCAAATACATGTGAATGGCCACTAAATCTGTAACGAAGGATTAGAAGAAAGTAAAACCAAAACAGATTGTAGTAGAAGGATACATGCCTACTCCACTCAAATTGCCTGTACCTAGATTTTTAATTGCCCTTTAAGTACCAAAACTAAACTCAAATGGTCCTCTTCCCTTACTAGTGATGACTATTTGTACGTAAAATCAAAACCTACAGCAGACAATTTTTTGTTGTGCTGCAGGGGAACAACATGAAATCAAAAAATCTACTGTTTGGTAAAACCTTAGTCAATGCTTGATAGAGAGTAGGACGCTTGTGACTCCCTTATAAATCGTTAATTTGATAATTTTAAAAATGTCATTTGTTTACAGGGATGGTGGAAAACTAGAATAGCGTTTTTTTCAAATCGGCACACTGAAGGAGAGGGAGGACCACATCGTTTAGTTGCGGCCTTCAGTACATTTTTTTTTTTTTTTACTTTGAATGTTTTTCTATACAATCACAAAACCTATGCCCTGACCCAACGGGTTCTAAAGCCATATCCATTAGACTGCATTCCAATATCCGCACAAAATATCCATAGGATACCCCTTTCTCTAGATTCACAAGAAAGGAGTCATGTTTCCCAACTGTTGTATGGGATTACAGTATAAGATTTATGTAGCTACACAGGAAACGTGAAAAAAAATAAAATATCTTTCATACAGATGACCAGGAAAATGTACTCCCAGTTTCAGCATGCATTCAAAGTTATACATTCTAGAACAATTACTGAACCTTTTGGGTAGAGACTTTCAGGGACAACTATGAAACTTGCAATACTCAGAAGGAATTTATAGTGTTGAAATTTGGAAGTATTTTGTTATCGTTATTAGTTTTACTTTGACACCCTAAAGACCTCTTGCAAAGGTATAAAAAAACAATTACACATTCTTTCTGCTTGCACTACACTGCAACACGGAATTCATTACACTTTTACATAAAAAAATCAAAGTGCATATTTAAAGGAATGTTTCTGCCAAGAAACTTTATAGAAAATGGGGGGGGGGGGGGGGGGTGTGCCGCTTAAAAAAACAAGTATTATGCTTCTGATTAGGAAATAGTCTCCTGACACTATATTCAAAATATATAATATATATTATATATATATATATAATATAAAAAAACAGAAATTGTTTGATACTGCACATCCATTTTTTTTTTTAAACGTGACAACAAGGTACCCTAAAAGGAGGATTGTAGACTGTATTAAGTCTGTGTATCATTATTAGAGGATTGGTTATCTACAGGTTTAATAACATGGTGACATAATTGACAACACCGATCTAAAAAAGCAATAAAATATAATATTGACAATGACAACAATGACAAACCTAGTATGGCATAGATTAACATTGGCCACAGTACCAATGCTGCATTTTTGGATATATTCTACCCAAACAACCGCAAAAAGCTATTTTAAAAACATTGAGCACCGGGATATTGCAAGTAGTCACTGGAAAGCTGCTTGAGATGCTAGATAATTCAAGAATCTGTTGAGGCTGATTAATTCAAGGAAAACACAGCATTTACTAGGTATGCACTGTAAAACGAAGATGAGCAGCAACACAGAGAAAAACACCTTGGATTCAATTACTCATTGTGTAACTTTGAAGAAAAAAACCTGAATCAACCCAGAAGTGACGTGGTATCCAAATTCACTTTTGCAGGTAAAAAAAAAAAAACAAACTGATAGTGATAGTGGAAGAAAGAGTTTAAACTTATCACACCTTAAAGGGCATGGTCCAGCCTTAAAATAAAAATTAGCTTAAAATATCTGAATTATCTTTAAAATTCAAAGATGCCCATTAAGTTTGTACTGACCCGTACCTCACTACTCCTCCTCTGCGGATGAAACAGTCACGGTGTCTATGCATTGGAGTGACGCCAATCGCCGACAGCTGCGACCAGAAAGCTAGTAAAGTTGGCTGCCAGCGCAGCCGCCCTCTCGTGCTCCTGTTTGCGTTCAAAACAGGAATAGGGAGAGGCGCCCAGGCCAGGGTCAGGTAAGGTCCCTGTCAGGGGATCTGTGGACATTAAGGTTAGTGCAAAACCTAGGTTGGGGGGGTGTTAAACATTGATAAGCAAACTTTATTTTAGGGGTGGACTTACCATTTAAACATTTTTTGCCAAAACCTGGAATTTACAATTTTTAAAAAATTTAATTACGCAACAGGTATGACAACAGCATGAAAGCTTCCAATCATGAAAAGATCATATACCATCCTTTATAAACTTGCTTCAAAGTTAATTTAAAAAAAAACTTATATAAAGGTCATTCAAACACCAAATTGCAATACATCGAAAGTGAAACAATGTCTTACTTGATTTCTGTTTACTTTTCTCTCGGTTCATGGTTTCTCCAGGTGAGAGCTGTTAGTCATGGGTGCAACAGCGGGACAGTTACAGCCAATATAATGTCTGCCTCTAGATGAACTGTTAAAACTTGCACAAACAACCCCCCCCCCATACACACCAAATTATGGGTAGTATGAGTCTTTAAGCTAAATATTGTATTTGTTGGGGGGTAAATACCTGTAAACATTTTCGTGTCGGGGTTTGAACTTTCTTAATATCAGTTAACTGTAAGGACAAAAGGAGGAATCTTACTCGAGAATTCAAAACCCTGTGCTGCTAAAATCACATCTTTCTTTGTACGTGAGCACAAAGCTTTCTGTAAATGTTGAAAAACTAGTCATAAAAACAATGACTGTACCATAACACACAGTAAACAGTCTAAATGCAAACTTAAACTAGGATGCCACGTACAATACTCATATAAGGTAGTCATCTTCAGATTTACAAGGGCTTTTGCTGCTGCATCCAGGATAATTGCTGTGAAAAAACTACAGGGTGGCGGAAAGCATGAAGAACCCCTTGTGATATTTGCTTTATTACTACAACAGGAAGGTGATCACACCTTTGCAGCTGTTTTGTTTTAAGTAGGACACCAGGTTTCTTAGTGGACGTTGAGTGTAACTAGCTTGGTCAAATGCAGACCCCTAGACGTAACAGGAATAGCAAGAAAAGAAGAATAGAATAGCCATTGGGTCCTGCCACCCCGTATCAGTCGAGTAACATTCATCCAGTTTGGGCTGGTCAGCCGCAGACGTGTTTAATTTTTAGCTGTGTTACTTTCCTCTGAAGCGCCTTTTCAAAACAAGGCAGATGGCTGTACGCCAAGATCTCCCTGCAAAAAGGCATATCAGATGGGAAAATTAAGGTTTTAAAGAAGCAGCCATTACCTTGCAAGCAGACACAGCCTTTGTGATCCTTTCGGTTTTGTGGGGATTTCACTTTGCTGAATTTCTAGGAGGGTCATTTTTTGTTAAAAGGCGCTTTTGATTTCGGCAAATCGTGCCTTCTCTTCTTCAACAGAATTGAATTTTTTTATCATGTTTTCACCATGAACCCGTTCCAAACTTTTTTCCCAGTATCTGGAACGGGAGAAGGGGATATCTGAGCGACAGGCAGCTCGATCATATCACTATAACGACTATCTCGACCTCATTCCTTCCAGGGCTTACGTTCTGGGGTAGACAATGCTCTTTCGGATCGGTCACTCTCTGGGGATCTGTCTAGATGGCGGCTGTCTTCAATCTTCTTTTCCGGGCTGTTCTCTATTTATTCTCTATCCATTCCCTATCAAAGGCAGCCATCAGAAAAGGCGTTATAGATCAAGAGTTAATAGCAACTCTCTTTCTGTCCCTTGTAGGAAGGATACCCAATTGATCAGTGTATGCCTCTCTTTCTTGTATCTGTATATACGGGTTGTGAACGATCTCTAGGTCTCTGGTTCATTACTCTATGGACGGGCGTCTTCTCCAAGTCAATGTAAGGTATTGGTAGTGGTGCACATAAGGTGTGGAAAAACGAATGTCTGATTCAGCAAAATCCACAACGCAGTCTACGGTGTTCACTCCCCATTGGAAGCCTTCCATTCTGGGAAGAAGCGGCTTGAGCTGATCCAAGCTTCAATTGTATTATAAGCATAAGTTCTCCCCTTTACGGTGAATCAATACTTCGGATTGTGCAAATCTGTAACTCTTGGCCAATGCAGTCACAGGCCACCCAGGTCCTAAACCCCCAACCATAAGCGTTTGTGGCACTGCTTTGCCATATCCATCGTTAAGGCATGGTCCGAGCATGATTTTTCAGAAAGTGCTAATTAGATATATGAGCCATGTCAAGATTTCAAACTTATGAAACCATTAGGTTGTCTCGGCTGCCCACGACAGCTCGTTTAATATCAACTTTCGTATTGTCCAAAAACGGCCAAAGCCTCTGTAAATTCACTCTCTTTAACACTGACATCAGATTGCCACAAAGAGTGATCGCATTGGGCCCTAATGCATTTTCTAGGGCAAGGTATCATCTATAAGTTCAGCAGCTGGATTCAACCGGGGTAAGTGGACGTAACGTCCATCATAGAAACTGTTAATCTCTCTCCGTTCCGATCTCGATACAGTCGAAGGAGACGGTGGAGGGCCCACGCGAGCTGTGGAGGTCTATAATCTCTAAACAAGTCCTGCTGTGATAGGGCGCGGTGGCCAGGGGGTGTCGGGGAGTTTGGGAGGATAAAGTGGAAAAACCGCAGCTGTGGAGTCCCGCAATGTTCTTTATCACATGGGCTGCGGGCTACGTCTTCGGTCACGCTACGACAGAATTCAGATAAATAGCCTCGATTTGATGAGGCCGGTCATATAGCACAAGCCTCCATCTCGTGTTTGCGCTCGAAGGTTCTAAAGCCCGCCGGAAATTTACCAGAGCCACCGTTCGTCACCGACGCGGGAGATTGTCACACTGACGTCTCCAAACTTCCTAAACTCATGGAAAAGTCCGGCCTCAATGGATTCGTCACTGAGAGATGAACCGAGATCGTGATCAGTATGGACTTCTGTATATTCCGGTCGTCTCTGATCTACTACTGCAGCTAGGAACCGGGAGGGCCTACTGCTCGACTTTTCATTCCCTTTGCGCTTCCTTCCGCTGCTAGCCCGGGCGGAAACCATAGCGGTGCAAAAGCCCTGGGTTCTGTTAGTGCTCGTAGTCCCGCTGGAGGAAAAGGCTCTTTTCTGCGTTGCAGGCCTACGGCGGCTCCCGCTGCTCTCCGATGATTTGCCCGCTGAATCCATTACTACCGCCCGCGAGCTCAACTTCTTCCACCTCTTTCACGCTAGGATCCTTCTGCGCCCCGAGACGTGGCCCTTGAGCGGGGATCGAGATCTTTCTTCATGTGAGCTGCAGCAAAATTGCGTTGCCTCCTACCAAATACTATCGCCCCATTTGGAAAGACGTTACACAAAGTCCCCGCCTCGAATTCGATGGTCAGTGTTTTTTTTTCTATTCTAATGTCCTATTGGACAGATTTACGTCACTCTTCGAAAAACGAACCTGGACGCTTACAATATGACGCAGCGTCGCTGTCCTCTGAGCTTTATATGGGTTATTTTAAGGGGCCGTAGTTATGTCTTAGGCGTTGCAGATTTGTTATCTCTTGGTATACACCGACAGGAAATGCTCGTGTGGGAAATGTTTACAGCTTAAATGTTATGTTTGGTACAGCATGAAAGTACATTACTTAGTTCGATTCACGACTTAGTTCGATGACTTACAAAAAATACACCCATAAATGGAAAATAAGCTCGCACCTAGTTCACTGGCACTTTAAAAAAGGGTTAAAGTATAAAGTAAATGACCATGAATTCTATAATTGATACAGTTCAAATATACAAAGAATCACTCTCGCACGATGATGTTCGCTGTTGCACCTAGAGTAGGCGCAATCCTCCAAGGATTTCAGATTGTCGGGAACGTCCCAGATTTGTCGCTCTCTCCTCTTTTTTTTTTTTTTGTTCAGGCAACTCTGTGGTCCGGCTAGTTATTCCCATAAACCCCTGTTAGGTCTGGATCAGCAGGTAAAACACCACACAATGCAATGTCCCTGAGCTGATACATTGTTGCCAACCACCGCACAGCAGCCAAGGGAGAAAAGTTTCATGTTCTTGCAATGCTTGGTTACTTCCCCAGCACAGCCCGTAGCGGGAAGGAAAGTGTATTGCTTAAGAGAGAACTAATCCCAAAATACAGAGCAGCTCCACAGACTCTATTTTGTTCACTTAGTAAAACATTTGTGACTCACCTCTGAATCAGCCTCTCTTAGTGTAGAACTCATTTATCGACACTTCTGAGTACTGGCATTTATGATGTAATGGGGGGCTTCTAGTTGTTACATCTTCCTGGTGGTTCCTTGGGACAAAAAAAACTCCTTTGACACATGGAACCTTGGGTTTGTTCAACTCCCCATAGGATAAGCTGATGAGAGTTGAACTCAGGAGTCCCCACCTGCCAGTGTCTCTCCCAGCCACTATCAGAACGGATAGCAGTGATATTATTAGTGATTCTCCTGCTCAAACAGAGTGAGAGGAAGTGTTAACCCTGTTTAATAGTATTTAGGAGGAACAACTTGTAAAACCCTATATCTCGTGTGTGTATTGCTGCAATGTACATTAGGGCACAGCCACACTGCAAACCACGCCTGCAGCGCACACGATTAATATGCGTTTGCACTTGCAATTGTCCATTTTCATTATGAAAATGCATGTGATTGCACAAAAAAGTCTGTGTTACCAAATTGCTGACCGTGCACGAATGGCAACATCCCGAATAGCAAGAGTTTGGTGACTTTGCTGCGTTTTTTAATACAATTGGAAAATCGCAAATCGGCTTGAAAAATGGATTGTGTGGATAGTCCTTAGAGTGTGGTCATGCAGCTGCATTGATTTCGTTCAGCCATACAGGCTTGCTTGAAATGTAATGGGCGGTTGAGGACACACATTCCCACATTCCTCTCTACCATGCGAACCTAGCATGCAATACAGACCAAAAATGGTGATCGATACACTCCATAGTACACGGAAAAACGATTGCATGTAGCGGGGTTGGTTCCCATAGGGCTGTTAATGCTGCACTCCCACTAGCACACTCGGATGCAAAACGCAATCCAAAACGTGCTAGTGTTAAGCTAGCCCTGTATTTGAGTCTTAAAGGAAAGGTGGGCAAACCAGTAGAATTGACCTGACCACTTCACAAGGTACAATTATAAAAACAAAAAGCTCAGAACTGAGTGCAGCATACTAAAGTGAACAAGTCTTAGCACACTCGTGCAAAGCATTTTAAAGGGGGAAGTGGGAGCCGGACTGAAAAGTCTAGCGAATGCGATGAGCCACACAAACAGGAAGCAAAAGTAGTGTAAAAGGCGGGCCAAAATGTACGAATTAGATGCAGTGCGAACGTACCATTGCATCTAAATACAAACGTATAAGCCGGCATCAAATAAGAGTGAGTCTAAAGAAAATACTAACAACTTTTGTGTATGTAAATAGTATCAGGCATATGTAATAAAAGTCTTATGCTAAACATATGATTCGGTTGGGGCCAAAATTTGCACCATTTTAATAAGAACTTTAAACATAGGGCCTGTAGAGTGCTTGGGTCTTAAAGGGCAAAGGTGGGAACCCTAGTTGGTTTGGTTATGCAAAACTTCCCACAGGCAGCAATTCAGGCCGCATAATTTATAGAAAAAACTGTTTGCATTTCCCTCTATGTAGCCCGGATGATGAATTCTGGCCATTTACCTCCCAATAATTCCTATTAATATGACATTTAGAGAAACAACATGGTGCGAGCTGACAAGTAGTGACAGAACTGCAAACAGGGCTTTTTTTTTTGTTCCCCCTTTTTAATATGACATTTAGTTAATTATAGACCATGGGGCAGTGCTGCCGGGGTGGAAAATTAATGGCTGATTTAGCACAGCGTGTGCAAAGCATTCTCTGTGCCATGCATTTTCTAAGCTTAGCTCTGTACTTACCAGGTTTGTGTTTGTGACAGAAGCCGCTGATCAAAAAACATGACTCTTCTACCTCAAAAATCCATTACAGAAGGTACACTGATTGATGAAAAATGGGGCGAATTTTGCACAGAGGCTGTGCTAAGATCCGGTTACTTCCGTATCATCCACCTACCGTTTGTGGCAACCCTTGGTTCTATTTAAAAACACACTTTGCTACTACCCTCAAACATTCCTTTAAAGACAGCTAATTTCCATAATATTGCTGACATCGGACCCAGCGCTAGAGCCTCACCATACGGCCCATATTATAAAGGTATGGTATCTTTTTTTTTTTTTTTTTTTTTGTTTTTTTTTTTTTTCTTTAGCGATCGGAGATTTAGATCACTATCGGAAATCTTGTAAATGCAGACTAGAACACGTAATATTGACGACCGCTGTAAAATATCATAAAGTAGTTATTACGCATGATACTACTGAACGGTAGTTACAGTTCGAAACACACGGGTGATTGCCGTTAAATGGTCCTCAACACTTAAACACCATTGAGGTGTTAAGCATACAAAGACACAGGTCTGCAACGTGAATAGTGCCGGTGTATTGCAAACATGAGGCTAAGTTTTGACCCATTGTCCTTGATCAAGTGTCTGAGTGGTCTGAAACTGTTACATGCCTGTCTTGCAATAGAACTTACAAAGACACAGGTCGTAGCGTGAAAATGCCATGTTCACCTGCAATTATTGTTTATGTATCGATTCGGTTGGAGTGAAAGACACGTGGTGAGACATACAGATTCAGACGGGAAAATCTCCCTGCTCCATCAGACAAGCAGCATCACCTGCTCCATCAGACATCACACACCACCTGATCCATCAGACATCCCCCTGCTTCATGTATGTATTTTATTTCTTATTAGCGCTACATATTTCGCAGCACTAACCACTGAGCCCCCGTGATCCCCAGACATTACCCTGCTCCATCAAACATCACCCTGCTCCATCAAAAATCTCCCTGCTCCATCAGACATCACCCTGCTCCATCAGAAATCTCCCTGCTCCATCAGAAATCTCCCTGCTCCATCAGACATCACCCTGCTCCATCAGACATCACCCTGCTCCATCAGACATCACCCTGATCCATCAGACATCCCCCTGCTTCATGTATGTATGTATTTTATTTCTTATATAGCGCTACATATTTCGCAGCACTAACCACTGAGCCACCATGCTGCCCCAGACATTACCCTGCTCCATCAGAAATCCCCCCCTGCTCCATCATACATCCCCCATGCTCCATCAGATATCCCCCCTGCTCCATCAGACATCCCCCTGCTCCATCAAACTTCACCCTCCATAAGACTTCAGCATGCTC
>CM033470.1:302911803-302942650 GCA_019447015.1 Hymenochirus boettgeri | reverse complement strand
CCTACATGTGTTGACCCATATATACCTACATTACGTGAACCCTATATATACCTACACTGTGTGAACCAATACTACCTACATTGTGGAACCAATATATACCTACATTTGTGAACCTATAATACCTCAGTTGAACCCTATACATACCTACATTTGTGAACCCTATATAACCTACATTGTGTGAACCTATATATACCTACATGTGTGAACCCTATATTATACCTACATTGTGTGAACCCTATATATGACCTACATTGTGAACACCTATACATAAAATTATGGGAACCCTATATATACCTACATTGTGTGAACCCTATATATACTACATTGTGTGACACTATATATACCTACATTGTGTGAACCCTATATATACCTACTTTGTGTGAACCCTATATATACCTACATTGTGTGAACCCTATATATACCAACATTGTTTGAACCTTTATATACCTACATTGTGTGAACGCTTTATATACCTTACACATTGTGTGAACCCTATATATACCTACATTGTGTGAACCTATATACCTACATTGTGTGAACCCTATACATACCTACATTGTGTGAAACCCTAACATATCACATGTGTGAACCCATACATACCTACATTGTGTGAACCCTATATATACCTACATTGTGTGAACCCTATGCATACCTACATTGTGTTAACCCTATGCATACTACATTGTTGAGCCCTGTATATACCAAACCTTGTGTGAACCCTTTATATACCTAATTGTGTGAACCCTTTATATACCTACATTGTGTGAACCCTATATATACCTACATTGTGTGAACCCTATACATACCTACATTGTGTGAACCTTATACATACCTACATTGTGTGAACCCTATACATACCTACACTGTGTGAACCCTATACATACCTACATTGTGTGATCCTATATACCTACATTGTGTGAACCCTATACATACCTACATTGTGTGAACCCTATACATACCTACATTGTGTGAACCCTATACATACCTACATTGTGTGAACCCTATACATACCTACATTGTGTGAACCCTATACATACCCACATTGTGTGAACCCTAACATACCTACATTGTGTGAACCCTATACATACCTACATTGTGTGAACCCTATACATACCTACATTGTGTGAACCTATACATGCCTACATTGTGTGAGCCCTATACATACCTACATTGTGTGAACCCTATACATACCTACATTGTGTGAACCCTATACATACCTACATTGTGTGAATCCTATACATGCCTACATTGTGTGAACCCTATACATGCCTACATTGTGTGAACCCCTATACATACCTACATTGTGTGAACCCTATACATAACTACATTGTGTGAACCCTATACATACCTACATTGTGTGAATCCTATACATACCTACATTGTGTGAACCTATATTTACCTACATTACAATAAAGAATCAGTGTATTTCTATTGGCAGTTAAGTAATCAATAGCATTTAAGTCTCTGTTAAACCTCTATTCAGGTAAGTTGTTTTATATGGTATAAAACTGTATTTTCAGATTAACAGCAAAAGGAACAACTTTGATAGAAAAGGATTACTTTGCATTTTGCTTGTTTTTTAATAGGAATGTCCACCGACAAAACAGAAATGGGTCACAAGTAGTTTCCTGCCCTCAACCAAAACTGAATATTCAGCACATGTATTTAACCAGATGATGTATGGATAATCATTGTCCCCATTCTGGCAGAATAAGCTGGCCCCTCCCTCCATGCAGTCAATCAAAGCGTGACTGCTGATCACCTGACAACCAATGATGGGCTGCTGTTTTCCCCTGGCCTCCAGTGCACATGCTCAAGCTTAAGACTCCAAGGGTTAATAAAAGTTCTTATCGTTTAAAATGGTGCTAATTTTGCCCCAACCAATAAGATGTAAGCTTACAAATGTTAAATAAGATCTGATTGGTTGGGGCAAAATTAGCACCATTTTAAATGATAGAAACTTTTATTGAACTCCCTGCAAGGCAGATAACTGACAATCTTTTTTTTTGTTTTAAGGGTGGGCATGCCCTTTAAAGTACCTTGTGTAATATCAGAATTGAACACTGGAGGTCACTGTTGGTCAATTTTTTGATTCAAAATATTGAAAGCCTCTCTTTGGATATGCGCGCTTTCAGTTGAATTTAGGAATATAATAACAGGAAAAATCTATTATACTGCACTATGCTATATATGACCACTAGGTGACAGTCAACTATTGCCTTCAAGCAGAAAGGACAAATTCATTACAATGTATATAAAACACACCTTAGGCACAATCCGGCATTTTTGGAATGTGATTGTGCAAGGAAATGGTGATTGCATGCACTCTGGTAGAGACCTATAGATTGATAAACCAATCGGTAATCTGTTGGCCAGGAATTAAAGTGCCCAGATTTTTGTTGTGAAGACTGCAGGATTGATTTGGATTTGGCGATATACCAACTGGACAAGTTTTACCAAAATAATATGAATTTTGCAAAAGAAATTATGTATCAGTCTGATCAACCAAAGTATCAGCTGCGGCAGTCATTGGGGGGAATATTGTGTACATTACTTGGTTAACTTTTGTGAGAAAGAACAAACTCATTTGTAAACACCAGGGACATCTCTAGGGTTTTGGCCACCTGAGCCAAATCTACCCCTATCTACCACTAGACGCCATAAAGTGTGCCACCACAACCAGGGCTAGGTGTGCATGGAATGGGAGTGAATGAACATTTGGTCTTTTTAAACTTACCTCATGGCGGTATTTTATAAGATGTCCCAATGCCCAGGTCAACACATCATAGTTAATGCAGAGCTAAGATGGGAAAATTGCGGTTGTGCGAACATGCACACACTCACATCACACACCCCTGCAATTTTATTTTCACTCTGTATGCCACTTTCTAAAAAAAACATTAAAGGGAACTCTGCCTCCGCCTCTATGATATTTAGCAGGGTGCCACCTGTGCATTTTGCTCATCTTGCCTCATTAGAGAGAGACGCCTGGTAAAACCCCGGTATACTTGGTTTGCATGTGTTTCTGTGTTCACCTTATAGATCACAGTACAAATCCCAGTTTTCTGTCTAATGCCGACTGTCTAATTCCTGCTCTTTCCCATGTGCTGAACCCACACCACAGTTACAGTGAAGCCCAGTGATCAGTGATTGACTCTGACTTCTAGTTCTTCTACTTTCATCTAAGTGACTGGGAAATGGGCAATAAGTGACCTGGACACCGTATCACTGACCCCACAGCCCAGGTGTAACTCCCCCATCTGGCCCATGGTCCCCCTAATTATTATTGGCTGTGTGACCCAACATAACAAAAAATAAGTTTGTGGACTACATACCACGTACCTACACTAAAACAGATTTTTGTGTGCACATGTTTATGTGTTCACTAGTGCACAGCTTTGAGAGGACAGTGAATCCCTCAATATAAACGCAAAATCTGCTGCACAGGGTTTAAACTCCATGTTCACCGGGATCTCATACATGCGTACTGATATCACTGTCTAAGGCTGGGTACATACCATGTGATATTTTCTGCCGACTGTCCGTCAGTACCATGTATTGGTGGGTCGGCCAGAAATATCGCTTGGTGTGGGTGGGGGCGGCCATGACTGACATCAGGCGCCGTTCTTTAGGATCGACGAACAGGCGATCGGACGCCCAACCCTATGGGAATGCACAGTTGGTCGTGGAACTGTCGGCTGCAGCCACCATTTCCGCAACGTGCCGTGTGTATCCAGATTTACACTTATACACACCTTGATCACAAAGCACACAGAGGGCCGTGTCTATAAAGGAGTGGTAACGTCTGGAGTGTTAACATCTGTAACAATTCGCTAGTATTTCCATACCGCCATGTATCTAGTCATGTAATATTTCCCACAAACAATACCGATACCAATATTACCGATGGCACTCCTTAATAATATGGCCCAGGGTGAGTGGAGCTGATCTGAAGGATAAAACCGGGTTATATCATTTGTTCAAATATTTAACATTTTACTTTGTAGTTCTGATGTCTGGTAATTTAATGTTGCCTGGTTGCTAGGGTAACCAACTTTGATTGACAGTAATAGGTAGCCATACACGGTCCAATGTTTTTCCAATCGGATTTTCAATCGGCGGAAAGTTCCCTACATTGCACCGTCAATCTTCTGTAGATTTCAGCATGATACAGATTCCCATGGCTTTCCTGTCAATGGTGAATTGTTATATGGGGGAATTCCAGTGACTGGGGCAATTAACATTACAGTTGATTCAACCTACAAGTGAATGGCCATTTAGCAGCGATGGAGGTAACGGACCTTGTATGGCGGAAATCTAAAGCTGGGTACACACGAAGAGATATTTCGGTCCGATCGACCGATAGTTCAGTGTATCCGTTGATCGGACCGAATTATCGCATCCGAATGTGCCCATGTCCGATCGACCGTTCGTCCGAACAGACGAAAGGAAGATCGGACATGGTGGAAAACCTCGTCCGATCGTGCGTTCCTCTATGGACCGCACGATCTGTCGCGGGTAACTATCGGACGCGGCTGCTTTTGCCGCGACCGACAGTCCTTCCCCTGGCCGACCGGTCGAAAGTATCGAACGGTCGGTCAGGAGGAAAAATGGTAGGTGGTACCTAGCTTAATAGTGAAAGTGATTGATCTAGATTATTATGTTTGTTCTTTCTTGAATGTCAACATTCCCCTGAATCCTGGTCCATGTAAATTGATGTTCAGTCCAATGCTTCATTTTAATAGGGTTTTACGGGTCTGAAAAGCCTTTTTGGGTGAAGATTCCTGAAAATACGTTGAACACACGGTTACTTCTTTCAACACAAAACTCTTAACGCTTCTGATTATTTAACCCCTGGAGGCTGGAGATGATTTAGGGTGAGATTACGTCTATTTACTGGGCCTATAATATTCTAGTGCTGTCAAACATACCCCTAACATGGTTAATGGAATCTTCTTTCTTTTAGAAGATAAATAAGGGATAAATATAAGGGACGTTAAACTGTCAAAACACATTTTAAAAAACCAAAGAGCGTGCAACATATGGCCGTTTGTTCGGTTGGCATTGGTGGTCCGACCCAGCAGGTCAAAGAATGGCGCATTACCAACAAGCCACTGTGATTATCTGTATGATTACTCTGGGATTGGGCCGAACGATCCCTAAAGGTGTATGCACATGTGCAATCGCGGGGGGGGGGCTGTTTCAGCCGATATTGAGCTGTGTATGGGCACTTTGTCAGCCGAATGGCCATTAGGTCGTGGGTCGTTGCCAGATCTGCCAGGTGGATCACCAATGATGCCCGACAGAAGGGCCATTTCGCCCGACAACGTGCCCATACACAGCTCAATTATTGGCAGAAACCCGTGTGCATACACATTGTGTGTTGCAGGTCGACCCCCACGATCGCATGTGTGTATGAGGTTTAACATAGCTTAATGATGTATGTGTGTATGAGGCTTAAACCCATTTGTCCCTTTATCTTATCTGCTTTATGGACCATGAAACTGTGTCTGTTATACTTTGAATGAAGTAAGGGACAAAGGAAGGTTCTTTTTCCCCAAAGAATGTTAAGTAACGATAGGAAGAGGAGGAGCAGCGAGGAAGGCAAAGAATAAAGGGAAAGTATCTAGGTACACAAAAAAGAGGAGGAGAATTCGGGAGGATGAAAGGAAAAGAAACAAAAGATGACATCCTGTAGGAAAAAGGCCTGTTCTGTATTCATGCCCCTAATGTACCATGTGGCAGACAGTTAAACCAGTGTCTGTACAATGCAGTGTCATAGTCTTCAGTTTAACTCAATGACAGGACTGGTCATAATAAGTGAACATGTGTGTAACTTTAAATGGGGAAGAGTTAGAGAAAGGTCCCCAGGAAGTCTGGAAATTAGGAGGTGTACAACTGGATGCAGTCAGGACCAGTATTGTCTTTTATTTCACCACCCCCACTGCATTATTTATTGGTCCTTATGTGGCTGCAAAATCGACCCCATTGATTAGATTGTTAGATTATTCATTCATGCTAGTAAATCATGGTGATTGTGAGTTGAAATATTGGCAATGGCCATGCCATATAAATTACCAACCAAGAGTAACTCTGGGAATTGGCAAATCTCCTGGAGGACTATGGGCTAAAATCGGTCCTTATGTACCAGGCCTACTCTACTTACATAAAGGGAGCCAATACCAACCAACTAACTGCGATGCCAACGCGGTAGTTTATTGACATTGTGTTGGTGTATTTTGCCCCCACACCTTGCTGATATTAGGCGAATCCCTTGGATCCAACAGTATTTGTCTAACATCGCCATGTGTATGGCAGGATTAACACCATGATAGGAAGTGGGCCCAATTTGGCAATACCGCATGTTATCGAAATGTACGACCTCATTCATTTATTAATTAATGAACATTCGGTCACAGAATACCATGTGGTAGTAAACTACCGTAATGGTATTCTATAGGGATCACAAACCTACGATCAATTATCGTAGATTTTCATTCGTCAGCGGTAATTTACCTAAATTAGCGATCGTTAAACCAATAAGAAATTAACAATCAATTTAACAATCGTTCAACAGATCGTTAAAGAGCGGTATCGCGGCCTTGCGACCCTATCGATTACCGGGATATTTATTCTATTTTTAACGTTCCACTAGATGACACTAATGGCTGCGAGCGCTATCAGGAGCTCATTGCTTTTAGTTGTTGGTGCGTGTACGGTATTTTGCATGTAGTTTACCCAAACTATTTATTAAATGCAAGTGCTTTAATGAATGGTCATATTCAGTGCCAATCCACCCCTGCAATTCCCTTATTATCAATATTATTTTCATTTTCTATAATCGGTAAAATCGGTAAGTTTCGTTCCGGATGGCGACCTTGTAAAACGCTGAGTTTTTTAAAAAATGTTGTACTTTTGTTTCGTACAAGTCTAATGGGTGAGATAACCATGGCGCATCTGCTAATAATAAGGATTATTGTTTATTTCTGCATTTTCTTTGTTAGATAAGAATTTCCCTGCTATACAGAGATTCTTTTTCCTTGGCCAGTAGAACTGTCCTTCAGCCAGACTCCACCCCTTATTATTATTTCTGCATTTCAAAGCATAGCACGGTGTAGCTCAGACTGCTTGCAGCAATTTGCAGGTACCTACATCCTGCTTATCAAGATCGCCCTGCAGTGAGTGCAATTCTGGACATGAAATTAGACAGATAATAACACAGAAGCCTTTAACCCCATTTCCTTTAAATAGTCCTTTCAGTCTGTGACCTTCCCATGTTGTTTTAACGTGTTTTTCACATAAACATTTGCAAGTGTACATTGCAGCCAGCCGCATCGCATACCGAAAGGCTATTATAGGAAAAAACCTCCTGTAGTTTACCAGAAATAAAGCCAAAAAAGTAATTCCCATCAATACATTGGCAGATCCCTCATTTGTAATAACCTGGAAGATATTGCCTATTTTCTCACTTTTGTCCTTTAAAGAAATCTGATCACTGCTGGTACAATATAACTATAATTTAGGTCAAACAGTGAAATATTGATGGCGTAGCATACATCCTAACAAATGGCATAGTATAGATCATAGTGCATCATGGCGTAGTATACTCGTTATATGGCGTAGTACAGATCGTAGTATATGGCGTAGTATACATCGTAGTATATGGCATAGTATAGATCATAGTGCATCATGGCGTAGTATACATCGTAGTATATGGCGTAGTACAGATCGTAGTATATGGCGTAGTATACATCGTAGTATATGGCATAGTATAGATCATAGTGCATCATGGCGTAGTATAACATCGTAGTATATGGCGTAGTACAGATCGTAGTATATGGTGTAGTATACATCGTAGTATATGGCGTAGTACAGATCGTAGTATATGGTGTAGTATACATCGTAGTATATGGCATAGTATAGATCATAGTACATGACGTAGTATACATCGTAGCATATGGCATAGTATAGATCGTAGTATATGGCGTAGTATACATCTTAGTATATGGGGTAGTATACATCATAGTATATTGCGTAGTATACATCGTAGTATACATCGTAGTATATGGTGTAGTATACATCGTATATGGGGTAGTATAAATTGAAGTTTATGGCGTAGTATACATCGTAGTACATGGGGTAGTATACATGGTAGTATATGGCGTAGTATACATCGTAGTATATGGCGTAGTATACATCATAGTATATGGGTAGATACATCGTAGTATATGGCGTAGTATACATCGAGTAGATGGGGTAGTATAAATTGTAGTTTATGGCGTAGCTACATCTTAGGATATGGGGTAGTATACATCGTAGTATATGGTGTAGTATACATCATAGTATATGGAATAGTGTACATCGTAGTACATGGCACAGTATACATTGTAGTAATTGGCATAGTATACATCGTAGTATATTGGGTACTTACATTGTAGTATATGGGGTACTATACATGTAGTATATGGGTAGTATACATCGTAGTATATGGGGCAGTATACATCGTAGTACATGGCGCAGTATACATTGTAGTATTTGGCATAGTATAATCGTAGTATGTAGTATATGGGGTAGTATACATCATAGTATATAGGGTAGTATACATCGTAGTATATGGGGTATTATACATCGTAGTTATTGGGTAGTATACATCATAGAATATAGTGTAGTATACATCATAGTATATGGGATAGTATACATCGTAGTACATGGCGCAGTATACATTTTAGTATTTGGCATAGTATACAACGTAGTATATGGGGTAGTATACATCGTAGATATGGGGTATATACATCGTAGTATATGGGGTAGTATACATCGTAGTACATGCGCAGTATTCATTTTAGTATTTGGCATAGTATATATCGTAGTATATGGGGTAGTATATATCATAGTATATGGGGTAGTATACATTGTAGTACATGGCGCAGTATACTATTAGTATTTGGCATAGTATACATCGTAGTATATGGGGTTTTATACATCGTAGTATATGGGTAGTATAATCATAGTATATTGGGTGTATACATCCTAGTATATGGGGTACTATACATCATAGTATATGACGTAGTATACATTGTAGTTTATGTAGTAGTATGCATCGTAGTATATGGGGTAGTATACATCGTAGTATATGGAGTAGTATGCATCATAGTTATGGGGTAGTATACATCGTAGTTTATGGAGTAGTATGCATCATAGTATATGGGGTGTATACATCGTAGTTTATGGAGTAGTATACATCGTAGTATATGGGGTTTTATACATCGTAGTATATGGGGTAGTATACATCATAGTATATTGGGTAGTATACATCCTAGTATATGGGGTACTATACATCATAGTATATGACGTAGTATACATTGTAGTTTATGTAGTAGTATGCATCGTAGTATATGGGGTAGTATACATCGTAGTATATGGAGTAGTATACATCATAGTATATGGGGTAGTATACATCGTAGTTTATGGAGTAGTATGCATCATAGTATATGGGGTAGTATACATCGTAGTTTATGGAGTAGTGTAGTATGCATCATAGTATATGGGGTAGTATACATCGTAGTATATGGAGTAGTATACATCGTAGTATATGGGGTAGTATACATCGTAGAATATGGGATAGTATACATCGTAGTATATGGAGTAGTATACATCGTAGTATATGGAGTAGTATATGAAGTAGTATACATCGTAGTATATGGCATAGTATACAGGTAAGTAATTTAGGTGTTTCTCTCTGTAATGAGGACTAAAGGCTGGTACACATGTTACAATTCTTCCTCCTGACCGACCGTTCAAGACTTTCGAAGAGTCGGGCAGGAAGAAAGACTGTTGGTCACGGCAAAAGTAGCCGCATTCGTCAGCTAACGCAACCAATCATGCAGTCCATAGAGGACCACATGATTTTTCCGACCCGTACGATCATGCTTTCATCCGATTCGGACAAAGGACCAGGGCAACTGGTCGGAGCTGCCATACAATAATTCGGCCCGACCTTCCCGAAACACTGAAATGTTGGTCGGTCGGGCCGAATTATTGTATGGTGTGTACCCAGCTTAAAGTATAAATCCAAAAACATTCACTTACCTAATCCATAATATATCTGGGTGTAAGTTTTGATCCTCATAGGTTTATGCAGTGACAGTTACATTAGGTACATGACACATGGCGGGCACCACCAGAAGGGTTGGAGATGTAAAGTTGAACAAACCCATTAACAAATCCAATGGAATTTGCCTTATATTGATTATTGCCGCATCTGCAGTCTGTATGTGTATCCGTACCCCACAAACAATGTGGGAGGTCACAGATTAGGATGGACTCTGTGCTGCCACATGTGACAGCACTGACACGTATATGACTAACATAAGTTAGAAAATGTTTTAAATTCTTTCTGTAGTATCAACACACTGATCGGATTGCACTGGCCATAGAAGAAAAAAATCAACAGAGGCCTAAAATCTCCATTTATATTTCTTACTAAATATTGTCCCATGTGTACTGGATATTAAAAGTCATAACAGATGTTCAAGGCATGGAAGTATCCTGTATTGGGCTGGGTACCTTCCTTTGTAATCAATAGGTTTATTGGGTTGGTTTCAAATGATCACATAGGGGTTGTGCATTGGATGCAGGTTGGGGTCTTTTTATATCTAATGTAGACATGATGTACATCCCATGACTGGATATCCAGGGAATTTTACAATATGTCTCCCTAGAACCATCTCAACATTCTCTCATTCTCTGACTTGTCCTATGAACAAGCGATCAACCAATAGGAGAAAGATCAGGAATCAGTCATTATGTGATATGATCACAGCAATGGAATCATTGACCAATCTTGATCTGTGTTGGGTAGTGTTAAGTGTTGCTCCGTGGCAGGTGTTTAGCTATAGTTATGGGGTGATTATAGTTTTATGGGGTTTTATGCACTTAAAATAGTAGCAAACAGCCCTTCTTAATGACCACAAGGGTGTTGTGGTTAATATAGTCATTAATTGGATAAGCAAGATGGCTGTAAGACTGGTGAACAGAAAATTGGGCATGTAATTGTAATAGGCCCGACATCTTACTGTTTATTTATTGGACAATAGGAAGGACGGATTAACTGGGCATAATATTCCCTTTATATGTTACCTACATTTCAGATCTAAAAATAACATCCGTTTCCTATGTGCAGTGTCTGATAATAGATCCATTTCCACCATCCTAACCAGACTGAGGTCGCTCTGTAGACTGGAACACATCAAAGCCTCACACAGCCCAGCTTGAAAAGCTTGTAGATATCCCAAACATCTTATCTTGTCTCAGCTTGGGGGAAGCCATAAATTCCACAAACCTTTTACATTATTCTCCTGGTTACCCTGCCTGGTCACCAAATGTTTATTACCATATAATCACATTCCCATTCACAGAAGCCTAGAAACAAAACACTCCATGGACTGAAAGATTTTGTGTTTGTTATTGCAGCTTTTTTGTTCAAAGAAACCCCACAGAAAGGCTTGGCACGCCTAGTCTTCAGTCTATAGAAAGTCACCTGCATGTGAAGGAAATCTCACAGGCACCATGATGATTGGATTGGGAAGAACAGGCTAAGGTGCCCATACATTAGGAACTCACTTTCTGAAGGAACCGCTTGACCTGTTCTTTTTTGCGACCGACTTGCGATCGCAAAATGAATGGGCCAGACGGGATTGTTGCAGGAACATCGTAAGGTTAGAAACTGCCTGAACTAAAGCTATTAGAGAGATTAGACGTTCATCTATAGATCTAATATCTAAGTAGTGTATGGGGGACCACTAGCCATACACTGGCCAATATGCAGCAAATCCTTCCAGGATATGTTGACTATTGGGAATGTGTATGAATAGGCCAAACTACTGGCCTGGACATCAGGATTGGAATATTTCCATTGGATTGTCATGGCTGCCATACTACAGTAGATGGAACTGATAACATTGTACAGTGTATGGCCACATTGCACGAGTGTTAAGTTTAAAGAATATGGGTAATGACTGTTCCTGTGTATTTGCAAATAGCTCAATCACAATCATATTCTGATGGAATCTGCTGTGAATTTTGAAGTGTAAAATATTGACTCCAGGTCGGTATTTTACAATATGGGGGAAGGTCCAATTTTATAATTATGTTTGTTGGGGTCTCTGGCTAGTTGACCTAGCGTTCTAGAAAAACAAAAGGCTCTAGGAAGCAGTGTAGCATTGTAGCAGTGTAGCATTGTAGCAGTGTAATAGTGTAGCAGTGTAACAGTGTAGCATTGTAGCAGTGTAGCAGTGTAACAGTGTAGCAGTGTAACAGTGTAGCATTGTAGCAGTGTAGCAGTGTAGTATTGTAGCAGTGTAGCATTGTAGCAGTGTAGCAGTGTAACAGTGTAGCAGTGTAACAGTGTAGCAGTGTAGCAGTGTAGCAGTGTAGTATTGTAGCAGTGTAGCATTGTAGCAGTTTAGCAGTGTAACAGTGTAGCAGTGTAACAGTGTAGCAGTGTAGCAGTGTAGCAGTGTAGTATTGTAGCAGTGTAATAGTGTAGCAGTGTAACAGTGTAGCATTGTAGCAGTGTAGCAGTGTAACAGTGTAGCAGTGTAACAGTGTAGCATTGTAGCATGTAGCATTGTAGTATTGTAGCATGTAGCATTGTACAGTTTTAGCAGTTAACAGTGTAGCAGTGTAACAGTGTAGCAGTGTAGCAGTGTAGCAGTGTAGTATTGTAGCAGTGTAGCATTGTAGCAGTGTAGCAGTGTAACAGTGTAGCATTGTAGCAGTGTAGCAGTGTAGTATTGTAGCAGTGTAGCATTGTAGCAGTGTAACAGTATAGCAGTGTAATAGTGTAACAGTGTAGCAATGTAGCATTGTAGCAGTGTAACAGTATAGCAGTGTAACAGTGTAACAGTGTAGCAGTGTAATAGTGTAGCAGTGTAACAGTATAGCATTGTACCAGTGTAACAGTATAGCAGTGTAATAGTGTAGCAGTGTAACAGTATAGCAGTGTAACAGTGTAGCAGTGTAACAGTGTAGCAATGTAGCATTGTAGCAGTGTAACAGTATAGCAGTGTAATAGTGTAACAGTGTAGCAATGTAGCATTGTAGCAGTGTAACAGTATAGCAGTTTACAGTGTCGGCAGTGTATAGTGTAGCAGTGTAACAGTATAGCATTGTAACAGTGTAACAGTATAGCAGTGTAATAGTGTAGCAGTGTAACAGTATAGCAGTGTAACAGTGTAGCAGTGTAACAGTGTAGCAATGTAGCATTGTAGCAGTGTAACAGTATAGCAGTGTAACAGTGTAGCAGTGTAACAGTGTAGCAATGTAGCATTGTAGCAGTGTAACAGTATAGCATTGTAATAGTGTAGCAGTGTAACAGTATAGCAGTGTAATAGTGTAGCAGTGTAACAGTATGCAGTGTAATAGTGTAGCAGTGTAACAGTATAGCAGTGTAATGTGTACAGTGTAAGACAGTATAAGCAGTGTAATAGTGTAGCAGTGTGTAACAGTATAGCAGTGTAATAGTGTAGCAGTGTAACGTATACGTAAGGTAGCAGGGCTAGCCGTGTATATTAGCAGTGTAACAGTATAGCAGTGTAATAGTGTAGCAGTGTAATAGTGTAGCAGTGTAACAGTTTAGCTCCGGGTTAACTAGTTATTGAAGAACCATGATTGGAAATTTTCTTTTGGAAATAATTCTTTTTTTTTTTTTTTTACACAGTAACGACAAAGGGACAGTACAGTTGGTTTATCTCCCCATTTTCATTACTGTGTGTAGCACATTTACGAGCGATCCTGAGGCTGACAAATGTTCACCGTCTGCCTCTGGATCCTTCAGAAATGCCCCAAAATTCCCCTCGCCCACGGCCGTCTCCCTGTACTTAAAGTAGGGAGTTGGCAGCAGCTGGGAGAAATCTGCAATCCCAAGTGTCCTCCCTATCCTTTACATAGGGAGAACGCTCAGGACTGTGTGTAGTGCGATTGTTACAAAATGACAGAAACTTGCAGATTTTGTCTGTCATTTTTAAAACGATCGTGTACGTGTGTACCCAGCTTTAGGCAGGAAATGTGGGTAATCCAACCTACTCAGCAATACCCACATTTCCTACCTAACCCTCTTTATTCAAACTCAAATACTATACTAAATAAAGAATGCCTCTTGCAATTAAACAACATATTTGAGGTTAGCGTTCCTTTAAGAACAAATTGCTCATTCCATTATACCTTGATGTCACATAGAGAGTCTTCAGATGTTCTGTCCATCTGAATTTTTGACAGTTTCTTGGTCAAAACAGCTGTTATCAACTTCCTATGACATGGGGTTGTCTTAATGTAGCCTATGGGGGCAATTGGCAAAAATGTAGACAGCTGTTCTTTTCAGTATAGAAGGAGAAATATAACATAATCTGGTAAGATTCACATTAAACTCGCATCTCCCTCCTTGGCTGACCAACTCTTGTTTGTATTAACTGGACTGGATACTTTTTTATGGCATTGCTACATTGCTAATACAATAATAATGAATAGGATCTCACTGTATTATGATTATCTGGCACCAAAATGTAGACATATTTACAGTTTAGAAATGTCTGGAACCATCATATCTAATCCATGCATCTGTGTATTTACTCTAAAGAGAGAAATAAAGTTATATCTCTGTATTGAGAACCAGTACCTCTTTGTTTTGTATTTTAAAAATACTTACACTTGCTTAAAAATGTATACCATTGCAGGTGCTGCCCCCCCTTCCCCCAAGCTCCCTTGCAATTGGTATTACCATCTGACATCCAAATCTTTATTTTGCACTAAATGAGCGAGTGGGCACCTAGGGCACTAAGAAGGCTAGAAATGAGTCTGCATGGATTGATATTATTGGCCAAATGTTTTGCCACCATACACATGACAATTATTGTCCAAAACTGAGTATGGTCTGGTAATATTGCAATCTGTATGGCTACCGTTAGGTGAGAATTTTGAGTGAAGTTGCTTAATGTATGGCCAGCACAAGGGATTCTGTCAGCGGGTGTAGAGGATAATGGCAACTGGATTGTTTTGAACGTATCTATGGGTATAACAGTAGAGCAGGTTGCTATTATGTATGGAATCACCTGAAGTTATTATGCCCTTTTGATGAATTTTAGACTGGGAACACACAAGCAGATTTTTTAGGCCAAACCAACTGATATGTCCATGTATTGGTCAGTAGCGCCAAAAAATATCTGCCATTTTCGTTGTTGTTCAATGTCGTTCACCCGGTAAATCACCATCGATTGGGCGGCCTCTTATGAACTGCATGATTGATCGCGGCAAACTGTTGGCAGCAGTGATGATCATCGTGACCAACAGTCGTCCTATCCGACTGATCGCTACCGAGGAATAGTGTGAACCCAGCCTTACTATATAAATTTATCTTGGAAATATTTTGGAGACCATACCATTATATATAGTGGGAATCCTATACCATACAAAGGTACAATACAATGCAAAGATTGGAACATTGTATTGGAACCTTTTTTATATTTCTCCTATATTAGATAACCAGCATCTTTATACAGCGTGCCCAGCTCTAATACATAGGAATACATTAACTAAAATCAGAAATCAACAGAACTAAGTGACAACATGCTAATTCCAATCCAAAGTACATATGTATACAGGTATCCATCTGAGGGTGTGCTGTGCATGTTGGGGCAATGACTGATTCAGTTTAAATAGAGCCCTTGTTAGGACTGTGATTTGGGTCCCTTTATTGTTATAGATGTTTGGTATGAGCTGAAACAGCGGTTCAACCTCCTGTCAATTTAGCAACAGTTCCGGGTCTATCAAATATTAACCACACAGTAATTGGGCCAGATGGTTGTCCCAATGTCGCAGGAATTTCAGGATGTAGTGTATGTCCAGCATAAGGCTGGATACCAGATTCCAAGCCAAAATGGCTTCTAACGGGCAGTAGTCTGACATCAGGAGTACAAAATGAGTGTTCCAATAATCCACCCAAACAATGGCATATGAATATACTGTATCAAGATACATGGGATGTAACAGAAAAGGTTCTTTAATTTCTCATCTAATTCCCATATAATCTGATCATTTATCACACGAGTTTTATTTCACACCCTGAAAGGAGGAAGGATGTGCACTTTGCATCGCCCAAGGAAGGGTTGCCCCTTTATTGAATAAGCCCATAATATTATTATGGCCCCTCTATGTTTCCACCCCATCCCCACCACTGCCATAACAGTTTAGGTTATATCACTGATTACTTGATTGATGATTCTGGCCCCATTATTCTTAATTCCATGTCATATTAATGTGATAAACACAAATAATAAATGTAAATAATCCTGTAAAAAAAGAACCAACCTACAATTCCAATTACACGTTCTACAGTACAATTTACAAAGGTATATAATTTGTTGTCCAGGAGGTTGTAAAGATATAATCTTCTTCACTTGGTGAATATAATTAAATTGTAAAACAATTCGATGCACGAATGTGAGGAGATGTGCTCTACCCTATAATCTGTGTAATGACTGGCTATAAACAGAGGAAATACAATATACAAGATTAATAACAATTTATCAATAAAATGAGACTTAACATGTTTATTTCTCCTTAAATAGGCACATTTGCTACATACCACATAGGTTTGTGCATGTTTACATAAACCAGTACTGGACAAAGTAAGGACCGGAGGGCCACACGTGGCCCTTTGGCTGCCCCTGCCTGGCCCCTCAATACTAGTTGGGTACCTGTACCCCAAAAAAATCTTAGTTTTAATTGATTGTCTGGAAAATTGATTTATTTGTATAAAATGTATTTTGTAAAGCAAATGATGACCTGACCAATTGATTAATTGAATTTGATGGACTGGATGGACCCAGGTGTATTAATTTAATCTTTTTATAACATCCAGTTTTGAAATCTCTATATGAGAATTGAGTTGAACCTATTGGTCAGTAATCATTTTAACAGAAGTAAGAACAACAAAAACAGTAATTAAAACATATATATATTCATTGTAAACAATTGAAAATAACAACAAAATGATCTTTCTATGTAAAATATATTTCATTTATTTTATTTAATCAAAATATACTGGTTTGGTATGACATCTATGCTAGACCTACTAGGCAGCTCCTTGTAGCCGTAAGATAGTCATCAGTACAGAGTTACATTGTAGATGATATCTATATCTCAGCATTCATTTTGCTGGTGCTGTTAAGAAATTGAACTTATTAAATATGTGGGTCATGTGCTTTCTTTCCCAGCATTCCAGTCTCTAGAGCACAACCACTTTTTAAGTCACCGACTGTCATGTATATTACACATGCCCAATCATTAACTACTACAGAAGTTTTTTACTGTCCGTTTACACCCCAATATCTCTCAAGCCACTTTACAGCACAGTACTGAATACAATGTTCTCAAGGGAGCATGTGACTGAGGTTACAGAAGGTTTAGTCAGGGGGTGCACATGTAACCAATGCTTTTTTATATGCACTGCAAAGCAAGAAATACGGCAGTACTGACAGTTTATTTATATAGAACTTAAGGACGCAGCGCTGTACAATAATAAAATACAAGAAAGTCATACAAGGGGGATAAATACATAGACTCCGTACGTAAATATATAAATTACATAAATATAACTATATAAGTGCTAGAGCTGAGCCACAAGAGGAAAGGAAGTCCCTGCCCCATAGAGCTTACAATCTAATTAGGAGAGTCACATACAGATACGAAGGAAAGGGTATAAGTGCAAGAGTGAGATTGGTTACCTAATCCAAGTGGATCTATCTGTAAATGCTTTTTGCTAGAATTATGATGCTAGAATTTACGGGTACGTTCCTTTCTGTTATGGAAATACTTTCATATTACGTTGATATTCCAATCTGGGTTTAGTTCTCCTTTTACAGTAGGTTTTTGCTTTCTTCAGATTAGGCTGAACTTTGGGTTCAGGAAAACCCTTTCATTTGTGCAAGAAATATAATGGTTGAAATGGACCGCAGAAATGTCAGTGGCAATGAACCAGATTTGGGGACAAAATTTCAAGTTTTCTCCATTTAGAAATGTTGGATTAATGTGTGGAACGATTTGAAGACATTACAATAATAATATATATTTTTTATGACTTCATTTCAGGATATTAGATACAAATGTACAAAATATATAAAATGCCCCCCTCAGGTTCTTACCGTTGTCCCTCCGTGTCTCACAGGCTGAGCTTTCTATTACAGGATTGTATGAATGAAATTCCAGTGCATAGTAAAAGGTTTCTAAACCATGATGTAGAAATGTACTGATAGCTGCAACTGCAGTCATATTACTATGATTTCTTATGGAGTTTGTTATGGCTTAAGCAATAAAACAGGTAATTAAATCTGTTAAATCTGTATAAACCACTGTAAAAGAACAGATGAAAAGGTATCAATATAATAATAAATCTAAAAAAATGTCCTGTAGTGAATATTGGTCTATGTCCTGTAGTGAATATTGGTCTATATCCTGTAGTGAATATTGGTCTATGTCCTGTAGTGAATATTGGTCTATGTCCTGTAGTGAATATTGGTCTATGTCCTGTAGTGAATATTGGTCTATGTCCTGTAGTGAATATTGGTCTATGTCCTGTAGTGAATATTGGTCTATGTCCTGTAGTGAATATTGGTCTAAAGGAGCCCATAAACATTGGCAATATCGGCAATGTGTATGGATAGGTCGCAAAGCCGACGAGCTACTGCCATTGGTAAAGCGACCAATCGGATTGGATTGTTACCGGCTACCTATTCTACAGCACAGTGAGCCAATAATGATCGGTGGACTGAACAAAACAATTGTTTCATATAAAGTATATACAGAACGGTTGCCACATCAGGCAATTTACGATCATATTAGCGACCGTGTATGCATGTGGTCTCTGTATGGCTGTGTACACACGACCTGATAATTTAGCCCATTCAATGAAAATTTTACTCACAGTGGATGATTGGGCCAAAATATCAATCAAGCAACTCGATCAGTTGGGCTGAAAAATCTGCTTTTGTGTACCCGGCCTTAATGGATGTGGCTGGGAAGAGAGTGTTGTTTGTTTGTTGTGATTGTGGATTTTAAAGGAATAATTAATTCAACAAAATGGATGAATAAAATGTATCACCTAAAATATATTCAGCCATGTTTGGGACTTAATAGAAGAAGAGAGCCGGATGATATTATTCAAGCAATAATCGCAACATCATCACCTGACACAATGTAAATCAATGCAAACTGACCACCAGCACAGAGAGAAGACCAATCCAGCATGGAAGAAATGAAAGGCCACAGAAACCTTGTGTCTACTTAGCATTTTCTTTGATCCTAGAGCATCTTAAATAAACACAAGATAGATGCAAATGGAGACTTTCAATTGTGCATTTTCCTGAATGGTTACATCTCCCCCCTCTGTGTCGTTTCTATATACTGTATGGAGTGAGCATCTAAGGAGTGTGTGTTGTGTGTCAACAACACTAGAGCACGAGGGGAGGAATTTAGAAACACGAAGAACGAGTCTGACTTTGATTCTTAGAAGGGTACGAGACTGACTGTAAGGTCACACTTCCATGGACTCACTGCCTAGTGAGATGCACCATAGTGTAGGTCCTGCCAATGCAACAAACTGTTGGCAATAAACTGTTAAGAGAGAGATGACACCTAAAGTCACATCTGTTTAGTCACAATTGTCCATAAGATGTCTCATTGTCCTTAATTCATAGACAGTGTAGGAGGGTGTGATGGATTAGAGGAAGGAGGCGTGTCAGAACAAATAGTCTTAAAGGAAACCCATCATTCTGACTTCTGTGTATTCTATTGAAAACTGATTCCTATAATGCACTGCATTGCTAGTGATCTAAGTTAAATATATCAGTGCCAGAAGGGGGTTGCCAAGTATTTCCCAATGAAACTCAAAATGTGTACATACATAGAGCAGCAGTGGATTTCTACTCCTGTAAGGGTGTTTGGTTGAACAAGGTAACACAGAAAGATATTTATGAACTTTTGAAATAACCACCAACATGCTAATGGAGAAAAAAAACAAGAAGAGTGAGTTTACTTTCCCCTATCTGCCTCCAGGCTTCATGGGCCTGGTGGAAGGAGCAGGAGACATGCAGGTTTTTGCATGCTCTGTCCTTCTGTTTAATGGTCCCCAGAGCAACACTGTTGACACTCAGGACATCATATGATGAGGTGGGTTGTAGCAGCACAACAGGAGATCTTTTAGGGAAATATTTCTAAAACTCAAACTTGGTCGATGACACCTCCAGTACATGCTCAACCCATGTAGAGAACAATAATGTAGACAGAAGGAGTAAACACATGTACGGTAAGAGGGATTCTGCGCTGAGGCCTCTAACTAAAGGTGGCCATAGATTTTACAATCCGATGGATTTCTCAAAGGAAAACAAAATTCAACTGGCCCAATAAAAAAAATTATACGATCGGCAGCCAATCGTATGTACACGATCCGACGATATCTGTAAAAATCTAACGACCAGGATCTTAGTGTCTATGGCCACCATAATCCTCCACTATCAACTGTGCTGAAGTCAAGACCTTGAGAAGAAATAACTCCCTTAGACAGTAATTCTGGGATGATTAGAAATAGAAACATATTACTAATTGGAATATTTTACCCTTCCAATGGTCCAAATACCTTTAGAAAACCCCCCATGGTAATGTGTGCCCCCCCCCCCTTAACAGAATCCATCCATCCTATCCTATGAGTTTAAATATTAATGGTTCGCCAATAAGCTCCATGTATTTGCTATAAAATTCCCTTTATTTTTTTATGCTGCAGTTTTATAAATACGAATAAACAAAATCATTGTGACAAGAAGGCAAGACACCATGTGGGACATTTATGGCACCAGCTATTCTAAATGAAATATCTAAGATCTGTTTTCCTTCTGTTGGCAAACTGGACATTAGTAATTCCCAGAGGCCGAAGACTGCAGGTTTCCCAATGTCACACTGTCACACTAACATGGAGCTTTGTAACTTGTACACCACAATATTTATTTTTCTCACTTCCATTATCCTATTTCACACCTTCACTCTCCATTTACAGACTTTCCTCCTCTTTCCCATGAAGTTCCACCTCCTCTTCATTCACACTTTCTTCCTTCTACTCCTCTTGTATTTTGGACCTTTTCTCCTCCTTCCTTCTCCTCCCCCCTGCTCCTTCTTGGTAGCACTTTCCCAGGCTTCCATAAGGGCCTTTTTCTCCGCTATTTGTCATATTTGATTAATTAAATAAATCAGAATTTTTAAAATTTTTCTTTCAAATATTTTGAGTGTTTGCAATACTCAATTTTTGCTTTTTTAATTTTCAATGAAAATTTCCATCACTAATAAATACCAAGGTCCTATTTCTGACAATAATTTAGGGGAAAAAACTATAATATATTAATAGATGAAACCCTTCCAAAGTCTTGGTAGATCCCACAATGACGTAACACTTCTATGGTCTACTATATTTATTTCTCTATATTATGTTCACATGTTGGATATTTGTTGCCCCGAAGCAGCTGATGGTCAACCACTTCAGCCAAATATCTAACACATGGTGGCTCCGATCCTTGTTTAATGATATGTACTGCCTGATCACTAAACATTGTTGGAGAGGGTCTCATGGTTGCTTTCCCATATCTCTATATTAATGAACAAGCTGCCTGTCTAGAGTGGATTTTAAAAGCTTACATATATACAAGCTCTCATACTGGTCCGTACATTACACATTTTTTCGTGATGTTAGGACAACTGCCTGGATCAATCATTCTTCATTCGATGGGCTAGTATGGGGAACATTGTGGGAATGTTAGGAGGTAGCATTTCCAGTGTTTTTCAATTAGATATTCCCACAATTTGTAGACCCGAAGAAATAATCCTGATTATTGTTATGGAACAGGGCTGTCTAATATGACTATGTGTAAGGAGTTCTGGGTGCCACATGCAGGTAGTAATTACCACAAACACCTGCTCTTATGGCGCACAGTGGATCCCACTGCTGTCAAATTCTCCAATCAGTTAGGAGCTATTTGCAGGTCCCTTTAACAGTTCTGCCCTTTAATTCCATATTAAACACATTATCATCCACTTATTATCCACAATAATGTAAACATGCTCAGTACAGTCCTACAGCGTTCCAAGAATTAATCTAACGCTGACTTTCCTTTTAAACAGCAGTTGTAATTCCTTTCTACAAAACCACCCACCAAATAGTTGCATACATTATAGCTGCAGGGTGTGTTCTAGGAAACGGTTTCACCTAAACAACAAGATTCCTCTTCTTCCCAACCCCAGGAGGTAAAGCCTCTTACCCATTCTGTTAACTGGGCATGTGACTCTTCCTCTAACATAATTGCAGCATCTGTCATACTTGGGTGGGCTCCATAAAATCCTGGTCTGGATTCCCAGATTGCGGCACCCAAAGACAAAATATGGACACATTAGAAAAACATGGAACAGAACGGACAAAGCCTGCAGCTGTTATTTGGGAGAAAACCAGGAATGTCGTATAATGTATATGTCATGTAAGGTCTCATAAGGCAACACTCGTTCAGCTTTAAAGGTTTATAAAGCTATTGTGGTATGACAGGGTCATAGGTAATACCATGAGAAAGTTTTGCCTCTAAAACTCAACATAAATCATTAAAAAGTGAAATATATCTTTACATGAACCAATGGTTCTGGACACATTGCATATTTCCGTCCCTTACTCTGGGGATCCTGGGAGTTAGATGTTTCTTTTAGATGTTAGATTTTGTGGGCAATGCTACTCATATAGCATGAGACCGCAAGATGCCTTCTGTTATAAGAAGGCCCTGCTCCGTGTTTTCTTTATTGAATGGAATTGCAGAATTAACTCACAGGCGAGGACAGGTAATAGGAATATGTAATTGAAATAGAAATTTGCTGTATCCCATCTTGAGGTCTCTTAAAGAAAGTGGGATCGGCTGTGAGATCGGCTGTGATTTCAAACTATCCATTTGCTTGGAATGATCATTTTGATTAGAATCAGTTAGGTCACAAATTACAGCCAATATTTTGGCCCAATCTGTATCCTTTCAGGTGGCCAGTCCTATAGAAGATAATGACACATTGCCAACAATAAATTACGAAACTTAATGGCATAGCTTGGGTGGGATTTAAGATGTGGCCCATTAAAGGAAAGGAATCCTGGCTTGTATAATATTAAGATATTAGAAGTCATCATGGAGTTCAATGCTGGGCCACATCTACCATTTGGCAGAGTGAGACATTTGTCTCAGGCGGCACCTCTGCACTGAAGAAGTAAGGCGGCAGACAAGCAGTGGTGGAAAAAAAAATCCCTTTAACCGGCAAACGTGCACAAGAAGTGTGAGCACCACCTGCATGACTCCAATACACGGTACCTTGAAGTTGCTTCAACTCCACTTCAACATTTTATATGGTTTGGTTAGCTTTAGTTAGTCTAGGTAAGTCTAGTTATGCTAGTTAGCTAGTTAGGGCTAGGCCACACTGCTGCGATTTTTTTGCGTTTGCGTTTTTTTTTTTCCATTGAGAACTTTTTCATGTACGTTGTGATTGCGATTTGCGTTCCGCATTTTAAATCGCAATCGCATGCGTTTTTTTCAAGTATCATGTACAGTATGTCTGGATCCATTTGTATTATATTTCCCATCATGTACAGTATGTCTGGATCCATTTGTATTATATTGACCGACATTAGTGTGAACCCTATTATATACCTACATTGTGTGACCCCCTATATACCATTTGTGTGAACCTCTACATATCTATATTATTGTGAAAGCCCTATCTATACCTACATGTGTGAACCCTATATATACCCTACATGTGTGGTGAACCCTAATAATACTACATTGTGTGAACCCCTAATATACATACACTTGTGAACCTAATATAATACCTACTACTGTGTGAACCCTATACATACCTACAATTGTGTGAACCCTATACTAACCTACACTTGTGTTGACCCCTATATAACCTACATGTTTGTGTGAACCCATATAATATCTATATTATTGAGCCCTATATACCTACATTTGTGAACCCTATATATTACCTACTTGGTGAACCCTATCATTACCACATTGTGTGAACCCTATATATACTACATTTGTGAAACCCTATATAATACCACTGTGTGACCCTATACATACCTACATTGTGTGAACCATATATACCTACATTGTGTGAACCCTTCCCTATACATACCTTACATGTGTGAACCCTATACATATCTATTTTGTGAACCCTAATATATACCTACTTTGTGTGAACCCTATATGACCTCTACATATGTGTGAACCCTATACATACCTACATTCGTGAACCCTATATATACCACTGAACCATATACTGTGTGAACCCTATATATACCCACCATTGTGTGAACCCTATAATACCTACATTGTGTGACCCTATATTACCTACAATTTGTGTGAACCCTTAAAACCTACTTGTGAACCCTATAATACCTACATTGTGGAACCCTATACATACCTACATTATGTGAACCCTATAATACCTCCACATTGTGTGAACCCTATAATATCCTACATTGTGTGAACCCTATATATACCTACATTGTGTGGAACCCTATATACCTACATTGTGTGAACCCTAACATACCTACATTATGTGAACCCTATATATACATACTTGTGTGACCCTATATACCTACATTGTGTGAACCCTTATATACCTACATTGTGTGAACCCTATATTATACCTCCATTGTGTGAACCCTATATAACCTACATTGTGTGAACCCTATATATACCACATTGTTGAACCCTTATATACCTACATTGTGTGAACCTTATATATCCTACATTGTGTAACCCTATAAATATACCTACACTGTGTGTAACCCTATATATACTCATACATTGTGTGAACCCTATATATACCTACATTGTGTGAACCCTAATACTACCTCATTGTGTGAACCCTATACATACTACATTGTGTGACCCTATATATATCTACTATGTGTGAACCCTATACTACCTACATTGTGTAACCCTATCATACCTACATTGTGTGAACCCTATATATACCACATTGTGTGAACCCTTATAACCTACATTGTGTGAACCCTATATATACCTACATTGTGTGAACCCTATATTATCTATACATTGTGTGAACCCTATATATACCTACATTGTGTGAAACCCGATTAATACCAACATTGTGTGAACCTTTATATCCCTACATTGTGTGAACCTATATTATACCTACATTGTTGGAACCCTATACATACCTACATTGTGTGAACCCTATATATACCACATTGTGAACCCTATATATACCTACATGTGTGAACCCTATATATACCTACATTGTGTGAACCCATATATACCTACATTGTGTGAACAACTATATATACCTACATTGTGTGAACCCTATACATACCTACATTTTTGAACCCTATATTACTATACCTACATTGTGTGAACCCTATATATACCTACATTTGTGAACCCTATATATACCTACATTGTTTGAACCCTTTATAACCTACATTGTGTGAACCCTATATATACCTACATTGTGTGACCTAATACCAACCTTGCTAACCCTTATATACCTACATTGTGTGAACCGCTTTTATATACCTACATTTGTGTGAACCCTATATATACCTACATTGTGTGAACCCTATATATACCTACATTGGTGTGAACCCTATACATACCTACATTGGTGTAACCCTATACTACTACATTGTGTGAACCCTATAAACTACATACCTACATTGTGGTGAACCCTATAATACCACATTGTGTAACCCTATACTACCTACATTTTGTAACCCTATATACTACATTGTGTGACCCATATATACCAACATTGTGGTGAACCCTTATATACCTACATTGTGTAACCCTATATTACCTACATTGTGTGAACCCTATATACCTACTTGTGTGAACCCATATATACCTACATTTGTGAACCCTATATACCACTTGTTGAACTCTTTATAACCTACATTGTGTGAACCCTAACATACTACAATTGTGTGAACCCTATACATACCTACATTGTGTGAACCTATATAGCCTAACATTGTGTGAACCCTATACATCCTACATTGTGTGAACCCTATACATACCTACTTGTGTGACCCTATACATACCTACATTGGTGAACCCTATACATACCTACATGTTGACCCTTACATACCTACATGTGTGAACCCTATACATACCTACACTGTTGAACCCTATACAAACTACATTGTGAACCCTATTACTACATTGTGTGAACCCTATATATACCACATTGTGTGACCCTATATACCTACATTGTGGTAACCCTATATACCTACATTGTTGAACCCTTTATATACCTACATTTGTGTGAACCTTTATATACCTACATGTGTGAACCCTATATGATACCTACATTGTGTGAACTCTATATATACCTACATTGTGTGAACCTATACTACATACATTGTGTGAACCCTATACATACCTACATTGTGTAACCCTATAATACCTCACTGTGTGAACCCTATACATACCTACATTGTGTGAACCCTATAATACCTACATTGTTGAACCCTATATATACCTACATTGTGTGAACCCTATACATACCACATGGTGTGAACCCTATACATACCTACTTGTTGGAACCCTATACATACCTACTTGTGTGAACCCTTAAATACCTACATGTGTGAACCCTATATATACCTACAATTGTGTGAACCCTATATATACCTACATTGTGTGAACCCTATACATACCTACCATTGTGTGAACCCTATACATACCTACATTGTGTGAACCTATATATACCTACATTTGGTTGTGTGAACCCCTATACATTACCTACATTGTGTGAACCCTATACAACCTACATTGTGTGAAACCCTATTATACCTACATTGTGTGAACCCTATACATACCCACATGGTGAACCCTATACATACCAAACTGTGTGGAACCCTATACATACCTAATGTGTGAACCCTATACCTACACGTGTGAACCCTATAATAATACCTACATTGTTGTGAACCCTATATATACCTACATTGTGTGAACCCTATATTACCTACATTGTTGAACCCTTTATATACCTACATTTGTGAACCCTTTATATACCTAACAACTACATTGTGTATAACCTCATATATAATACCTACATTGTGTGAACCCTATATAACCTACATTGTGTGAACCCTATACATACCTACATTGTGTGAACCCTATACATACCTACATGTGTGAACCCTATATACCTACATTGTGTGACCCATATAATCCTACATGTGAACCCTATATATACCTACATTGTGTGAACCCTATACATACCATACATTGGTGAACCCTATAATTAACCTACATTGTGTGAACCCTATATAATCCTACATTGATTGTGAACCCTATATATACCTACATGTGGTGAACCCTATTATATCCCCTACATTGTGTGAACCCTATATATACCTACATTGTGTGAACCCTATACATAACCTACATTGTGTGAACCCTATATATACCTACATTGTGTGAACCCTATATATACCAACATTGTTTGAACCCTTTATATACCTACATTGTGTGAACCCTATACATACCTACATTGTGGAACCCTATACATACCTACATTGTGTGAACCCTATATATACCTACATTGTGTAAACCCTATATATACCTACATTGTGTGAACAACCTATATCAATACCTACATTGTGTGAACCTATATACATACCTAAACCGACATGTGTGAACCCTATACATACCTACATAGTGTGAACCCTATACATACCTACATTGTGTGAACCCTATACTATACCTACATTGTGTGAACCCTATATATACCTACATTGTGTGAACCTTATATACCTACATTGTGTGAACCCTATATATACCTACATTGTGTGAACCCTATATATACCCACATTGTGTGAACCCTATATACCTACAGTGGTGCACCTTTATATACCTACATGTGTGAACCCTATATATACCTACATTGTGTTTGAACCCTATATATACCTACATTGTGTGAATAACCCTATAATACCTACATTTGTGTGAACCCATAATACTACATTGTGTGAACCCTATAATACCTACATTGTGTGAACCTATAATACCTACAGGTGTGACCCTATAATACCTACATTGTGTAACCCTATACATACCTACATGTGTGAACCCTATACATACCTACATTGTGTGAACCCTATATATACCTACATGGTGTGAACCCTATATATACCTACACTGTGTGAACCCTATACATACCTACATTGTGTGAACCCTATATATACCAACATTGTGTGACCCCTATATATACCATTGTGTGAACCCATACATACTAATTATTTGAACCCTATATATACCTACATTGTGTGAACCCTATATATACCTACATTGTGTGAACCCATACAACCTACTTTGTGTGAACCCATATATACCTACATTCTGTGAACCTAATACTACATTGTGTGACCCTATACATACCTCATTGTGTGAACCCTATATATACCAATGTGTGACCCTATATAACCTACACTGTGTGAACCCATATACATATCTATATATGTGAACCCTATAACCTACTTGTGAACCCTATATTACCTAATTGTGTGGAACCCTATACATCCTACATTGTGAACCCTATATATACCTACATTGTGAACCATATATACCATCCACTTGTGTGAACCCTATATACCTACATGTGTGAACCCTATAATATACCTACATTGTGTGAACCTTATACATACCTACATTGTGTGAACCCTATACATACCTAACATTGTAACCCATACATACCTAATTTGTGAAACCTTATATATACCTACAGTGTGAACCTAAATACGTACATTGTGTGACCCTATATATACCGAACATTGTGTGAACCCAATATACCTACATTGTGTGAACCCTATACATACCACCTACATTGTGTGAACCCTTATATACCTACATTGTGTGAACCCTATATATACCTACATTGTGTGAACCCTATATATACCTACATTGTGTGAACCCTATATATACCTACATTGTGTGAACCCTATATATACCTACCTTGTGTGAACCCTATATAATCAACATTGTGTGACCCTTTATATACCTACATTGTGTGAACCCTTTAATATCCTACATTGTGTGAACCCTATACTATACCTACATTGTGTGAACCCTATATATACTACATGTGTGTGAACCCTATACATACCTACATTTGTGTGAACCCTATACATACCTCATTGTGTGACCCTATACATACCTACATTGTTGAACCTATATATACTACATGTGTGAACCCTATACATACCTACATTGTGACCCAGATACCTACATGTGGACCTAAACCTACATTGTGTGAACCCTATACATACCTACATTGTTGAACCCTATACAACCTACATTGTGTGAACCCATATTACCTACATTGTGTGAACCCATACTATAACCTCCATTGGTGTTATCCCATAATACCACATTGTGGGGAACCCATATATACCTACATGTGGTGAACCCTATAATACCTACATTGTGTGTTATAACACCTATATATATCCTACATTGTGTGAACCCTATTATACTAGCATTGAACCCTATAATTCCTACATTGTGTGAACCTATATACTACATTGTGTGAACCTATTAACATAACCTACATATTAACCCAATATATACCTACATTGTGGAACCCTATATATACCTACATTGTGTGAACCCTATAATACCTACATTGTGTGAACCCTATAAATACACATATGTGTGAACCTAATACATACCTCATTGTGTGAACCCTATATATACCTACATTGTGTGAACCCTATAATACCTACATTGTGTGAACCCTATATATACCTACATTCGGTGTGAACCCTATACACTACCTACATTGTGTGAACCCTATACATACCTACTTGTGTGAACCCATACTCTACCTACATTGTGTAACCCTATATATACCTACATTTTGTGGAACCCTATAATACCTACATTGTGTGAACCTATTATATACCATACATTGTGTGAACCCTTATATATTACCTACATTGTGTGAACCCTATAATACCTACATTGTGTGAACCCTATATATACCTACATTGTGTGAACCCCTATACATACCTACATTGGTGTGAACCCTATAATACCTACATTGTGTGAACCCTATATATACACTACATTGTGTGAACCCTATATATACCACATTGTGTTACCCGATACTACCTACATTGTGTGAACCCTATACATACCTACATTGGGTATAAGCCCTTATTAACCCTACATTGTGTACCCTATATACCTACATTGTGTGAACCCTAAATACCTACATTGTGTGAACCTATAACATACCTACATTGTTGAACCCTATATATACCTACAGTGTGTGAACCCCTATACATACCTACATTGGTTGAACCCTATAATACCTACATGTGGAACCCTATACATACCTACATTGTGTGAACCCTATATATACCTCATTGTGAACCCTATATAACTACATGTGTGAACCACTAATACATACCTACATTGTGTGAACCTATAGTATACCTACATGTGTGAAACCCTATAACATACCTACATGTGTGAACCCTATACATACCTACATTGTGTGAACCCTATATATACCTACATTGTGTGAACCCTATATATACCGTACATTTGTGTAACCCTATATAACCTACATTGTGTGACCATATATATACCTACATTGTGTGAACCCTATACAATCCTACTTAATACCCTATATATACCTACATTGTGTGAACCCTATATATACCTACATTGTGTGAACCCTATAAGAA
>CM033470.1:302727075-302911615 GCA_019447015.1 Hymenochirus boettgeri | reverse complement strand
CCCAGTTTGCTGCATCCTTTATCAATAGTCCCCAGTTTGGCTGTAACCTGTATCAATAGCCTCATTTTGCTGCAACACCTGTATCAATATCCCCAGTTTTTCCTGTACCTGTCATCATTAGCCTCAGTTTTGCTGCACCTGGTATGAATAGTCCAGTTTTTGCTGTTACCTGTATCAATAACCTCATTTGCTGCACCTGTAAATCAATAATCCCAGTTTGCTGTCTGTATCAATGCTCATTTTGCTGGGGCCCTGTATAAAAAGTTCAGTTTGCTGTACCTTGGTAATAATAACCACCTCAGTTTGTCTGCAGCGCGTACAATAGCCTCCAGTTTGGCGCACCTGTATCATAGTCCCCAGTTTTGCTGTACTGTTCAAGTACCTCCGTTTGCTGCCCTGTATAAATAGTCGGCAGTTTGCTGTACCTGTAATAAGAACCTCAGTTTGCGCAACTGTATCATAGCCTCAGTTTGCTGCATCTGATCAATATGCCAGTTTGCCTGTACCGTGTACTCAATAGCCGTCAGTTGCTGCACCTGTTCAATATCCCATTTCCTGTACCTGTATCAATAGCCGCAGTTTGCTGCAACCTGTATGTAGTCCAGTTTGCTGTACCTTTATCAATAACCTCAGTTGCTGCACCTCTATCAATAATCCCATTTTCCTGTACCTTTTATCAATAATCCCGTTTGCTGTAAACCTTATAATAGCCTCAGCTGGCTGCCCTGTATAATAGTCCCAGTTTGCTGTGCCTGTATCAATACCTACAGTGTTGCTGCAACCTTTCCAATAGTCCCAGTTTGCAGTACCTGTATCAGTAATCCCAGTTGCAGTAGCCGGTATCGAATAAGGCCCAGTTTTGCTGCAACCTGTATCAAAATGTCCCCGTTTGCTGTACCTTATCCAACCTCCGTTTGCTTGCAACCTGATATCAATAATCCCATTTTGCTGTAAACCTTTATATCAATAGCCTCAGTTTTTGCTGCAACCTGTATCATAGTCCCAGTTTGGCTGTACCTGTAATCACTAACCTCAGTTTGCTGCGCCTGTATCAATAGTTCCGTTTGCAGTACCTTAATCAATGTCCCGTTTGCTGTAAGCCTGTATCATAGTCTCAGTTGCTGCACCTGTAATCAATAGTCCAGTTTGCTTCCCTGTATCAATATAGCCTCAGTTTGCTGCTCGGTATCAATAGTCCCAGTTTGCTGTACCTGTATCAATAACAGCCCTCATTTGCTGCAACCTGTATCATACTCCCAGTTTGCCTGTACCTGTTCATAGCCTAGATTTTGCTGCAGCACCTGTATCAATATTCCCAAAGGGTTTTTTTTTTTGGTGTTGCTGTACCGGTATCAATAACCTCAGTTTGCTCACCTGTATCATAGTTCCCAGTGTGCAATACCTTTATTCAATAATCCCAGTTTGCTCTACCTGTTCAATAGCCTCAGCTTGCCTGCACCATGTATTAATAGTCCGCCCCGTTTGCTGTACCTGTAATCAATAACCTCAGTTTGCTGCACCCTGTTCAATGGTCCCCGTTTCATACCTGTATCATCAATATCCCAGTTTGCAGTACTGTAATCAAATAGCCTCAGTTTGCTGCACCTGTATCAATGTCCCGGTTTGCAGTAAGCCTTTATCAATATATCCCAGTTGCTGTACCTTTATCAATAGCCCGTTTGCTGCACAACCTTATCAATAGTCCCATTTTGCTGCACCTGTTATCAATAGCCTCAGTTTGCTGCACACTACTGTATCAATAATCCAGTTTGCTGTACCTGTTCAATAGCCCTCAGTTTTTGCTGCAACGTATCAATATCCAGTTTTTTCCTCTACTACCTGGTATAAAGCCTCAGCTTGCTGCACGGTCTTAAAGTCCCAGTTTGGGGGGACCTGTATCATAACCTCAGTTTGCTGCACCTGTATCAATGGTCCCCGTTTTGCAGTACCTGTCATCCAATCATCCCAGTTTGCCTTACTTAATCATATGCCTCAGGTTGCTGCACCTTTAATCAATATCCCCCTTTTGCAAGTACCTGTATCAATAATCCCATTTGCTGTACCTTTATCAATAGCCTTCAGTTTTGCTGCAACCTGTTAATCAAGAGTCCCAGTTTGTGCCCTGTATCAATAGACCTCAGTTTGCTGCACCTGTATCAGAATCCGTTTTTGCTTTACCTGTATCAATGCCTCAGTTTGCTGCAACTGTAATCACTAGTCCCCAGTTTGCTGTACCTGTATCATAAACCCTCATTTGCTGCACCTGTACTAGTAGTACCAGTGTGCAGTACCTTTATCAATAATCAATCCAGTTTGCTGTACCTTTATCAATACCTCAAGTTTTGCTGCACCTTATCAATAAGCCTCAGTTGCTGCACCCTGTATCAATAGTCCCCGTTGTCTGTAACCTTGTCTCAATAGCCTCATTTTGCTGCACCTGTATCACACAATCCCATTTTGCTTACCTTTTATCAATCGCCTCAGTTGCTGCACCGTATCAATAGTCCCAGTTTGCCTGTAACCTGTATCACTAACCCAGTTTTCTCACCTGTATCAATAGTCCCGTTTGCAGTACCTGTATCAATAGTCCCAGTTTTGCTGTCCCTGTATCAATAGTCCCTCAGTTTTTGCTACAACCGTACATATCCCAGTTTGCTGTAACCGGTATCAATAGCCTCGAGAATTCATTTCTTTTTTTGCATCTGTATCAATATTCCCAGTTGCTGTACCTGTTCAAAGCCCTCATTTGCGCGCTGTAACATATCCCAGTTTGCTGTAAACCTGATTCAATAGCCTCAGTTGCTGCACCTGTATAATAGTCCCATTTTCTGTAACCCTGGTATCAAATAACCTCGTTTGCTACAAACCTGTATCATTAGTCCCAGTGTGCATACCTTTATCAATACTCCCAGTTTGCTCTAACCTGTATCCAATAGCCTCAGCTTGCTGGGGCACCTGTATTATATTCCCAGTTTGCGTAACGCTGTATCCATTAATCCCTCCAGTTGCTGCAAACCATGCTGCAACAAAAACCCCTGTAAATTCAATAGTCCCAGTTCTGCAGTACCTGTATCAATATTCCCATTTGCAGTACCTGTACAATAATCCTCGTTTGCTGCCACTGATCAATCGTCCCAGTTTGCAGTACCTTACAATAATCCCAGTTTTGCTGTACCTTTATCAATAGCCTTCGTTTGCTGCACCTGTACAATTATTCCCGTTTTTTGCTGCACCTGTATCAATAATGCCGTCCGTTTGCTGAAACCGTATCAATATCCATTTTTGCTGTAACCTTTATCAATAGCCTCAGTTTGCTCTGCAACTGTTCAATAAGTCCCCATTTTGACGGTACCTTATCATAACCTCAGTTGCTGCCCCTTGTCAGTAGTCCCAGTGTCGCAGTAACCTTTATCAATAATCCGCGTTTGCGTACCTGTATCAATACCGTCCGTTTTAGGCAGCACCTGTATTAATTAGTCCCAGTTTGCATACCTGTATCAATAATCCCGTTTTGCTGTACCTGTATCAAGCCTCAGTGTGCTTCCCCTGTTATAAATAGTGCCCAGTTTTCTGTACTGTAGCATACTCCCAGTGTCTGTAACCGGTACCAATAGCCTCAGTTTTGCTGGCAACTGTATCAATATCCCCCAGTTTGCTGCCTGTATCAATAGCCTCAGTTTCTGCCCCCTGTAGATCATAATCCATTTGTCTGTACCTGTGACAATAGCCTCAGTTTGCTGCAAAGGGCGGAGAAGACCGGACAGTATAGGCGATATAGACCCTTATAAATGTCCCAGTTTGCTGTCCTGTACAATATCCTCAGTTTTGCCTGTCTGTGCAATACCCTCAGTTTGCTGCCCTGTTCAATAGCCCAGTTGCTGTACCTGTATCAATAGCCGCATTTTGCCTGCACCTGTAGCAATATCCCATTTGCTGTACCTGTATCAATATCCCCAGTTTTTGCTGTACCTGTATCAATGCCTCATTTGCTGCACCTGTATCAATAATCCCAGTTTGCTGTAACCTGTAATCAATAGCCTCGTTTGCTGCAACCTGGCCATAGTCCCAGTTTTTGCTGTACCTGTAATCAAATCCAGTTTGCTGTACCTGTATCAAGAGCCTCAGTTTCTGCGCCTGTTATCATAGTCCAGTTTGCTGTACCTGGTATCAATAACCCAGTTTTCTGCACCGATATCCAAGTCCCAGTTTGCAGTACCTGTATCATAAATCCGTTTTTTGGCTGTACCTTTATAATAGCCTCAGTGTTGCTGCATGCACCTGTATCAATAGTCCCAGTTTTTGCTGCACCTGTATCAATGCCTCCAGTTTGCCTGCCCTGTATCACTCATCCAGTTTTGCTGTACCTTTCAATAAGCCTCAGTTTTGGCTGCAACTGTATCATAGTCACAGTTTGCTGTACCTGTACAATAACCTCAGTTTGCTGCACGTGTATCAGTAGTCCCAGTGTGCAGTATCTTTATCAATAATCCCAGTTTGCTGTACCTGTATCAATAAAAAAACCCCCTCAGTTTGCTGTCACCTGTATCAAGGCCATTTGCAGTACCTGTATCAATATCCCAGTTTTGCTGCACCTGTATCAATAGCTCAGTTTTGCTGTCACCTGTACCAATAGTCCCAGTTTTGCTTTACCCTGTATTCAATAGAGCCTCAGTTTGTCTGGGCACAGCACTGTAATAAATAGTCCAGTTTTGCTGTTAAACCGTCATATCACCTCATTTGCTGGCACTTGTATCAATAGCCTCAGTTTGCTGCATCTGTATCGAATAGTCCCAGTTGCTGTACCTGTATCAATGCCCTCAGTTTGCTGCCACGTATCACATAATCCCAGTTTCCCCTGTACCTGTAACAATACCTCATTTCTGCACCTGTATGATGGTCCATTTTTGCTGTACCTGTTCCATACCTCATTTGCTGTAGCACCTGTTCACTTCAACCCAGTTTCTGTACCTTTTATCAATAATCCCATTTGGTTGCTGGAACCTGTATATAGCCTCAGCTTGCTGCGCCTGTAGATTGAGTCCCATTTGCCGTGTACCTGTACAATAACCTCAGAGGGTTTGCTGGGCAACCTGATCAGGGGGATCATAGTCCCAGTTTGCATACCTGTATCATAATCCCAGTTGCATACCTGTATCAATAGCCTCATTTGCTTGCACCTGTAATCAATAGTCCCCCAGTTTGCTGTCCTGTATCAATAAGCCTCATTTTTTGCTGCACCTTATCAATAATCCATTTTGCTGTACCTTTATTATCCATAGCTCAGTTTGCTGACCTGCTATCAATAGTCCCCAGATTTTGCTGTCCCTGTAATCAAGAACCTCATTTTTGCTGCACCTCTGTATCATAGTCCCAGTTTGCAGTACCTGTATCAAGGTCCATTTGCTGTACCTGTATCAATAGTCTCATTTTGCTGCACACTGTATCACTGTCCCAGTGGAGTTTGCTGGTACCTGATATCAATGCCGCGGGGTCTGTGTATTCTCATGCTGTATCATGGTATCCGGTTTTGCTGTCCTGGTTCATAGCCTCAAGTTGCTTGCACCGCTGTTATATCCCAGTTTGGCTGTACCTGTATCAATGCCTCATTTGCTTGCACCTGTTAAATAGTCCCAGTTTGCTGTACCTGTATGCATAACCTCAGTTTGCTACCACCCTTTAAATCAGTAGTCCCAGGTGTCAATAATACCTTTATCAATAAATCCAGTTTGGGGGGGCTCTACACTGTATTAATAGCCTCATCTGCTGCACCTGTATTACATAGTCCCATTTTGCGGTACCATAGTATCAATACCCTCAGTTTGGCTGCACCTGTGTCATAGTCGCCAGTTTGTGCGGTACCTGTACATAATCCCAGTGTTGCGATGTGCGGCGCTGTATCATAGCGCTCATGTGAGTTGCCTGCCCTGTCTCATAGCCCATGTTGCATTGACCTGCTCAATAATGGCCCAGTTTGCTGGTGGGCCTTTATCATGTTGCCTCAGTTTGCTGGGGCCCCTTATCAATAGTCCCCAGTTGGCTGCACCGGTATAATACCTCAGTTGCTGCACCTGTACACCTAGTTATCAATAATCCAGTTTGCTGTACCTTATCAATAGCCTCAGTTTTGCTGCACTGTATCAATTATCCCAGTTTGCTGTACCTATCATAACCTCAGTTGGCTTCACCTGTATCAGTATGGGCCAGTGTGCAGTACCTTTATCAATAATTCATTTTTGCTGTCCCTGTTATAACTCAGTTTTCTGCACCTGTAGCAATAGTCCCCGTTGCAGTACCTGTATCATAATCCCCGTTTGCTGCCCTGTACTCATAGCGCTCAGTTTGCTGCACCTGTATCATAAGTCCCAGTTTGGTGCTGTACCTTATCAATCGCCTCAGTTTGCTGCCCCGTTAATCAACAATCCCATTTTTGCTGTACCTTTATCAATCGCCTCAGTTTGCTGCACCTGTATCAATATCCCATTTTTTGCTGTACCTGTTATCAATAACTCGTTTGTGCACTGTATCAATTTCCCGTTGCAGTACCTGTCTATAGTCCCAGTTTTTTGCTTGTACCTGTATCAATCAGGTCCATTTTTGCTAGCAGACCTGTATCAGATTGTCCCAAGGGTTTTTGCGTTTGTCCTGATCATAGCTCAGTTTGTGCATGGCTGTGGGGGGGATCCAAAGTTCGGTCCCATGTTTGCTGTACCTGTTATCAATAACTCAGTTTGCTGCGCCTGTAGCAAGTATCCCCCATTTTGCCTGTACCTGTATCAATAGCTCATTTTGCGCACCTGTATAATAGTCCCAGTTTGCTGTACCTGTATCAATTCGACGGCTCAGTTTTGCTACACCTGTATCAGTAAGGTCCCAGTGTGCAATACCTTAATCAATATCCCAGTTTGCTCGTACCTGATGCTAATAGCCTCAGCTGGCTTGCACCTTTATTGAATAGTGCCCAGTTTGCTGGTACCTGTATCATAAGGACCGCAGTTTTGCTGCACCTGTATCAATAGTCCCAGTTTGCATTTACCTGTACAAGATGTAATCCCAGTTTGCAGTACCTGTATCATAGCCTCAGTTTGCTGCACCTGTATCATAGTCCCGTTTGCAGTAACCTGTATCAATATCCCAGTTTTGCTGCCTTTAATCAATAGCCTCAGTTGGTCTGCACCTGTATGCAATATCCCAGTTTGCCTGCACCTGTAATCAATACCGCAGTTTTGCTGCCCCTGTATCAATATCCAGTTTGTTGTACCTGTAATCATACCGCGTTTGCTGCAACTGTATCAATAGTCACGTTGGCTGTACCTGTATCAAGACCACTCAGTTTTGCTGCACCGATATCGATAGTCCATGTGCAGGTACCTTTGGTCATTCCCGTGTGCTGTACGGTATCAATGCTTCTCATTTTGCAGCGACCTGTATCAAAGTCCTCCTGTTTGCAGTACCGTATCAATAATCCCAGTGGGCTGTCACCTGTATCAAATAGCCTCAGTGCTGCTACCTGTATCAAATATTCCCAGATTTGGCTGTACTTATCAATAGCCTCAGTTTGCTGCACCTGTATCAATAGTCCCAGTTTGCAGTTACCTGTATCAATTCCAGTTTGCTGTACTGTAAAAACAATAGCCTCAGTTTGCTGCACCTTATAAATGTCCCAGTTTTCTGTACCCTGTATCAATAGCCCAGTGTGGCTGTACCTGTACCAATAGCCGGGGGTCATTTGCTGCACTGTATCCTAGTCCAGTTTGCTGTAGCCGGTATCAATAGCCTCATTTCTTCTGCACCGTGTATCAAATAATCCTCAGTTTTGCTTTTGTGTACCTGTAACAATAGCCTCCAGTTGCTGCAACCTGTATAATAGTCCCAGTGTTGCTGTAACTGTATCATGCTCAGTTTGCTGTAACCTGTAATGCACAATAGCCTCATTTTTGCTGCACCTGTTCATAATCCCAAGTTTGCTGTACCTGTATCTATACCTCAGTTTGCTGCACCTTATCATAGTCCAGTTTGCTGTACCTGTATCAATAAGGTCCCGCAGTTTGCTGTACCGGTATCATAGCCTCAGTTTGCTGCCACGCTTTCAATAAAGCCCAGGTTGGGCTGTAACCTGTATCATAGCCTCGTTTGCTGCACCTGTAATCATAGGTACCTATTGCTGTACCTGTATCATATCCCATTATTTCATGTAAGCCTGTATCATAGCCTTCAGTTTGCTGCTCCTGTAATCAATAGTCCTCAGTTTGCTGTACTGTATCAATACCTCAGTTTTGCTGCACCTATATCAATAGTCCGTTTGCAGGACCTTATCAATATCCCAGTTTGCTGTACCTTTATCATAGCCTCAGTTTGCCTGCGACCTGTATCAATAGTTACCCGTTTGCTGCCCTTGATCAATAGCCCAGTTTTGCTGCAACCTGTATCAATAATCCAGATTGTGCTGTACTGTAATCAACCTCAGTTTGCTGCCCGATACTAGTACCCCGTTTGCTGTACCTGTATCAATACCTCAGTGTGCCTGCACCGTGTATCAGTATCCCCCGTGGTGCGTATCTTTACAATAATCCCCAGTTTGCTGTACTGGATCAATAACCTCAGGTTGCCTGCACCTGTATCAGAAGTCCCAGTTTTGCAGTACCTGTAATCATAATCCCAGTTTGTCTGCACCTGTATCAATAGCTAGTTTCTGCGCCTGTAATCAATATCCGAGATTTTGTTGTACCTGTACAATCAGCCTCATTTGCTGCACCTGTATCCACACCCAGTTTTGCGTACTTTATCACTCGCCTCAGTTGCGCACCTGTATCATATTCCCAGTTTGCTGTACCTTATCAATACCTCAGTTTGCTGCACCTGTATCAATAGTCCATTTGCAGTACCTGATCATAGTCCCAGTTTTTTGCTGTACACTGTTCAATAGTCTCAAGTTTCTGCCCCGTATCAATGTCCCAGTTTGCTGTACCATGTATCAAATAAGCCTCAATTTGCTGCTCTGTATCCATAAGTCCCAGGTTGCTGTACCTTATCAATAGCCTCAGTTTGCTTGCTGCGCCTGTATCAATTTCCCAGTGTTGCTGTAACTCGTTCAATACCCTCCAGTTTGCTGCACCTGTAATAAATAGTCCCAGTTTCTGTACCTGTATCATAACCCTCAGTGTTGCTACACCTGTATCAGTAGTCCCGTGTGCAACTACCTTTTATCAATAATCCCAGTTTTGCTCTACCTGTATACCCCAATGCCCCTCTTTTTGCTGCACCTTTCTGTAATAGTCCCAGTTGCTGTACCTTATCAATAACCTCAAGATTTGCTGCACCTGTATCAATATCGCCAGTTTGCAGTAACCTGTATCAATTCCCAGTTTTGCAGACCTGTATCAATAGCCTCATTTGCTGCAACCTGTTCAAGGTCCCAGTTTCAGTAACCTGTATCAATAATCCCAGTTTGCTGTGCCTTTATCATAGCCTAGTTGCTGCCACCGTTATCAATAGTCCCAGTTGCTGGACCTTTATCAATAGCTCAGTTTGCTGCACCTGTATCAATAAGCCAGTTTTGCTGTACCTGTAAATCAATAGCCGCAGCTTGTGCTGCAACTGTAATCCTAGTCCCGTTTGCGTAAGGGCTGTATCCATACCTCAGTTATGGACTGCACGCCTGTATCATAGTCCCAGTGTGCAGTACCTTATCATATCCCCGTTTGTGTACCTGTATCAATACCTCATTTTGCCACACCTGTATCAAATAGTCCCCAGTGTTTGCAGTACCTGTATCAATAATCCCAGGTTTGCTGCACCTGTTATCAATAGCCTCATTTGCTAAGCACCTGTAGCAATTCCCAGTTGCTGTGACCTGTATCAATAGCCTCAGTTTTCTGCATCCTGTATCAATAGTCCCCGTTTGCAGTACCTGTATCAATAATCCCAGTTTGCATGTACTTATCAAAAGCCTCAGTTTGCTGCACCTGTAATCAATAGTCCCTTTTTCTGTACCCTTGTATCAATATCCCAGTGTGGCTGTACCTGTACAATAGCCTCAGTTTGCTGCAACTGTGTTCAATAGTCCCGTTGCTGTACCTGTAGCATAGCCTCTTTTCTGCACCTGTTCAATAAATCAGTTTGCTGTAACTGTAAACATAGCCTCAGTTGCTGCACCTTATAAATAGTCCCAGTTTTGCTGTACCTGTATCAGATAGCCTCAGTTTTGCTGTACTGTATCAATCAGCCTCATTTGCCGGCACCTGTATCAATATCCCATTTGCTGTACCTGTATCAAGCACTCAGTTTGCTGCACACCTTGTATCAATAGTCCCATTTGCTTGTACCTTATCAATAGTCCCAGTTTGCTGTAACTGTATCTCTAGCCCTCATTTTGCTGCAACCTGTATCATATCCCAGTTTTTTGCTGTAACCTGTATCATAGCCTCAGTTTGCTCGCACCTTTAATCATAGTCCATTTGCTGTACCGGAACAATAGTCCCAGTTTTGCTGTACCTGTCTCATAGCCTCAGTTTTGCTGCACCTGTATCACTGTCTCGCGTTTTGCTGTACCTGTATCAATCGCAGTTTGCTGCACCTATTCATAGTCCCAGTTGCAGTACCTTTAGTCAATAATCCCAGTTGCTTACCTGTGATACAATAGCCTCAGTTTGCTGACCTGTAATCAATAGTCCGCCGTTTTCTGCACCTATATCAAGAAGCCGCGATATTTGCTGCACTCTGTAATCAATAGTCCAGGTTGCTTGTGACCTGTATCAAACTCAGTTTCTTGCTGCCCTTTTCAATAGTCCCAGTTTGCAGGTAACCTGTATCAATGTCACAGTTTGCTGCACCGGTATCATAGCCTCGGTTTCTGCACCTGTATCAATAGTCCCAAGTTGCAGTCCTTTATCAAATAATCCCAGTTTGCTGTACTGTATCAATAGTCCAGTTTTGCTGTACCTGTTCAATAATCCCAGTTTGCTGTACATGTATCAATATCCCCGTTTGCTTGTATCTGTTCACATACCCATTTTGGCTGCCTTCAATAGTCCAGTTTCTGTACCATGTATCACAACCAGTTTTGCGCCCTGTATCATAGGCCCAAGTTTGCTGTACCTGTATCAATAACCTCATGTTTGCTTGCACCTGTAAATCAATAGTCCCAGTTTGCAGTACCTTATCAATAGTCCCGTTTTTGTGTACTGATAATCGTTCTCAGTTTGCTACAACCTTATCAATAGTCCCAGTTTGCTGTACTGTACTCAATTAGCCTCATTTGCTGCATCTGTATCAATAGTCCGCAGTTTTGCTGTACCTGTATCATATCCTCAGTTTGCTGCCCTGTGTCAATAATCCGCAGTTTGCTGTCCTTATCAATAGCTCATTTGCTGCACCTGTCTAAATGTCCCAGTTTGCTGTAGACCTGTATCATAACCTCCGTTTGCTCACCTGTATCAAGTCGTCCCCAGTGTGCAATACCTTTAATCAATAATCCCAGTTTTCTTACTTACGGTATCATCAGCCTCAGCTGCTGCGCACCTGTATTATGTCCAGTTGCTGTACCTTTATCAATAACCTCAGTTTGCTGCACCTGTACATAAGTCCCCAGTTTGCATACCTGTTCATAATCCCAATTTTGCAGTACCTGTATCATAGCTCAGTTTTTGCTGCACCTGTCATAGTCCCAGTTTGCAGTACCTGTAATCATAATCCCTTTGCTGTATACCTTTAACCTTTAATCAATAGCCTCAGTTTGCTGCACCTGTATCAATAGTCCAGTTTGCTGCACCTGTAACAATAGCCTCAGTTTGCTCTACCTGTATCAAGAATCCAGTTTTTGCAGTACCTGTATCATTACCTCGTTTTGCTCGCACTGTATCATAGTCCCAGTTTTGTGCTGACTGTCTCAATAAACCCCAGTTTGCTGCACCTGTATCATTATCCCAGTTGCATACCTTTTATCAATAATCGCGTTTGCTGTACCTGTATCAATAACCTCAGTTTGCAGCCCTCTGTATTATATCCCAGTTTGCAGTACCTGTGATCAATATCCCATTTTGCCGTGCACCTGATCAATAAACCTCATTTGCTGCAACCTGTCTCCAATAGTCCCGTTTTGCTCTGTACCTTATCCTAAGCCCCAGTTTTCTGCCTGTTCCTAGTCCCGTTTGCAGTCCTTATCAATACTCCAGTTTGCTGTACCTGTATCAATAGCCATCAGTTTGCTGCACCTGTATCAATAGTCCCCAGTTTTTCTTTACCTGTATCCATAATCCCCAGTGTGCTGTACCGGTACCAATAGACTCAGTTTGCTGCAACTGTTAATCAAATAGTCCCGTTTGCTGGCCCTGTATCAATAAGCCCAGTGTTTCTGCACCTGTATCAATAATCCCCAGTTTTGCTGTCCCTGTACCAATAGCCTCAGTTGCTGCAACCTGTATAAATAGTCCCTTTGCTGTACCTGTAATCATAGCCTCAGTTTTTGCGGTACCTGTATCAATAGCCCTCATTTTGCTGCACCTGTGATCACCTTATCGCCCAGTATTTTGCTGCCTGTAGCAATGCCGCTCAGTTTGCTGCACCTGTTCATAGTCCAGTTTGCGTAGCCTGGTCATCAATAGTCCCAGTTTGCTGTACCTGTATCAATAGCCTCAGTTTGCTGCACCTGTCCTAATCCCAGTTTGCTGTACATGTATCAATAGCCTCATTGCTGGCCCCTTATCAATGTCCCCAGTTGCTGTACATTCATCAATAGTCGCCAGTTTGTCTGTACTGTATCAATGCCTCAGTTTGCTGGCGCCTTTCAATATCTCCTCAGTTTGCTGTACCTGTAATCCCATAACCATCAGTTTTGCTGCACTATATTCAATAGTACCCAGTGTTTTGCGTATCCGTACCTGTATCAATAATCCCCGTTTGCTGTCCTTTATCAATACCTCCTTTGCTGCCCTGTAGCAATAGTCCCGTTTTTGCTGTCACCGTACAATTACGCCTCATTTGCTGCACCTTATCATATCCAGTTTGCTGTACCTGTATCAATACCTCATTTTGCTGCAACGTATCAATATCCCAGTTTGCTGTACCTTGTATCATACCTCAGTTTGCTGCACGTGTATCAGAGTCCCCAGTGTGGGCAAGTATCTTTATCACTAATCCAGTTTGCTGTACCTGTATCAACAACCTCAGTTTTGCTGCCTGTTCATAGTCCCGTTTTGCATACCTGTAATCCATAATCCCTATTTTGCTGCACGGCTGTATCAATAGCACTCGTTTGCGTCACCGGTATCAATAGTCCCATTTGCGTGTACCTGTATCATAGCCTCAGTTTGCTGCACCTGTATAATAGTCCGCAGTTTCTGTACTGTAATAATAACTCAGTTTGCTGACTTGTTCAATAGCCCTCATTTGCTGCATCTGACACAATAGTCCAGTTTGCTGTCCCGGTATCAAAGCCTCATTTGTGCACTATTCAATAAATCCCATTTCCATGTCTTATCAATAAGCCCTCAGTTCTTGCACCTGTTGAATAGTCCCTTTGCTGTACCTGTAGTCAATAACCACTCATTGGCCTGCACCTGTTCAATATCCCCCAGTTTCTGTACTTTATCATAATCCCGGTTTGCTGTAACCTTTACCTGTATCAATTCCTCGGCTTCTGCACCCGTATTAATAGTCCCATTTTGCTGTACCTTTCAATACCTCAGTTTTGCCTGTCACCTGTATCATCCCAGTTTGCAGGTACCTGTATCAGTATCCCAGTTTGCAGTCCTGTATCATAGCCTCGGTTTGCTTCAACTGTCTCATTCCCATTTGCTGTACCTGTTCAATTAGCCTCAGTTTTGCTGCACCGTAATCAATATCCCATTTTGCTGTACCTTGTATCAACCTCAGTTTGCTGCCCTGTATCAATAAGTCCCGTTTGCTGTACCTGTATCATAACCTCATTTGCTGGCCCTGTATCAATAGTCCCATTTGCAGTACCTTATCAATGCCCAGTTTGTCTGTACCTGTAACTCATAGTCCTCAGTTTGCTGCACCTTATCATAGTCCCGGTTGCGGTACCTGTATCATAGCCTTCATGTGCTCATCTGATCAATAGGTTCCCAGTATTTGCTGTACCTGTATCAATATAGCCTCAGTTTGCTGCCCCTGTTCACTAACCCATTTGCTGACCTGTATCAATACTCAGTTTGGTCTGACCCCTGTATAATAGTCCCCATTTTAGCTTTACCTGTATCCAATAACCTCGTTGCTAACACCTGTTGTCAGTAAGTCGCCAGGTGCCATAATACCTTTATCAATAATCCCGTTTGCTCTACCTGTATTAATAGCCTCACTTGCGCACCTGTATTAATAGTCCCAGTTGCTGGTATACCTGTTATCATAACCTCAGTTTGCGCACCGTGTATCAATAGTTCCCATTTTGCAGTAACTGTATCATAATCCCATTTGCAGTACCTGTATCATAGCCCTCAGTTTGCTGCACCTGATCAAAAGTCCCAGATTTTGCGTCCCGTATATAATCCCAGTTTTCTGTACCTTTATCAATACCTCAGTTTGCTGCACCTGTTCATAGTCCCAGTTTGCTTGCACCTGTATCATACCCCTGTGCTGCACCAGTATCAATAATCCAGATCTGCTGTACTGTACATGCACTCAGTTTTGCTGGCATACTGTTCAAGTCCCAGTTTGCTGTACTGTATCAATACCTCAGTTTGTGCTTGCACTGTTATCAGTAGTCCAGTGGTGCAGTACCTTTAATCAATAATCCCGTTTGGGCTGATACCTGTGTCAATACCTCAGTTTTGCTGCACCTGTATCACTATCCCCAGTTTGCAGTAACTTTATCAATAATCCAGTTTGCTGCCATCCGGTATCAATAGCCCTCAGTTTGCTGCACACCTGTATCATAGTCCCAGTTTGCTGGTAACCTGTATCATAGCCCCCCCCCCCCCCCGCCAAGTTTGCGGCCCTGGTTCAACATCCCTTTTGCTGTCCTTTACTCAATCGCCTCAGTTTTGCTGCACACCACCTGTATCAATAGTCCCAGTTTGCGGTCCTGTATCATACCTCAGTTTGCTGTCCCCTGTATCACTAGTCCCAGTTTGCATACCTGTATCAATAGTCCCAGTTTTTGCTGACCTGTATCAATTTCTCAGTTTTGCTACACCTGTATTCAATATCCCAGTTTGCTTTACCTGTATTTCAATCCACTCAGTTGCTGCATCTGTATCAATATCCCAGTTGCTGGTACTGTATCAATAGCCTCATTTGCTGCCCGGTATCATATATCCCCATTTTGCCTGTACCTGTTAAACCCTATCCTCAGTTTTGCTGCACCTGTTAAATAAATAGTCCAGTTTGCCTGTACCGTATCAATACCTCAATGTTTTCTACCGTATCAGTCGTCCCATGTGCAATACCTTTAATAATATCCCAGTTTGCTCTACCTGTTATCATAGCCTCGCTTGCCTGCCCTGTATTAAATCCCAGTTGCTGACCTGTATCATAACCTCAGTTTTGCTGCCCCTGTATCAATAGGCCCAGTTTTGCGTACCTGTATCGTATCCTAGTTTTGCAGTACTGTATCAATACCTCATTTTGCATGCACCTGTATGAATAGTCCCTTTTGGCATACCTGTTCATAATCCAGTTTGCTGTACCTTTACAATAGCCCAGTTTGCGCACCTGTATCATAGTCCCAGTTTTGCTGCCACCTGGCTCAATAGGCCTCATTTGCTGCACCCTGTATCAATAATCCAGTTTTTGCTGTACCTGTAATCAATATCCTCCTTTTTGCTGCACTGTAGCAATAGTCCCAGTTTGCTGTAACCTGTATCATAACCCAAGTTGCTGCACCTGTATCGTAATCCCTTGCAGTACTTTATCAATATCCCAGTTGCTGTCCTGTTCATCCATAACTCAGTTTTTGCAGCACCTGTAATCAATAGTCCGTTTGCAGTACCTGTATCAATAATCCACTTTGCTGAAATCCTGTATCAATAGCCGTAGACCTCGTTTTGCTGCACTGTTCAATAGTCCCAGTTTGCTGTACCTGTATCATAGCCTCAGTTTTGCTGCACCTGTATCAAATGCCCAGTTTGCAGTAGCCTGTAATCATAATCCCAGTTTGCTGTAACCATGTCTCAATAGCCTCAGTTTTGGCTGCCCCTGTTAATAGTCCCAGTTTCTCGGTACCTGTATCAATATCCCAGTGAATCCCAGTGTGCTGTCCGTACCCAATAGCCCTCAGTTTTGCTGCAACTGTATCAATAGTCCCATTTGCTGTACCTGTATCTAGCCTCAGTTTTCTGCACTGTTACATTCCCAGTTTGCTGTCCTGTACACTAACAATAGCCCTCGTTGCTGCACCTGTACAAATAGTCCAAGTTTGCTGTACCTTTCTCATGCCTCAGTTTTTGCTGTACCTGTACATAGCCCAGTTTGCTGCACCTGTATCAATAATCCCAGTTGCTGTACCTGATCATATCCTCATTTGCTGCACCTTATCAATTCCGTTTGCTGTACCTGTATCAATGTCCAAGTTTGCTGTACCTGTAAATCAATGCCTCAGGTTTGCTACCCGGTATCAAGACCAGTTTGCTGTACCTTTAATCAATAGCCTCATTTTGCTTCACCCTTTGTATCATAATACCGCAGTTTGCTGTCCCTGTATCAATAGTCCCGTTTGCTGTACCTGATCATGCCTCAGTTTGGCTGCGCCTGTATCAATGTCTCGTGTTGCGCTGTACCTGTATCACTAACCCTCTAGTTTGCTTGCACCTATATCATAGTCCCAGTTTGCGTCCTGTATCATAAATCCCATTTGCTGGTATACCTTTATCAATGGCCTCAGTTTGCTGCACTGTAATCATAGTCCCCAGTTGGCGCAGCCTGTTCAATAGCCTCATTTTGCATGCACTGATCAATAAATCCAGATTGCTGTACTTATCAATAGCCTCAGTTTGCTGCAACTGGTATCACTGTCCCACAGTTTGCTGTACCTGTACAATAACCTCAGTTTTTCTGCACGTGTTCATAGTCCCATGTGCAGTAACTTTATCAATACTCCAGTTGCTGTACCTGGGTATCATAGACCTCAGTTTGCTGAAACCTGGATCCATAGTCCCATTTGCAGTACCTGTATCAATATCCCGTTTGCTGCCCTGTATCATAGCCTCATTTGTGCACCTGTAAATATCCCCATTGCTGTACCTGTAAATAATCGCTCCGTTTTGCCTGCCCTTTATACAACATCCCATTTTGCTGTACCTTTTATCATCGCCATCAGTGTGCTGCCCTGTATCAATAGTCCCAGTTATTGCTGTACCTGTATCATAACCTCAGTTGCTGGCACCTGTATCAATAGCCCATTTTGCAGTAACCTGTATCAATAGTCGCCAGTTTGCTGTCCTGTATCAATAGTCTCTAGTTGGCTGCACCTGTATCATAGTCCAGTTGCTGTAACTGTATCAATGCCTCAATTTGCTGCATCGTATCAATAGTCGCAGTTGCTGTACCTGTCTCAATAGCCTCAGTTTCTGCGTCCTGGTATCAAATCCCAGTTTGGCTGTACCTGTATCAGCTAGCCTCATTTGCTCACCTGTCATAATAGTCCCAGTTTGCTGTAATCCTAGTATCAATAACCTCAGTTTTGCCAACCTGTATCATATCCCCGTGTGAATACTTTATCATAATCCAGTTTTGCTCTACCTGTTCATAAGCCTCAGTTTTTGCTCACACCTTATTATAGTCCCAGTTGCTGTCCCTGTATCAATCACCTCAGTTTGCTGCCCCTGTATCAATGTCCCATTTTTTTGGCTGACCTGTATCAATATCCCAGTTTGCAGTACCTGTTTAGCTCCAGTAGGCCTCGTTTTGCTGCACCTGGTCATAAGTCCCAGGTTTGCAGTACCTGTATCATTCCCAGTTTGCTGTACCTTTATCTAGCCTCAGTTTTGCTGCAACCACCGTATCAATATCCAGTTTGCTGCCCGTATCAATGAGCCATCCAGTTTTGCTGCACCTGTAACAATATCCAGTTGCTGTACCTGTCAAATTCAGCGCTCATGTTTGCTGGCAAACTGGTATCATCGTCCCGTTTGCGTAACCTGTATCAGTAACCTCAGTTTGCCTGCACCTTTAATCAAGTAATCCCAGTGTGCAAGTAACCTTCTCATAAATCCCAGTTTGCTGTACCTGTCTCAATACCTCCGTTTGCAGCACCTGTACATAGTCCCCAGTTTGCAGGACCTGTAATCATAATCCCAGTTTGCTGCACCTGTATCATACCTCATTTTGCTGCACCTGTATCATATCCCAGTTTCTGTACCGTACAATAGCCTCAGTTTTCTCTCACCTGTATCAATATCCCAGTTTTGCAGTTACCTGTAATCATAATCCCAGTTGCTGTGACCTGTAGTTAGCCTCATTTTCTGGTTCTGCACCTGTATCAATAGTCCCAGTTTTCTTTCTGTACCTGTATCATAATCCCGGTGCTGTACCTGTTCATAGCCTCAGTTTTTGCTGCAACTGTATCAATGTCCCAGTGTGCTGTACCTGTATCAGATAGCCTCATTTTTCTGCCCTGTTATCAATAATCCCAGTTTGCTTGGTACTGTAACCTGAGCCTCAGGCTTGCTGCACCTTTTAGAATAGTCCCCCCAGTTTTGCTGTACCTTTCATAGCCTCAGTATTTCTGTACCTTTATCAATACTCATTTGCTGCACCTTATCACTTCCCATTTTTGCTGTACCTGTATCAATAGCTCATGTTTCTGCACCTGTATCAATAGTCCCAGTTTGCTGTACCTGTACAATATCCCAGTTTGCTGTAACCTGTATTATCCGCACCATTTTGCTGCACCTGGTATCAATAATCCCAGTTTTTTGCTGTACCTTTTCATACCTCGTTTTCTGCAGCCTGTATCAAGAGTCCAGTTTTGGGGCTGTACCTGTATCAATCGTCCCCAGTTTTGCTGTACCCTGTATCACTAGCTCAGTTTTTGCCGGCACCTGTATCAAAGTCTCAGTTGGCTGTACCTGTATCAATAACCTCATTTCTGCACCTATTCCACTAGTCCAGTTTTGCAGTACCTGTTATCAATATCCCGTTTGCTGTACCTGTTCATAGCCTCCTTTTCTGAACCTGAATCAATATCCCCAGTTTTCTGCACCTATATCATAGCCTCAGTTTGCTGCGACCTGTATCATAGTCCCGTTTGTCCTGTACGTTTATCATAGACTCATTTGCTGCACCTGTATAATAGTCCCAGTTTGCAGTACCTGTATCATAGTCCCGTTTGCTTGCAACCTGGTATCAAGCTCAGTTTTTCTTCACCTGTATCAATAGTCCCAGTTTGCAGTACCTGATCAAATAATTCCCAGTTTGCTGTACCTTATCCTAGGCCCAGTTTGCTGTACCGTGTATCATAATCCCAGTTTGCTGTAACTGGTATCAATAGTCCCTTTTCTGTATTGTTATCATAGCCTCGAGTTTGCTGCAACTGTATCAATAGTCCCGTTTGCTGTCCTGTATCAATAACCCTCAGTTTGCTGCACCTTTAACAATAGTCCCAGTTGTGCGTACCTGTATCAAGTATCCCCGTTTGCGTACCTGTATCAATAGGCCCCGCATTTTCTGCACCTGTACATAGTCCAGTTTGCGTGTACCTGTATCAATAGCCCAGTTTGCTGCACCTGTAATCAATAGTTCCCGTTTTCTGTCCTGATCAAATAGCCTCGTTTTAATGCCACCCTGTGACCATTAGTCCCCAGTTTGCTGTACGCTGTATCAATAGCCTCAGATTTGCAGCACCGTATTCCAAAATACTCCCAGTTGGCTGATACCCTTATCCAAATAGCCTCAGTTTGCTGCAGCACCTGTATCAATATCCATTTGGCTGTACCTTATTACCCATATTCAGCTGCAACTGTTCAATAGTCCCATGTTGGCTGTACCTGTATCATAACCTCAGTTTGCTGCCCTGGTATCAGTAGTCCGTGTGCAGTACCTTTAATCATTCCCGGTTTTGCGTACCTGTATCAATAACCTCAGTTTGCCAGCACCTGTATCCATAGTCCCCCCCAGTTTGCAGTACTGTATCACTATCCCCGTTGCTGCACCTGTATAATAGCCTCATTTTGCTGCACCTTCAATAGTCCCCCAGTTTTGCCTGTAACCTGTAATCAATAGCTCAGTTTTCTGCATCCTGTACATAAGTCCAGTTTGCAGTAACCGTATACATAATCCCGTTTGCTGTACCTGATATCATAGCCTCATTTTGTGACCCTGTATCATATCCATTTTTCTGTCCTGTATTCAATTATTCCCAGTTTGCTGTAACGCTGCTTATTAATAGCCTCATTTTTGCCTGCACGTATGATTGGTCCCAGTTTGCTGTAACTGTATCATAGCCCTCAGATTTCTGCACCTGTTCAATAATCCAGTTTGCTGTACTGTAAACAAGAGCCTCAGTTTCTCACCTTATAATAGTCCCCGTTTGCTGTACCGGTTCAAAGCCTCAGTTTGCTGAACCTGTATCAATATCCCCAGTTTTGCTGCACATATCAAATAGCCTCAGTTGCTGCACCTGTATCGATCGTCCCAGTTTGCTGTACCTGTATCATAACCTCAGTTTGCTGCACCTGTACAATAGTCCCAGTTTGCATACATGTTCATAGTACCCAGTTTGCTGCACCTTTATCCATAGCCTCAGTTTTCTTTCTGCACCTGTATCAATAGTGCCCAGTTTTGCGTACCTGTTATCAATGTCCCAGTTTGCTGTACCTGGTATAATAGTCACAGTTTGCTGGTCCTGTATCAATCATCCCGTCCCAGTTTGCTGTACCTGTCTCAATAGTCCAGTTGCTGTCCCTGTATCAATAGCCTCATCGCTGTTGCTGCACCCTGTATCAATAGTCCCATTTGCTGTACCTGTAACCCCCTTTTTGTATCAATACCTCACGTTTGCTGCAACACCTGTAAATCAATTATTCCCAGTTTGCAGTTACCTGTATCCATAATCCCATTTTTCTGTACCTGTATCAATAGCCCTCGTTTTCTGGCCCCTTATCATACCCCGTTTGGCTGTACCTGTACTCAATAGCCGTCATTTTGCTGCTACCTGTATCAATAGTTCCAGTTTTCTGTACCTGTAATCAATAGCCTATTACATTAATGCACCCGTATCAATAAAGTCCCAGTTTGGCTGTCCTGATCACATAGCCTCAGTTTGCAGCACCTGTAACAATAATCCCAGTTGGCTGTACCTATATAATAGCCTTCAGTTTGCTGCACCTGTATCACTAGTCCCAGTTTTTTCTGTCCTGTATCAATAGAGCCGCATGTTTCATATAAATGCACTGTATCATAGCCTCAGTTTGCTGCAGCACTGATATCGATATCCAGTTTGCTGGTCCTCTGTATCATAGCCCAGTTTGCTGCACTGTATCAATAGTCCAGTTTGGCTGTACCTGTATCAATACCCTCAGTTTGCTGGCACCTGTATCGTAGTCCCCGTGTGCAGAACCTTTCTATATCAATAATCCCAGTTTCTGTCCGGTATCATAACCTCATTTTTGCGCAACCTGTAATCACTAGTCCCGTTGCAGGACCTGTATCAATATCCCAGTTTTGCTGCACGCTTATCAAATACCCAGTTTGGTGCACACCGGTATCAATATTCCCATTTTGCTGTACCTGGTATCAAGTACTCAGTTTTTTCTGCACCTTATCATAGTCCCAGTTGCAGTACCTTATCATCATCCCAGTTTGCGGTACCGTATCAATAGCTCAGTTTTGCGGCACCTGTATCGAATAGTCCCGATTTTCTGTACATGTATCTAATCCCATTGTGCTGTACCTGTATCAATAGCCTCCAGTTTGCTGCCACTGTATGATTGGTCCCAGTTTGCTTGTACCTGTAATCAACTTAGTCCCCCTAGATTTCTGCACCTGTAATCATAATCCCAGTTTGCTGTAATACTGTAACACTAGCCTCGTTTTGATCGCACCGTATAAATAGTCCCAGGTTGCTGTACCCTGTATCAATATCCCAGTTTGCTTACTGTATCTAAGCCTCATTTGCTGCACTCTGTATCAATAGTCCCCCAGTTTGCCTGTACCTGTATCAATGCCTCAGTTTGCGCAACCTGTATCAAAAGTCCCCCCCAGTTTGCTGTCCCTGTATCAATAGTCCCGTTTGCTGTACCGTATACAATAGCCTCACGTTTGCTGCACCTGTAATCAATACTCCAGTTTGCGTCCGTGTATCAATAGCCTCGAGTTGCTGCACCTGTACATAGTCCCAGTGTGCTGTACCTGTAATCAATCGTCCCAGTTTCTGTCCTTCTCAATACCTCAGTTTGCTTGCACCTGTAATCATATTCTCATCTTTGCTGTACCTGTTCATACCTCCGTTTGCTGCACCTATGTCAATAGTCCCCAGTTGCAGTACCTGTATCAATGTCCCAGTTGCTGTACCTGTATCTAGGCCTCATTGGCTGAACCTGTATCATAGTCCCATTTTCTGCCCCTATATCATAGCCTCTTTTTGCTGCACTGAGCTCAATAGTCCCCAGTTTGGCTGTGACCTGTATCAATAGACTCGATTGGCTGCACCTGTAGCAATTGAGGCCCAGTTTGCAAGTAACCCTGTATCCATATCCATTTTGCTGCACCTGTGCAATAGGCCTCAGTTTTGCTGCACCTGTATCCAAACTCCCAGTTTTGCATCCTGTATCAATATCCCAGTTTGCTGTACCTGTAGCATAGTCCCAGTTTGCTGTACCTGTATCAATAGCCTTCAGTTTTGCTGCACCTGTTCAATAGTCCCATATTGCTGTACCTCTATCAATAATACCCAGTGCTGTACCTGTATCAATAGTCCGCATTTTGCTGTACCGGTTCAATAGCCCTCATTGCTGCACCTATCAATAGTCCCGTTTTGCTGTCTGTATCAATAAGCCTAGTTTGCTCCTGCACCTGTATCAATAGTCCCCGTTTGCAGTACCTGTATACATAATCCCTTTGCTTGTGTAACTCTGTATCAATATCCCGTGTTTTCTCCAACCTGTATCAATATCCCAGTTTGCTGGTTACCTGATCAATAGCTTCAGTTTGCTGCACCTGTAATCATAAGTCCAGTTTTTTTGTACCTTGTATCAATAGCTCAGTTTAATGCAACCTTTATCAATAGTCCCGTTTGCGGCCTGATCATAAGCCTCAATTTGCAGCACCTGTATCTTCCCATTTGCTGTACCGATATCCATACCCTCAGTTTGCTGCACCTGTTACACTAGTCCCCCATTTTCTGTACTGTGATCAATAGCCTCAGTTAGCCCTGTATCATAGTCCCTTTGCTGTACCTTGATCATAGCCCAGTTGCAGCACCCTGTATCAATCATCCCGTTTGCTGTACCTATATCATAGCCCCATTTTGCTGCACCTGTTCCATAGTCCCAGTTTGCTTACCTGTATCAATAGCCTCAGGTTTCTTGAACCTATATCAATATTCGCTTTGCTGTACCTGTATAATAGCCTCGTTTGGCTGCACCTGTATCAATCGTCCCCGTTTGCTGTACCCTGTATCAATAACCTCAGTTTGCTGCCACCTGTATCATGTCCCAGTTTGTCATATCTGTATCAATAATCCGATTTTTGCTGCACCTGTATCAATACCTCAGTTTGCTGCACCTGTATCATGGTCCAGTTGCTGTACCTGTATCAATAGCCTCATTTTCTTTTTCCTGAACCTATAATCATCGTCCCAGTTTGCTGTACCAGTCTCATAACCCAACGTTACCCTACATGTACAATATCCCCCGTTTCCCCCTGTACCTTATCAATACCCAGTTTTTCTGTACCTTTATCAATAGTCCATTTTGCTGTTACCGTACTCATAGTTCCAGTTTGCGGTCGCCTGTATCAATAGCCTCAGTTTTCTGTACCTTGCTCAATAGTCCCCATTTGCTGGCCTTTCAATAATTACAGTTTGGCTGCACCTGTATAAATAGTCCCATTATTTTGCTGACCTGTATCAATAGCCTCAAGTTTTTCTGAACTCAATATACCGATATCTAGTTTGCTGTACCTTATCAATGCCCTCAGTGTTGCTGCAACTGTATCAATAGTCCCAGTTTGCTGTATCCTGTAGCAATACCTCAGTTTGCTGACCCTGTATACTAAGTCCCAGCTTTTTCCAGTATCTGTATCACTAATCCCCGTTTTTTGCTGTAACCTGTATCAATACCTCAGTTTGCTGGCACACCTGTATCATAATCCACAGTTTGCTGTAACCTGTAATCAATAGCCTCCGTTTGCTGCACCACTTGTTCAATAGTCCCCCGGTTTGCTGTAGCCTGTATCAATAGTCCCCAGTTGTTGCTGTACCTGTATATGCCTCAGTTTGCTGCCCCTGTATCATAGTCTCATTTTGCTGTACCTGTATCATACACCTCAGTTTGCTGCAACCTATATCATAGTTCCCCCGTTGCAGTACCTGTATCAATAATCCCAGTTTTGCTGTAACCTGTTCAATAGCCTAGTTGCTGAACCGGTATCAATAAGTCCATTTTTCGCACCTATATCAATAGCCTCATTTGCTGCACCTGTATCAATATTCCCCGTTTGCTGTACCTGTGCAATAGCACCTCCAATTTGGCTGCCCTGTATCATAGTCCCAGTTTGCATACCTGTATCAATAGTCCCCAGTTTTTGCTGCCCTGTATCATAGCCTCAGTTTTCTGCACCTGTATCAATATCCCTTTGCGTCCTGTATGCAAACCCAGTTTGCTGTCAGCCTGTATCAATAGTCCCCAGTTTTTGCTGTAGAACTCTGTATCATAAATCCCATTTTGTGTACCTGTATATAGTCCCGTTTGCTGTATCTGCATCAATAGCCTCAGTTTGCTGCACCTGATCAATAGTCCCAGTTTGCTGTACCTGTATCAATAACCTCATTTGCTGCCCTGTATCAATAGTCCCAGTTTTTTGCAGTACCTGTTCATGATCCCAGTTTGGCTGTACCTGTATCAATACCCCAGTTTTCTTTCTGCACCTTATCTAGTCCCAGTTTTGCTGTACCTTTATCTAGCCTCATGTTTGCTGCACCTGTTCATAGTTCCAGTTTCTGTACCTGTACCAATAGCCCTCAGTGTTTAATCGCACCTGTATCATAGTCCCAGTTTGCTGTCCTGTATCACTAGCCTCAGTTTGCAGTCACCTGTATCGAATATCCGTTGGCTTGTACCTATATCATAGCCTCAGTTTGCTTGCCCCTGTATCATAGTCCCAGTTTTCTGTTACTTACAAATAGCCCTCAGTTTTAAAATGCACCTGTTCAATAGCCTCAGTTTGATGCACCTGTACAATATCCAGTTTTGCTGTACCTGTATCATATAGCCCGTTGGCTGCAACTGTATCAAATATCCCAGTTTGGGGGCTGTCCCTGTATCAATACCTCATTTGGCTGCCCCTGTTCAGTGGTCCCATGTGCAGTACTTGTTCATATCCCAGTTCTGTACCTGTATCAATAACCTCAGTTTGCAGCACCTGTATCAATAGTCCCAGTTGCAGTACCTGTATCATAATCCCATTTGCTGGCACCGTATCAATAGCCTCAGTTGCTGCACCTGTATCATAGTCCCATTTTGCTGTTACCTTGTAATCAAAGCCTCAGTTTTCTGCACCTGTATCAAGAGTCCAGTTTGCATACCTGTATCATAATCCCAGTTGCTGACCGGTATCAATAGCCTCAGTTTTGCTGCACCTGTAATCATAGGCCCAGTTTTCTGTACCTGTAATCAAATATTCCCAGTGTGCTGTCCTGTATCAATAGCCTCAGTTTCTGCAACTGTATGATTGGTCCCAGTTTGTGTTACCTTTATCAATAGCCTCGAATTTCTGCACCTGTATAATAATCCCAGTGCTGTCACTGTAACAAAGCCTCAGTTTGCTGCACCTGTATAATAGTCCCGTTTGCTGTACCTGTAATCATTAGCCTCAGGTTGCTGAACTGTATCTATCCCAGTTTTCTGCCCTATATCAAAGCCTCAGTTTGCTGCCCTGTATCAAATAGGTCCCATTTTTGCTGGGTACCGTATCAATAGCTCAGTTTGCTGCACCTGTATCAATAGTCCCAGTTTTGCATACCCGGTATCAAAGAGTCCCAGTTTGCTGCACCTTTATCTGCCTCATTTTTCTGCACTCTAGTAATCAATAGTCCAGTTGCAGTACCTTATCATACCCAGTTTGCATGTACCTGTTAAATCAATAGTCCCAGTTTGCTGTACCTGTATCAATAATCCCAGTTTGCTTACCTGTATCAATAGTCCCGTTTTGCTGTCTGTATCAATAGCCCCAGTTTGCTGCACCTGTAATCACTAGTCCAGTTTGCTGTACCTCGTATCATACCTCAGTTTGCTGCATCCTGTTATCATATGCCCAGTTTTGCAGTACCTGTATCCAATATCCCAGTTTTGCTGTACCTGTTAATAGCCTCAGTTTTCTGCTCCTGATCAATAGTACCCAGTTTTGCTTGTACCTGTATAAAAGCCTTCATTGCTGCCCTGTATCAATAGTTCCAGTTTTCTGGTACCTGTTTCATAGCCCAGTTTCATGGCCACCTGTCATCAATAGTCCCAGTTTGCGTACTGTATCAATAGCCTCAGTTTGCAGCACACCTGTTCATACCCGTTTTGCTGTACCTATATCATAGCCTCAGTTTGCTGCACCTGTATCAAAGTCCCCCGAGTTTTCTGTACCTGTCATCACTGCCTACATTTAAATGCAACCTGTATCAATAGCCTCAGTTTTTTGCTACCCTGTTCATATCCATTGCTGTACCTGTATCTAGCCTCATGTTGCGTGCACCTGTAATCAATAGTCCCATTTTGCTGTACCTGTCTCAATACCCTCAGTTTGCTCACCTGTATCAGTAGTCGCCAGTGTGGGCAGTACCTTTATCAATAAGTCCCGTTTGCTGTACCTGTATGCAATAACCTCAGTTTTGCGCACCTGTTCAATAAGTCCAGTTTGCAGTACTGTACATATGCCCACTTTTCTGCACCTTTATCAATAGCCTCAGTTCGCTGCCCCTTAAATCATTCCCAGTTTGCTGTACCTGTATAATCCTCAGTTTCTGCACCTGTATCATCGTCCCAGTTTTGCAGTACCTGTATCAATAAGAAGCGCGCATTTTTGGCTGTACCTGTATCATAGCCTCAGTTTGCGGCACCTTATCAATAGTCCCAGTTTTTTGGACCTGTTCAATAATCCCAGTGTGCGTACCGTAAGCATAGCCTCAGTTTCTGCAACTGTAAATGATTGGTCCCAGATTTGCGTACTGTATCAATAGCCTCAATTTTCTGCACCTGTAATCAATAGCCCAGTTTGCTGTACTGTAACATAGCCCAGTTTTGGGGGCGGCACCTGTTAAATATCCTTCCCAGTTGGCTGTACTGTATCATAGCCTCAAGTTTGCTGTCCATGTATCATAGCCTCAGTTTGCTGCCCTGTATCAATAGTCCCAGTTTGCTGTACTGTACAATAGCCTCGTTTTGCTGCAGCGCACCTGTATCAATAGTCCCAGTTTGCTGTACCTTATCCAATAGGTCCCAGTTTTTCTTGCTGTACCTGTAATCAATAGCCTCAGTTTGTCTGCACCCTGTATCATCTCCCAGTTTGCTGGACCTGTATCATAGCCTCAGTTGTGCTCACCTTATCCATAGTCCCATTTGCTGTACCTGTATCATATTCCCAGTTTTGCTGTACCTGTATCATAGTCCTCATTTCTGCACCTGTATCAATATTCTCAATTTGCTGTACCTGTATCAATAACCTCATTTTTTGATGCACCTATCTCAATAGTTCCAAGTTTGCAAGTACCTGTACATATCCCAGTTTGCTGTACCTGTACATAGCCTCAGTTTGCTGACCCTTGTATCAATAGTCCCATTTTCTGCAACCTATTCCATACCTCAGTTGCTGGCACCTGTATCAATAGTCCCAGTTGCTGTACCTGTCATCATGACTCAGATGGGCTGCACCTGTATCAATGTCCCCAGTTTGCAGTACCTGTATCAATAGCCCATTTGCTGCACCTGTATCCAATAGCCTCGTTTTCTTACCCCTGTACAATACCCCAGTTTGCAGTACCTGTATCAATAATCCAGTTTGCTGTACCTTATCATAGTCCGTTTTCTGTACCTGTAATCAATAGCCTTCAGTTTGCTGCACCTGGTGTATCATAAAGTCCCAGTTTGCTGTACTAGTAATCAATAATCCCGTTTTGCTGTACCTGTATCATAGTCCCGTTTTGCTGTACCTGTATCCATAGCCTCATTGCTGCCGACCTGTATCAATAGTCCCAGTTTGCTGTACCTGTATCAATAACGCTCAGTTTGCTGACCTGTATCAATAGGCCCCAGTTTGCAGACCTGAGCAATAATCCATTTGCTGTACCTGTTCAATAGCCTCAGTTTTCTCCACCTGTATAATAGTCCCATTTTTGCTGTACTGTATCAATACTCAGTTTTGCTGCACCTGTATGCATATCCAGTTTTTTGTACCTGTATCAATAGCCTCAGTTTAATGCACCGTATCAAATGTCCAGTTTGCTGTACCTGTATCATCAATAAGCCTCAATTTGCCGCACCTGTAGCAATATCCCATTGGCTGTACCTTATATCAAAGCCCCTCAGTTTGCTGCCCTGTTATCAATAGTCCCATTTTTCTGTACCTGTATCATAATCCCTCATTTTTAAATCAAAAATTGCACCTGTATCAAAGCCCATTTTGCTGTACATGTATCAAATCCTCAGTTTGCAGCACCTGTCTCAATAATCCCGTTTCCTGTACCTATATCAATAGCCCCAGTTTGCTGCACCTGTTCAATAGTCCCAGTTATGCTGACCTGTATCAATAGCCTCCAGTTTTTCTCACCTATATCAATAGTCCCTAGTTTGGGGGGGGGGCTGTCCTGTATCATAGCCTCATTTGCTGCACTGTATCAAAGTCCCATTTGCTGTAACCTATCAATAACCTCAGTTTGCTGCACCTGTATCATAGTCCCAGTTTTTGCAGTATCTGTATCAGTAATTCCCAGTTTTGCTGCAACCTGTATCAAGATCCTCAGTTTGCTGCACCTGTAATCAATGGTCCCAGTTTGCTGTACCTGGTTATCATAGCCTCAGTTTTTCTGAACCGCTATCAATAGTCCCAGTTTGCTGTACCATTCAATAACCCAAAAGTTAGCTCTACATTATCAATAATCCCGTTTCCTGTACTGTTCATAGCCCAGTGTTCGTACCTGTATCAATAGTCCTAGTTTGCTGTCCTGTATCAATAGTTTTCAGTTTGGCTGTAACCTGTATCAATCTCCTCATTTCTGTACCTGCATAATATGTCCCCAGTTTTGCTGTACCTGTATCAATAAATTACAGTTTGCGGCTGCTGCACCTGTATCAATAGTCCGCCATTTGCTGACCTTTATCATAGCCTCAGTTTTCTGGAAACTTCCCTATACAATAGTCCCAGTTTGCTGTACCTGTATCAATAACCTCAGTTTGCTGCACCTGTATCAATAGTCCCAGTTTGCTGTACCTGTATTAATAGCCTCAGTTTACTGCACCTGTATCAATAATCCAGTTTGCTGTACCTGTATTACTACAGGACAGCAAACTGGGAATTATTGATAAGGTAATGCACACTGGACAATGATACAGTGCAGCAAACTGAGTTCATGATACAGGGTACAGCAAAATGGGGACTATTGATACAGTTGCAGCAAACTGAGGCTATTGATACAGGTCCAGCAAAACTGGATTATTGATAACAGGTGCAGCAAACTGAGGCTTTATTGATACAGGGCAGGCAAACTGGGACTATTGATACAGGTGCAGCAAACTGAGGCTTTATTGATAAAGGTACACAAACTGGGATTATTGATACAGGTACTGCAAACTGGGACTTTGATAAGGTTGCAGCCAACGAGGCTATGCTGACAAGGCTACTGCAAACTGGGATTATTGATGACAGGACTGCCAACTGGGACCATTGATCAGGTGCAAGCAAAACTGAGGTATTGATACAGGGACAGCAAACTGGGGATATTAATACAGGTGCAGCAAGCTGAGGCTATTGCTACAGGTAGAGCAAACGGGGACTAGTGATACAGGTGCAGCAAACTGAGGATATTGAACAGGGAAGCAAACGGGATTAGTGATACAGGTGCAGCCAAACTGGGCTTTGATACAGGTGATGCAGCAAACGGGACTATGATACAGGTGAAGCAACTGAGTCTATTATAAAGGAGGTACAGCAAACTGGGATTAGTGATACAGGTACTGCACAAACTGGCGATATTGATACAGGTGCAGCAAACTGGGCTATTGATACAGGTACTGCAAACTGGGCTTATGATACAAGGTACTGCAAAACTGGGGACATGATACAGGTGCAGCCAAGACTGAGGTTATTGATTAAGGTACAGCAACTGGGACTATTAATACAGGTGCAGCAAGCTGAGGCTATTGATACAGGTAGAGGCAAAAACTGGGATTAGGATAAATGGTTATGGCCACACTGGGACTACTGAGCAGGTGTAGCAAACTGAGGTTATTGAACAGGTTTACAGCAAAACTGGGACTATTTATTACAGGTGCAGCCAAACTTGATAGAGGCTATTGATACAGGTACAGCAAACTGGGGTATGATACAGGTGCAGACAAATGAGGCTATTGATACAGGTACAGCAAAACTGGGATTCTATGGATAACAGAGCAGCAAAAATGAGGATATTGATACAGGTACAGCAAAAAAAAAACTGGGACTATTGTAAAGGTGCAGAAACTGAGACATGATACAGGTACAGCAAACTGGGGCTATTGATACAGGTCTGCAAAAAAAACAAACTGGAAACTATTGATTACAGGCGCAGCAAAACTGCGGTTATTGCTACAGGTACAGGCAAAACTGGACTATGATACAGGTGCAGCAAACTGAGGCTATTGATAAAGTTACAGACAAAATGGGATTATGATACAGTGCAGCAAAGGGGCTATTGGATACAGAGGTTACGCAAACTGGGACTTATTGATACAGTGCCAGCAAATTGAAGGCTATTGATACAGGTACTGCAAACTGGGATTATTGAACAGGTACTGCAAAACTGGGACTATTGATACAGGTGCAGCAAACTGGGTGATTGATACAGGTACAGCAAACTGGACTATTAATAAGGTGAAGCAAGCTGAGGCTATTGATTACAGGTACAGCAAACTGGGATATTTTGATAAGGTACGGAAACTGGTTATGATTACAGGGTGAGCAAAACTGAGGTTTCGGTTTATTGATACAGGACAGCAAACTGGGACTATTCATACAGGTGCAGCAAACTGAGGCTATTGATACAGGTACAGGAAACTGGGATTATTGATACAGGGCAGCAAACTGAGGCTATTGATACAGGTACAGGCAAACTGGGACTATTGATACAGATGCAGCAAACTGAGGCTATTGATACAAGTGCAGCAAACTGAGGTTATTATTACAGGTACAGCAAACTGCGACTATTTATACAGGTGCAGCAAACTGAGGCTATTGATACAGGTACAGCAAACTGGGACTATTGATAAAGGGCAGCAAAACTGAGGCTATTGATTACGGCAGCCAACTGAGGTATTAGTACAGGTACAGCAAAAACTGGAATTTTTATACAAGGTGCAGCACTGAGGCTATTGGATACAGGTACAGCAAAAACTGGGATTATTGATACAGGTGCAGGCAAACTGAGGTTATTGATACAGACAGCAAAAACTGGGATATTATACAGGTGCTAGCAAACTGAGGCTATTGATACAGGTTACAGGGAAACTGGGATTCTTGAACAGTGCAGCAATGCGGATTGATACAGGACGCAAACTGGGACTATTGATTACGATGTCAAAAGCAAAAACTGAGGCGATTGATACAGGTGCAGGCAAAATGAGGGTATTATTACAGTACAGCAACTGAGACTATTTATACAGGATGCAGCAAACTGAGGCTATTGATTACAGTACAGCAAACTGGGACTATGATAAGGTGCAGCAAACTGAGGCTATTGATACAGGTGCAGCAAATCGAGGTTATTATTACAGGTACAGCAAACTGGCGACTATTCTACAGGGGCCAGCAAACTGAGGCTATTGATTACAGGTACAGCAAAGGGATTATTGATACAGGTGCAGAAAAATGAAGAAAACTGAGGCTATTGATACGGTACAGCAAACTGGCGACTATTGATACAGGCAGCAAACTGAGGCGATTGATACAGGTACCAGGCAAACTGGGGACTATTGATACAGTGTGCAGCAAATGAGGGCTCTTGATACATGTATAGAATAATGGTTATAATGTCCTTATGCACACAAACCAAAATGGGTGCGGATCTCCGAAAACATCCCCACTTCAAGGGAGGTGATTCAAACTATTTGGAATATGGTTCGGCACACCTCGTGAAGTGTTATGAAAACCCACACATCAAAATACAACATTCGGGGGGAACGTTGACCCCCTTCTTCAGGTGATGCAATCGCAACTAACAGTGTGGTGAAATACCCAACCTTCCCATAAAGACCACACCCTGGGAGTGGCTCTTAAAGTGATAATTACTAAAATATCCATAAAATCCACATTATTAACCTCGTGGTGTATAGAAACCCTAAAAAGTTAGTGAATCAAATAAAAATACTTAGCTGGTCAATGTGAAGATTAAAAGACATTGCTGGTCACAAAAAATAAACAGTGAGTAGCTCCCTTTATACATAGTGAATTACAGAGGTATGTGCAGGGTGAGTAAACCCTCAACACGGATGGTCGTGTTCATGTAAGAGTAAAATCTGGTAATTAAAAAACACTCATCATAATAAAAGTGTAACATAAAAGAAGGGAAATTATATTCTGGCTAGATGTGGCTAAAAGTTGCTGAAGTGAAGAAGAAAGTGCTGGAGAATGACAGAGGAAAGGGTTAAAAAGTCCAATATTCCATGGGATATCCTGTAGAGGAGGAAGGCCTCTCTGAAAGAATAGTGAAGATAATATATGGACGTTATATACGTTAATAAGTGCCTCATCTGAAGAATAAGTGAAGAACATATATGTACGTTATATACGTAATATTATCTTCACTTATTCTCAGAGAGGCACTTATTAACGTATATAACGTACATATATGTATCTTCACTATTCTTCAGAGAGGCACTTATTAACGTATATAACGTACATATATGTATCTTCACTATTCTTCAGAGAGGCACTTATTAACGTATATAACGTACATATATGTATCTTACTCATCTTCAGGAGGCACTTATAACGTATATACGTTAATATATGATCTTCATATTCTCAGGATGGGCACTGATTAACGTATATACGTACATATATTGTATCTCACTATTCTTCAGAGAGGCACTTATTAACGTATATAACGTAACATTATGTATCTTCACAGTCTTCAGAGAGGCACTTATAAAGTTATAACGTACATATATGTCATCTTCATATTATTCAGAGAGGGCACTTATTAATTAACGTATATAACGTACATATATGTATCTTCACTATTCTTCAGAGAGGCACTTATTAACGTATTATAACGTACATATATGGTATCTTCACTATTCTTCAGAGAGGCACTTATTAACGTATATAACGAAATATATGTATCTTCACTATTCTTCAGGAGGCACTTATTAAGTAATAACGTACATATATGTATCTTCATATCTTCAGAGAGCAACTTATTAACGTATATAACGTACAGAATGTACGGTTAGTTGCGATTGCATCACCTGAGAAGGGGCACTTTCACCGAAAAGTTGTATTTGATGTGTGGTTTTCAATAAACACTTTGAATTCTACGAAGGTGTGCGACTCCAATATTCCAGAATCTATTGATACATGTACAGCAAACTGGGACTATTGATACAGGTGCTGCAAACTGGGACTATTGATACAGGTACAGCAAACTGAGGCTATTGATACAGGTGCTGCAAACTGGGACTATTGATTACAGGTACAGCAACGGGATTATTGATACAGGTACAGCCAACTGAGGCTATTGTAAGGTACAGCAAACTGGGGATTTATTGATAAGGTACAGAAAACTGGGACTTTGATAAGGACAGCAAAACTGAGGCTATGATACAGGTGCAGCAAAACTGAAGGGCTATTGTACAGGTGCAGCAAAACTGGGATTATGATACAGGACAGCAAAACTGAGGCTATGTACAGGTATGCAGCAAACTGGATATTATACAGGGGGTACAGCAAACTGAGGCTAATTGATAAAGGTGCAGCAAAACTGAGGCTATTGATAAAGGCGCAGCAAACTGGGATATTGATACAGGTACAGCCAAACTGAGGCTATTGATACAGGTGACAGCCAAAACTGGGACTATTGATACAGGTACAGCAAACTGAGGTATTGATACAGGTGCAGCAAATGGGATTATGGAGACAGGTACAGCAAAACTGGGACTATTAGATGCAGGTACCAGAAAACTGAAAGCTATTTGTTACAGGCTACAGCAAACTGGGATTATGATAAAGTTACAGCTACTGGGTCGTATTGAAACAGGTACAACAAACTGGAATGTTGATACAGGGCAGCATTGTTAGGTTATTGATCCAGGTAAATTATACTGGGATTGATTGATAGGGGATTTTTTGGACGGTACGTCATACTGGTATATTGAGACAGGTACATTATATAGGTTGGAACTGAGATTACGGATACATGTACATTATAAGGATTATTGATATGTGATTTTTTGGTACAGGATGTCATATGGTATATTGATAAAGGTACATCATTATGGATTACTGAACATGTACATCCTACGGGATTATTGATTGGGATTTTTTGATACGGTACGTCCTTACTGGTATTATTGAACAGGTACATCATACTGGATTACGTATACAGTATATTTACTGGATATGAGAGGGATTTTTTGATGACAGGTTACGTCAACTGGTTATTATTGATACAGGTACATCATACTGGATACTGATACATGTACATCATATGGATTATTGATTTTTTTTATGGGGGGGGGGAATTTTTTTTTTTTCTGCTGCTCTGCACTGGAAATCGACGGCAGTATAGAACAGTGATGTACAGAGCGGCAGGACGTTTTAAATCTCCCGCTCACGGATTTTGGTAACACTCACGATTGGCCCTAGAGACTCTCCTCGCTTTCATTACCGGGCCAGCAGAGATCTGGCTTGCTGCACAGTAATTAAATTATTTAGAGAGAAATTAAGGGGTGCAAGCACCCTCCCTGGCCCCTATGTGCGGATGCCCATGACTTTGACCAATCCAATAGCCATCAGTAGAAAAAAGACTGATAGGAAAATTGCCCCATTAATGTTGCATTCTGGGCAGAGGAAGGTACAGAAACCTGAAATGGCAGCTCACTAATGTTCAACAGCGGAAAAGGAAAATAGCAAGGAGTAAATTCCAGCGGATATTTTGTAAAAATGGATAAAATATGTAGAATAACTAGGATGTATCATTAAAAAACTATAGGGTTGTTCAATAAAGTCTTATACCTGGTAAAATGGTGCTAATTTTGCCCCAAACCAATCCGATGTAAGATTAAAAATGTTAATAAGATATGATTGGTTGGGCAAAAATTAGCACATATTAAAATGATTAAGAACTTTTTTGAATCTCCCGTAAGAATTTTAAAAATAAGTATATTTTTCATGAACTTTCCCCCCTTTAAAGGCATGCCTGTCAACAGATATGTCAAATAGATGGAACTCATAGGAAATAAAGGTACAGACAATGCTGCAGGAAGCGGGCCAGGGGGGCCGTAACCACCAGGGGAGCCGGGGGGAGTCAGGGGGGCCCCATCTTTTATTTTTCCTTTATTTAATTTCTCCCAGGAAAACACTGGGATTGAAGCAGATAGGGGCCCCATGAACTTTGAGGGGGCCATATTAATAATTACACTGAAAGTGTTGTTTATTGACCGGAATTCAAAAATAACCATCGCAAGATCAAAAGTATACAGCTCGCTATTAAACATTTCCTTCCATTCTCTATAACGCAATGCCGCTTTTTACTAACAGACTAGCCTGCTGATTTCTAGCGATTACTAATTATAACTATTACTTCAATGATTCAGGTTCCCACGACTACGCCTTGTTCATTAAGCAAGTTCATTAATTTATGGCTGCAACTATGCTACGACATCGGATACTAATGATTTTGTTTTTTTTGTTGGGAGGACCCAAAAGATTTTTTAGATTTTGTCTGGTGTTGATTTTTATATTTAAATTATAAGTAATTATTAATTTACATACCTAATTGTGTGAACCCTATACATTACGACATTATGTGAAACCATATACATTATCTATATTATGTGAACCCATATATATACCTAATTGTGTGAAACCCGTTATAAACATACCTACATTATGTGAACCATATACATAGCTATATTGTGAAACCCTATATATACCTACATGTGGGAATGAACCAGCTATACATACCTACATATGTGAACCTATACATATCTATATGTGAACCCTATATATACCTACCATTGTGTGAACCCCTATACATACCTCAATTGTGAAACCCTATATACATATCGTTATTATGTGAACCCTAAAGTACCTACATTGTGTGAACCCTATACCATACCTACATTATGTTGAACCCCTATATATACTCTACATTGTGTGACCCTAATATAACCTATTGTGTGAACCCTATACATATCTAATTATTTGAGACCCTATAATACTACATTGTGTGAACCCTATCATACCTACATTATGTGAAACATAGACATATACCTACATTGTGTGAACCCTATTATATACCTGACACTATGTTGTTGAAACCCTATATAGTAACCCTATACCTACATTGTGGTGAACCATATACATACCTACATTTGTGTGAACCATATTAATATACCATACACTTGTGTGAACCCTATATCATACCTAATGTTGTGGAAACCCTATACATATCTATTATTTGAGCACTATATATACCTACATTGTTGCGAACCCTATCATATTACCTACATGTGTGAACCCTACCATACCTACATTGTGTGAACCCTATATATACTACATTTGTGAACCCTATATAACACACATCTTTGTGAACCCTAACATACCTACATTGTGTGAACCCTATATATACCCTAAATGTGTGTGACCCCTATATATACCTACACTGTGTGAACCATATACCATATCTATATTATGTGAACCCTATATATACCTACATTGTGTGAACCCTATATATACCTACATTGTGTGAACCCTATACATACCGACATTACGTGAACCCTATATATACCTACATTACGTGAACCTATATATACCTACATTGTGTGAACCCTATACATACCTCACTGTGTGACCCTATAATACCTACATTGGTGAACCTTATAGAACCTACATGTGTGAACCCTATAATACCTACATTGTGTGAACCCTAACATACCTACATTATGTGAACCCTATATATACCTACATTGTGTGACCCTATATATACCGTACATGTGTGAACCCTATATATACCGACATTGTTGTGAACCCTATATATACATACATTGTTGTGAACCCTATGTACTAGTACCTACATATACAATTATGTGAACCCTATATAGTACCTACATTGTGTGAACCCTATATATAACTACATTTGTTGAACCCTATATACCTACATTGTGTGAACCCTATTATACCTACATTGGTGTAACCCTATATATACCTACATGTGTGTTGAACCCTATATATACCAATTGGAACCCTTATATACCTACATTTGTGAAGCCTTATACCTGACATTGTGTGAACCTCTATATACCTACATTGTGTGAACCCTCATATACCTACATTGGTGAACCCTTAATTCTAAATTGTGTGAACCCTATACATACCTACAATTGTGTGAACCCTAATACATACCTACTTGTGTGTGAACCCTATATATATCTACATTGTGTGAACCCAAAATACCTACATTGTGTTAACCCTATGCATACCTACATTGTGTGAACCCTATATATACCAACATTGTGTGAACCCCTTATATACCTACATTGTGTGAACCCTATATATCTACATCCTTGTTGTGAACCCTTTATTACTACTTTGAACCCTATCTGTGTGGAACCCCTATATATACCTACATGTTGTGAACCTTTATAACTACATTGTGTGAACCTTATTGATATACCTACATTTTTGTGAACCCTATACATACCTACATTGTGTGAACCCTATATATGACCTACATTGTGAACCCTATATATACCTACATTGGTGAACCCTATATATACCTACATTGTGTGAACCCTATATATACCAAATGTGTGATGAACCCTATATATACCTACATTGTGTGAACCCTATACATACCTACTTTGTGAACCCTTATACTATACCTACATTGTGTGAACCCTATATATACCCTACATTGTGTGAACCCTATATATACCCTACATTGTTGAACCCTATATATACCTACATTGTTGAACCCTATATATACCTACATTGTGTGAAACCCTTAATACCAACATTGCTGAACCCATTATATACCGGACATTTGGTACAGCTTTACTAGGTACCTACATTGTGTGAACCAACTATATATACCTACATTGTTGTGAACCCTATATATACCTACATTGTGTGAACACTCTATACATACCTACATTGTGTGAACCCTCTTATACATACCTACATTGTGAACCCTATACATACCTACAATGGTGAACCCATATATACTACATTGTGTGAACCCTATACAACTACATGTGGTGAACCCTCATCATACCTACATTGTGGACCCTATATATACACATGTGTGAACCCTTATATACCTAATTGTGTGAACCCTATATATACCATACATTTGTGAACCCTATATATACCTACATTGGTTGAACAATACCTCGTTGAAATATATACCAACATTGTTTGAACTCTTTATATACCTACATTGTGTGAACCCTATACATACCTACATTGTGTGAACCCTATACATACCTACATTGTGTGAACCCTATATATACCTACATTGTGTGGACCCTATACATACCTACATTGTGTGAACCCTATACATACCTACATTGTTGAACCCTATACATACCTACATGTGTGAACCCTAACATCCTACATGGACCCTATTACATACCTACATTGTGTGAACCCATACATCTACACTGTGTGAACCCTATACATACCTACATTGTGTGTAACCCTATCATACCTACATTGTGTGAACCCTATATATACCTACATTGTGTGAACCCTATAATACCTACATTGTGTGAACCCTATATATACCTACATTGTTTGAACCCTTTATATACCTACATTGTGTGAACCTTTATATACCTACATTGTGTGAACCCTATATGATCCTACATTGTGTGAACCCTATATATACCTACATTGTGTGAACCCTATATATACCTACATTGTGTGAACCCTATACATACCTACATTGTGTGAACCCTATACATACCTACACTGTGTGAACCCTATACATACCTACACTGTGTGAACCCTATACATACCTACATTGTGTGAACCCTATATATACCTACATTGTGTGAACCCTATACATACCTACACTGTGTGAACCCTATACATACCTACATTGTGTGAACCCTATACATACCTACATGTGTGAACCCTATATAACCTACATGTGTTGAACCCTAATAACCTACATTGTGTGAACCCTATATATACCTACATGTGTGAACCCTTATACATACCTACATTGTGTGAACCTATACATACTACATTGTGGAACCCTATATATAAACCTACATTGTGTGAACCCTATAATACCTACATTGTGTGAACCCTATATTAAAAACCTACATTGTGTGAACCCTATATATACCTACATTGTGTGAACCCTATACATACCTACATTGTGTGAACCCTATACATACCTAAACTGTGCGAACCCTATACATACCTAACTGTGTGAACCCTAATAACCTACATTGTGTGAACCCTATATATACCTACATTGTGTGAACCCTATATATACCTACATTGTGTGAACCCTATATATCCCTACATTGTTGAACCACTTTTATGACACTACATTTTGTGAACGCTTATATACCTACATTGTGTGAACCCTATATATACCTACATTGTGTGAACCCTATTCACATTAATAACCATACTCACATTGTGTGAACCCTATACATACCTACATTGTTTGAACCCTATACATACCTCGTGTGAACCCATATACATACCTACACTGTGTGAACCCTATATATACCTACATTGTGTGAACCCTATACATACCCTACATGTTTGAACCCTATATAACCCTAAATTGTTGTTATGTTGTGAACCCTATATACCTATGGGACCCTATATATACCTACATTGTGTGAACCCTTAATACTACATTGTGTGAACCCTAGATATACCTACATTGTGGTGACCCCTATATATACCCTACATTGTTGTGAACCCTATATATACCTACATTGTGTGAACCCTATATATAACAACATGTTGTTTGAACCCTATAATACCTACATTGTGAACCCTATATACCTACATTGTGTGAACCTATATATACCTACATTGTGTGAAACCTAATTACCTACATTGTGTAAACCCTACATACATCATTGGTTGAACCCTATACATACCTACATTGTGAACCCTATACATACTACATTGTGTGAACCCTATACAATAATTTGTTGAATATATACCTACATTGTGTGAACCCTTTACATACCTACATTGTGTGAACCTATATATACCACATTGTGTGAACCCTTATATACCTACATTGTGTGAACCCTAATATACCTACATTGTGTGACCCTATATATACCACATTGTGTGACCCTTTATATAACCTACATTGTGTGAACCTTTATATACCACATTGTGTGAACCCTATATATACCTACATTGTGGTGAACCTATATATACCTACATTGTGTGAACCCTATAATACCTACATTGTGTGAACCCTATAATAACCTACATTGTGTGAACCCTATACATACCTACATTGTGTGAACCCTATACATACCTACACGTGTGAACCCTATACATACCTACATTGTGTGAACCCTATACATACCTACACTGTGTGAACCCTATACATACCTACATTGTGTGAACCCTATATATACCTACACTGTGTGAACCCTATATATACCTACACTGTGTGACACCTATACATACCTACATTGTGTGAACCCTATATAGTACAACATGTGTGACCCCTTATATATACCTATGTTGTGGAACCCTATACATATCTATATATTCGCCCTATAATTACCTACATTGTGTGAACCCTATATATACCTACATTGTGTGAACATATACATACACATTGTGTGAACCCTATATATACCTACATTTGTGAACCCTATATAACCTAAATTGTGTGAACCCTATACATACCAATTGTGTGAACCCTCTATATACCATGTGTGACCCCTATATATACCTACATGTGACCATTACATATCTATATTATGTGAAACCTATTAACCTACATTGTGTGAACCCATATACATACCATTTTTGTGAACCTATAATACCTACATTGTGAACCCTAATATACCTCATTCGTGAAAGAACACCTATATATAACCTACATTGTGTGAACCCTATAATACCTTACACTTTGTGGAACCCTATTAATATACCTACATTGTGGAACCTTTAAATTACCTACCTGTGTGAACCTTACATACCTACATGGTGGAACCCTATACAATACGACATTATGTGAACCGATTATATACCACATTGTGTGTAACCATATATATACCCATTGTGTGAACCCTATATATACCTACATGTGTGAACCCATATATATACCTACATTGTGAACCCTATACATACCTTACATTAGTGAACCTATATATACCTACATTGTGTGAAACCCTATATATACCTACTTGTGAACCATATATTATACCTACATTGTGTGACCCTATATATTACCTACATTGTGTGAACCCTTAATATACCTACATTGGGTGAACCCTATATATACCAACATTGTTGAACCTTTATATACCTACTTGTGTGAACCTTTATATACCACTTGTTGGAACCCTATATAACCTACATTGTGTGAACCCTATACTATACCTACATTGTGTGAACCCTAACATACCTACATGTGTGAACCCTTACATACCTACATTGTGTGAACCCTATACATACCTACCATTGTGTGTGAATATGTGAACCTATATATATCTACATTGTGTGAACCCGATACATACCTACATTGTGTTAACCCTATGCATAACCTACATTGTGGGCAAAAAACATTTTTGAACCCTTAATATACCTACATTGTGTGAACCCTATACTACCTACTTGTGTGAACCCTATATACCTACATGTGTGAACCCCTATATATACCTACATTGTGGTGAAACCCTATATATACCTACATTGTGTGATTACCCTCTATACCCTACATTGTGTGAACCCTTATATATACCTACATTGTGTGAACCCTATATACCTACATTGTTAACCATATATATACCTACATTGGTGAACCCTATATATCCTACATGGTAACCCATATACTACATTGTGTGACCTATAATATACTGTGTGAACCCTATACATACCTACATTGTTATTGTGAAACTCCAATATAACCTACATTGTTGTGAACCCTATATATACCTACATGTGTGAACCTATATCTACCTACATTGTGTGAACCCATACATACCTACATTGTGTGAACCCTATAATACTCATGTGTGAACCCTAATATATACCTACATTGTGTGAACCCTATATATACCACATTGTGTGAACCTATATATACCTACAGTGTGAACCCTATAAATACCTACATTGTGTGAACCCTATACATACCTACATTGTGTGAACCCTATATATACCTACCTTGTGTGAAACACTATATACCTACATTGTGTGAACCCTATATATACCTACATTGTGTGAAACCTCATATATACCTACATTGTGTGAACCCTATAATACCACATTGTGTGAACCCTATATACCTACATTGTGTGACCCTATATATAACTACATTGTGTGAACCCTATTATATACCTACATTGTGTGAACCCTATACATACCTACATTGTGTGAACACTATATATACACTACATGGTGTGACCCTATATACCTACATTGTGTGAACCCTATACATACCACTTGTGTGAACACTATCTACATACCTACATTGTGTGAACCCTATATATACCTAATTGTGTGAACCTATAATACCTACATTGTGACCCTAATACCTACATGTGTGAACCCTATACATACCTACATTGTGTAACCCTTATATACCTACATGTGTGAACCCTATATACATACCTACCTTGTGTGAACCCTATACATACCTACATTGTGTGAACCATATATACCAAGTGTGTGAACCCTATATCATACCACATTTGTGAACCCTATATATACCTACAAATGTGTGAAACCCTATAACATACCTACATTGTTGAACCATATATAACTACATTGTTGTGAACCCTATACATAATACATGTGGGAACCCTAAATACCTACATTATTGGAACCTATATATACCTACATTGTGTGAACCCTATATATACCTACATTGTGTGAACCCTATATATACCACATGGTGTGAACCCTAATTATACCTACATTGTGTGAACCCGACTACATACCTACACATTATGTGAACCCTATATATACCTACTTGTGTGAACCCTTATATATATACCCGACATGTGTGAACCCTATATACCTACATTGGTGAACCCTATATATTACCTACTTTGTGTGAACCCTATATATACCTACATTGATGTGAACCCTATATACCTACATTGTTTGAACCCTTATTATACTACATTGTGTGAAACCCTTATATATACCTACATTGTGTGAAAACCTATATATACCTACATTGTGTGAACCCATATATACCACATTGTGTGAACCCTATATATACCTACATTGTGTGAACCCATTATTACCCTACATTGTGTGAACTATATATACCAACATTGTTGAACCCTTTGATACCACATTGTTGAACCTTCTATACCTACATGTGTGACCCTATATATACCTACATTGTGTGAACCCTATATATACACTACATTGTGTGAACCCTATACATACCTACATTGTGTGAACCCTATACATACCCTACATTGTGTGAACCTACATAATACCTACATTGTGTGAACCCTATATATACTACATAGTGTTGAACCCTATTAATACCTACATTGTTGTTAACCCTATCATACCACATGTGTGAACCTTATAATACCAACATTGTGTGAACCCCTTATATACCTACATTGTGTGAACCCTATATATACCTACATTGTGTGAACCCTTATACTACATTGTGTGAGAACCCTATATATACCTACATTGTGTGAACCCTAAATCCACATGTTGAAACCTTATATACCTACATTGTGTGAACCTTATATATAACTACATGTGTGAACCCTATACATACCTACATTGTGTGAACCCTATATATACCTACATTATGTGAACCCTATATATACCTACATTGTGTGAACCCTTATATACCTACATTGTGTGAACCCTATATATACCTACATGTGTGAACCCATATATATACCTACATTGTGTGAACCCTATACATACCTACATTATGTGAACCCATATATACCTACATTGTGTGAACCCTATAATACCTACATGTGTGAACCCTATATATACCTACATTGTGTGAACCCTATATATACCTACATTGTGTGAACCCTATATATACCTACATTGTGTGAACCCTATATATACCAACATTGTTTGAACTCTTTATATACCTACATTGTGTGAACCTTTAATACCTACATTGTGTGAAACCTATAATACCTACATTGTGTGAACCCTATATACCTACATTGTGACCCTATCCTACATTGTGTGAACCCTATACATACCTACATTGTGTGGAACCCGATTATCATACCTACATTGTGTGAACCCTATATATATCTACATTGTGTGAACCCTATACATACCTACATTGTGGTAACCCTATGCATACCTACATTGTGTGAACCCTATATATACCAACATTGTGTGAACCCTATATATACCTACATTGTGTGAACCCTATATATACCTACACTTTGTGAACCCTTATATACCTACATTGTGTGAACCCTATATATACCTACATTGTGTGAACCCTATATATACCACATGGTTGAACTCGTTATATACCTCATGTGTGAACCCTATACATACTACATTGTGTGAACCCTATACCATACCTAATTGTGAACCTACTATATATACTACATTGTGTGAACCCTATACATACCTACATTGTGTGAAACCCTATATACATACCTACATTGTGTGAACCCTATAATACCTACATTGTTGAACCCTATACATCCTACATGTGTGAACCCTATACATACCTAACTTGTGTGAACCCTATACATACCTACATGTGTGAAACCCTATACATACCTACATTGTGGAACCCTAACATCTACATTGTGTGAACCCTATATACCTACATTGTGTGAACCCTATATATACCCATTGTGTGAACCCTATATATACTACATGTTTGAACCCTTATATACCTACATTGTGTGAAGTTTTATACCTCATGTGTGACTTATATACCTACATTGTGGAACCCTATATATACACATTGTGTGAACCTTACATACCTACATTGTGTGAACCCTATACATACCTACATTGTGTGAACCCTATACATACCTACACTGTGTGAACCCTATACATACCTACATATGTGTGAACCCTATACATACCTACATGTGTGAACCCTATATATACCTACATTTTGTGTGAACATACCCCTTATACATACCTACATTGTGTGAACCCATACATCCCACATTGTGGGAACCCTTATACATACCTACATTGTGTGAACCCTATATATACTACATTGTGTGAACCCTATATATACCTACATTGTGTGACCCATAATACCTAATGTGTGAACCCTTACATACCACATGTGTGAACCCTATATATACCTAAAAGTGTGAACCCTATATATACCTACATTGTGTGGAAACCTATACATAACCTACATTGTGTGAACCCTATATGAACCTACATTGTGTGAACCCGATAATATACCTACATTTGTGAACCCTATACATACCTACATGTGTGAACCCTATCATACCTAAATGTGGAACCCTATACAATACAACTGTTGTTGAACCCTATACATACCTACATTGTGTGAACCTATACATAACCTACATTGTGGTGAACCCTATATATACATACATTGGTGAACCCTATATATACTACATTTGTTTGAACCCTATATACCTACATTTGTGAACCTTTATATACTACATTGTGTGAACCCTATATATACCATACATTGTGTGAACCCTATATATACCTACATTGTGTGAAACCCTATATAACCTACATTGTGTGAACCCTATACATACCTACATGTTGAACCCATAATAAAATGTGTGAACCCTATATATACCTACATGTTTGAACCCTATATATACCGACATTGTGTGAACCCTATCTTACATACCTACATTGTTGAACCCTATATATACCACATTGGTGAACCTATACATACATACATGTGTGAACCCTATACATACCTACATTGTGTGAACCCTATACATACCTACATTGGGTGAACCCTATACATACTACATTGTGTGAACCCTATATATACCTACATTGGTGAACCCTTTATATACCTACATTGTGTGAACCCTATATATACCTACATTGTGTGAACCCTATATATACCAACATTGCTTGAACCCTTTATATACTACATTGTGTGAACGCTTTATATACCTACATTGTGTGAACCCTATATATACCTACATTGTGTGAACCCTATACTATCCTACATTGTGTGAACCCTATACATACTACATTGTGTGAACCACTATACATACCTACATATTGTGTGAACCCTATATATACCTACATTGTGTGAACCCTATACATACCTACATGGTGAACCCTTATTATACCTACATTGTTGAACCCTATTACATACTACACTGTGTGAACCATACATACATACATTGGTGAACCCCTATATATACCTACATTGTGTGAACCCTATAATACCTACTTGTGTGAACCTATACATACCTACATTGGTGACCTATAGTATACCTACATTGTGTGAACCCTATAATACCTACCATTGGTGAACCCTATATATACCACATTGTGTGAACCCTATATATACTACATGTGTGAACCCTATATATAACATGTGTGAACCCTATATATACCTACATTGTGTGAACCCATCTATATACTACATTGTGTGACCCTATATATACCTACATGGTGGAACCCTATATATACTACATTGTGTGAACCCTATACATACCTACATGTGTGAACCCTATACTATACCTACATTGTGTGAACCCTATATATAACCTACATGTGTGAACCCTATATATACCTACATTGTGTGAACCCTATACATACCTACATTGTGTGAACCCTATACATAACTTCATTGTGGAACCCATAGATACCTCATGTGTGACCCTTTATATACTACATGTGTTGAACCCTTATATATACCTACATTGTGTGAACCCTATAATACCTACATTGTTGAACCTATACATACCTACATTGTGTGAACCCTATACTATTACTACATTGTGTGAACCCTATATATACCTACATTGTGTGAACCCTATATATACCTACATTGTGTGAAACCTATATATACCTACATTGTGTGAACCCTATATATACCTACATTGGTGAACCCTATACATACCTACATTGTGTGAACCCTATACATACCTACATTGTGTGAACCCTATATACCTACATGTGGAACCCATAATACATACCTACATTGTGTGAACCCTATATATACCTACATTGTGTGAACCCTATACATACCTACATTGTGTGAACCCTCATACATACCTACATTGTGTGAACCTATACATACCTACATTGTGTGAACCCTATATATACCTACATTGTGTGAACCCTATACATACCTACATTGTGTGAACCCTACATACACTTGTGTGAACCCTATTACATACCTACATTGTGTTGAACCCGTATATACCTACATGTGTGAAACCCTATACATACCTACATTGTGTGAACCCTTATAATACCTACATTGTGTGAACCCTATACATACCTACATTGTGTGAACCCTATATGATATACCTACATTCGTGAAACCCTATACATACTACATGTGTGAACCCTATTACAACCTACATTGTGTGTGAACCATATATATACCATACATTGTGTGAACCCTATAATAATACTGTGTGAACCCTATAATACACTACATTTGTGAACCCTATATATACCTACATTGTGTGAACCCTATTATACACTACATTGTGTGAACCTATATATACCTACATTGTGTGAAACCCATAGAATACCTACACTGTGTGAACCCTATACTACATACATTATGTGAACCCTATATAATCACCTACATTGTGTGAACCCTATATATACCTACATTGTGTGAACCCTATATTATACCTACATTTGTGTGAACCCTATAATACCACTTTGTGTGAACCCTATATATACCTACATTGTGTGAACCCTATATATACCAACATTGTGTGAACCCTTATATACCTACATTGTGAACCTTATATACCTACATGTGTGACCTATATATACCTACATTGTGTGAACCCTATATATACCTACATTGTGTGAACCCTAATACCTACCTGTGACCCTACATATACATGTGTGAACCCATACAACCTACATTGTGTGAACCCTATGATATACCTTACATTGTGTGAACCCTATCATACTACATTGTGTAACCCTATCATACTACATTGTGTGAACCCTGAATACCAACATTGTAAACCCTTTATATACCACATTGTTTGAACCCTTTATATACCTACATTGTGTGAACCATTATATAGACTACTTGTGTGAACCCTATATACCTACATTGTGTGAACCTAACATAACTACATGTGGAACCCTATACATACCTACATTGTGTGAACCTATACATACTACATGTTGAACCCTTATACAACTCATTGTGTGAACCTTATACATGCCTACATTGTTTGTGAACCCATACATACCTACATTGTGTGAACCCTATACATACCTACATTGTGTGAACCTATTACATACCTACATTGTGTGAACCCTATACAATACCTAATTGTGTGAACCCTATATCATACCTACATTGTGTGAACCCTATACATACCTACATTGTGTGAACCAATAATACCTACATTGTGTGAACCCTATACATACCTACATTGTGTGAACCTATAATAGCCTACTGTAGCCTATACATACCTACATGTGTGAACCCTATACATACCTAATGTGTGAACCCTATAATACCTACATGGTGTGAATCCTATACATGCCTACATTGTGTGACCCTATACATGCCTACATTGGTGAACCCTATACATACCTACATTGTGTGAAACTATAATAACTACATTGTGTGAACCCTATACATACCTACATTGTGTGAAATCCTATACATACCTACATTGTGTGAACCCTATATTTACCTACATTACAATAAAGAATCAGTGTATTTCTATTGGCAGTTAAGTAATTCAATAGCATTTAAGTCTCTGTTAAACCTCTATCAGGTAAGTTGTTTATATGAGATAAAACTGTATTTTCAGATTACAGCAAAAGGAACAACTTTTAAGAAAGATTACTTTGCATTTTGCTTGGTTTGTTAATAGGAATGTCCACCGACAAAACAAGAAATGGGTCACAAGTCAGTTTCCTGCCCTCAACCAAAACTGAAATATTCAGCACATGTATTTTTAACCCAATGTATGTATGGATTAATCTTGTCCCACTTTGGCAGAATAAGCTGGCCCCTCCCTCAATGCAGTCAATCAAAGCTTGTGATGCTGATCACCTGAAACAATGATGGGTGCTGGTTTCCCCTGCTGCCTCCAGTGCACATGCTCAAGCTTAAGACTCCAAGGGTTAATTAAAAGTTCTTATCGTTTAAAATGGTGCTAATTTTGCCCACAACCAATAAGATGTAAGCTACAAATGTTAAATAAGAGCTGATTGGTGTGGGGCAAAATTAGCACCATTTTAAATGATAAGAACTTTTATTAAACTCCCTGCAGGCAGATAACTGACAATCTTTTTTTGTTTTTAAGGGTGGGCATGCCCTTTAAAGTTACCTTGGTGTAATATCAGAATTGAACACGGAGGTCACTGTTGGTCAATTTTTTGATTCAAAAAATATTGAAAGCCTCTCTTTGGATATGCGCGCTTTCAGTTGAATTTAGGAAAATAATAACAGGAAAAATCTATTATACTGCACTATGCTATATTGACCACAGGTGACAGTCAACTATTGCCTTCAAGCAGGAAAGGACAAAGTCATTACAATGTATATTAAAACCAAACTTAGGCACAATCGGCATTTTTGAATGTGATTGTGCAAGGAAATGGTTGATTGCATCACTCTGTAGAGACCTATAGATTGTAATAAACCAATCGGTAACTGGTTGGCCACAGAATTAAAGTGCCCAGATTTTTTTCCTGTGGTTGTTGAAGGCTGCGAGGATTGATTTGGATTGTGGCGAGTTACCAACTGGACAAGTTTTACCAAAAAATATGAATTTTGCAAAAGAAATTATGATCAGTTCTGACACCAAAGTATCAGTGCGGCAGTCATTGGGGGGAATATTGTGTACATTAACTTGGTAACTTTTGTGAGAAAAGAACAAACTATTGTAAACACCAGGGACATCTCTAGGGTTTTGGCCACCTGAGCCAAATCTACCCCTATCTACCACTAGACGCCATAAAGTGTGCCACCACCAAACCAGGGCTAGGTGTGCATGGAATGGGGAGTAAGAAACATTTGGTCTTTTTCAAACTTCAATCATGGCGTGGTATTTATATAAGATGTCCCAATGCCCAGGTCACACACATCATAGTTAATTGCGAAGCTAAGATGGGAAAATTGCGGTTGTGCGAACATGCACACACTCCACACTCACACACCCCTGCAATTTTATTTCACTCTGTATACCACTTTCTAAAAAAAACATTAAGGGGAACCTCGCCTGTCGCTCTAGATATTTAGAAGGGGCACCCTGTGCATTTTGGCTCATCTTGCCTCATTAGAGAGAGAGCTGGTAAAACCCCGTGGTTATTACTGGTTGCACGGTTTTCTGTGATTCACCTTTAGATTCACAGTACAAAATCCCAGTTTTTCGTCTAATGCGACTGTCTAATATTCCGATCTTTCCAATGTGCTGGAAACCACACACACAGTTAAGTGAAAGCCAGTGAATCAGTGATGACTCTGACTTCTATGTTCTGTACTTTCATCATAAGTGACTGGGTAAATGGGCATAAAGTGACACTGGACACAGTATCACTGACCCCACAGCCCAGGTGTTTATACTCCCCCATCTGGCCCATGGTCCCCCTAACTTACTTATTGGGCTGTGTGCACAACATAACAAAAATAAGTTTCCTCCGAACTACCCGTACTCTCCGACCTAACAGACCTTCGCTTTTATCCTTCATTCAGTCTTCCTCCATGGCCTCACGTCCCACAGATTCATAGGAGAGTGACAGTGAGACTGCACCCAGTATACCACAGCCAATCGGCTGCACAAAGGGTTTTAAACTCAATGTTCACCTGGGATCTCATAAATGCGTATGTATCAGTATAACCTGAGTCACTGCGTCGTAAGGATGGTAATACCATGTGATATTTTTGCCGGACTGTCACGTCAGTACCAGTGTATGGCGCGGGTCCGGCCGAAATATCGCTGGTGTGGGTGGGGGGGCGGCCATAGGGACTGGACATTCAGGCGCCTCTTTAGGGATCAGACGAAAGGCGGATTGGTCGGACGCCCAAACCCTATGGGACATGCACAGTTGGTCGTGGGAATGTCGGCTGCAGCCACCATTTCCGCAACGTGGACCGGTGTGGTATCACCGATTTTAACCACTTTTTAACACACTCTTGATCCACAAGCACACAAGCGGGGCGTGTCTATAAAGGGCGTGGGTAAGCGTCTGGAGTGTAAAATCTGGTAACAATTCGCTAGTTTGCCATACGCCAGTATCGTCATGGAATATTTCCCACAGAACAATACGATACCAATATAGCCGATGGGACTCTTAATAAATATGGCCCAGGGTGAGTGAGAGCTGATCTGAAGGATAAAACCGGGTGTTATATCTTTGTTTCAAATATTTAAATTTTACTTTGTAGTATTCTGATGTCGGTAATGTAAGGTTTGGCTGGTTGCTAGGGGTAACCAACTTGATTGACAGTAATAAGGTTGCATCACGGTTCCAATGTTTTCCATCGGATTTTCAATTCGGGCGAAAAGTTACCTACATTGCAAGTTCATCTTCTGAGATTTCAGGCATGAATACAGATTCCCATGGCTTTCATGTCAATGGTGTGAATTTTTATATTGGGGAATTCCAGTGACGGGGGCAATTAACATTTACAGGTTGATTCAACCTACAAGTGAATGGCATTTTAGCAGCGATTGAGGTAACGGACTTGTATGGCGAAGGACATCTAAAGCTGGTACCACGAAGAGATATATTTCGGTACATCGACGATAGTTCAGTGTATCCGTTGATCGGACCGAAATTATCGCATTCCGAATGTGTGCCCATGTACGATCGGACCGTTTAGTCCGATTAAAGGCGAAAGGAAATCGGGACATGGTGGAAAACCTCGTTTCCGATCGTGCGTTCCTTCTATGGACCGCCGATCTGTCGCGGGTACGATCGGACGCGGCTGCTATTGTGACCCGACCGACCGTCCTTCCTCATGGCCGACCGGTACGAAAGTATAGAAACGGGCGGTCAGGAGGAAAAATTGGTAGGTGGTACATAGCTTAATAGTGAAAGTGATTATCAGATTAGTATGTTGTTCTTTCTTGAATGTCAAACTTCACCTGAATCCTGGTCCATGTAATGATTGTTCAGTCCATGCTTCATTTTAATAGGGTGTTTACGGGTCTGACTGAAAAGACTTTTGTGGTTGAAGATCCCTGAAAAGACGTTTGTTGAACACACGGTTACTTCGTTCAACACAAAAACTCTTAACGCTTCGGCATATTAACCCCTGGAGGCTGGAGATGAATTTAGGGTGGATTACGTCTATTACGGGCCTATAATATTCTAGTGCTGTCAAACTTACCCTAACATGGTTAATGGAATATTCTTTCTTTAGAGATTAAATAAGGGATAAATATCTAAGGGACGTTAAACTGTCAAAAACACATTTTAAAAAACCAAAGAGCGTGCAACATTATGGCAGTTTTGTTCGGTGGCATTGGTGTGGTCCGACCAGCAGGTCAAAGAATGGCGCGATGACCAAACAGCCACTGTGATTATCTGTATGATTAATCTGGGATTTGGGGCCCGAACCGAAACGATCCCCTAAAGGTGTAGCACATGTGCAATCGCGGGGGGGGGGGCTGTTTCGCGATAATTGAGCTGGTATGGGCACTTTGTCGCCGAAAATGGCATTCGGTTCGTCGGTCGGTTGCCAGATCTGCCAGGTGGATTCACCAATGATGCCCGACAGAAGGGCCATTCGCCCGACAACGTGCCCATACACAGCTAACCTCACATTATTGGCAAGGAAACCCGTGTGCATACACATTGTGTGTTGCAGGGCGACCACCTACGATAGCCATGTGTGTATTGAGGTTTAAATAGAGTAAATGTATGTATGTGTGTATGAGGCTTTTAAAACCCATTTGTCCCGTTATCTTTATCGCTTTTAGGACCAATCGGAAACTGTGTCGGTATACTTTGAATGAAGTAACTGGACAAAAGGAGAGGTATTTTTCCCACAAAGAATTGGTAACAGATTAGGAAGGAGGAGAGGGAGGAGCAGCGAGAGCTGTAAGGCAAAGAATAAAGGAAGTTCTAGGAAACAAAAAAAGAGGAGGAGAATCGGGGTGAGGCTGAAGGAAAAGAAACAAAAGATGACATCTGTAGGAAAAAGGCCGTGTTTCTTATTCATTCCCCTAATTGTACATGTGGCAGACAGTTTAAACAGTGCTGTACAATGCAGGTATAGTCTTCAGTTTAACTCAATGACAGGGACTGGTCATAATAGTGAACATGTGTGTAACTTTAAATGGGGAAAGAGTTAGAGACAAGGTCCCCAGGAAGTCTGGAATAGGAGGTGTACACCTGGAGGCAGTCAGGACCAGTAGGAGTCTTTTATTCCACCACCACCACTGCATTATTTATGGTCCTTCTGTGGCTGCCAAAAATAGACCCCATTGATTAGATTGTTAGATTATCATCAGCTCGTAAATATGGTGATTGGTGAGTTGAATATTGGCCACACAATGGCCACATGCCATATATAAATTACCAAACCAAGAAACGCTGGGAATTGGCAAATCTCCTGAGGGACTATTGGGCTAAAATCGGTCCTTATGTACCAGGCCTACTTACTTAACATTAAAGGGAGCCAATACAACCAATAACTGCGATGCCAACGGCGGCGGTAGGGTAGTTTATTGACATTGTGTTGGTTTTGTATTTTCCCCCACACCTTGCTGTATTAGGCGAATCCCTGGATACAAAAAAAAAACCAGTAGTGTCTAACATCGCCATGTGATATTGGAAGGTTAACACCATGATAGGAAAATGGTGGGCCCAATTGGCAAATACCGCATTGTTATCGATAATGTACGACCTCATTCATGTATTAATTAATGAACATTCGGTCACAGAATACCATGTGGTACGTAAACTACCCTTAATGGTATTCTATATGGATCACAAAACCTACGATCACATTATTCGTAGATTTTCATTCGTCAGCGGTAATACCTAATTTAGCGATAGTATAAACCAAAAGAAATTAACAAATCAATTTAACAATCGTTTCAACAGATCGTTAAAGCGCTGGTATCGAGGGCCTTGCGACACCTATCGATTACCTGGGATATTTATTCTATTTAAGTTCCACTAGATGACACTAATGGCTGCGAGCGCGATCAGGAGCTCATTGATCTTAGTTGTTGGTGCGCTGTACGGGATTTTGCATGTAGTTTACACAACTATTTATTAAATGCAAGTGCGTTAAGGAATGTCATTTCAGTGCAATCCACCCCCACCCTACTGCAATTCCCTTATTATCAATTATTATTTTCATTTCTATATCGGTAAATCGGTGGTAAGTTTCGTTCCCCCGGATGGAGACATCTGTAAAACGCTGAGTTTTTTAAAAAAATGTTGTACTTTTGTTTCGTACAAGTCTAATGGGTGAGATAACCCTGGCGCACTATGATATCATAAGGATTATGTTGTAATTTCTGCATTTTCTGTTAGATAAGAATTTCCCTGCAAATATACAGAGATTCTTTTTCCTTGGCCAGTAGAACTGTCCTTCAGCCAGACTCCACCCCTTTATTATTCGCATTTCAAAGCATAGCACGGTGTGATAGCTCAGACTGCTTGCAGCAATTGCAGGTACGTACATCCTGCTTTATAAAGATCGCCCTGCAGTGAGTGCAATTCTGGACATGTAATTCGGACAGTAATAAACACAGAGCCTTTAACCCCATTTCCTTTAAATTAGGTCCTTTCAGTCTCGTGACCTTCCCATGTTGTTTTAACGTGTTTTTCACATAAACATTTGCAAGGTACATTCAGCCAGCCGTCATCGCATACCGAAAGGCTATTATAAGGAAAAAACCTCCGGTAGTTTACCAGAAATAAAGCCAAATTAAAAAGTAATTCCCATCCCAAATACATTGGCAGATCCCTATTTAATAACCTGGAAGATAGGACTATTTTCTCACTTTTGCTTAAAGAAATCTGATCCATGCTGGTTACAATATAACTATAATTTAGGTCCAAAACAGTTGAAATATTGATGGCGTAGCATACATCCTAACCAATGGCCTAGTATAGATCATAGTTGCATCAGGGGTAGTATACATCGGAGGTATATGGCGTTAGTACAGATCGTAGTAATGGCGTTAGTTACATCGTGTTAGTATAGGGCATAGTATCGACAAGTGCATCCATGGCTAGTATACATCGTAGTATATGAGCGTAGGTACAGATGCGTAGTAATTATGGCGTAGTATACATCGTAGATATGGCATAGTATCGTCATAAGTGCATCATGGCGTAGTTAGTATACATCGTAGTATATGGCGTAGTACAATCGTAGTATGATGGTGTAAGTATACATCGTAAGATATGGCGTAGTACAGATCGTTAGTATAGTTGTAGTATACATCGTAGTATATGGCATAGTATAGATCATAGACATGACGTTAGTATACATCGTTAGCATATGGCATAGTATAGATCGTTAGGTATATGGCGTAGTATACATGTAGGAATGGGGTGGTTAGTATACATCATAGTATATTGGTAGTAATACATCGTAGTATACATCGTTAGTAGATGGTTGTAGTATACATCTAGTATATGGGGTAGTTATAAAGTTGAAGTTTTATGGCGTAGTATTAAATCGAGACATGGTGTAGTATACATGGTAGTATAGGGCGTAGTATACATCGTAGTATAGGGCGAGTATACATCATAGTATATGGCGTAGTATACATGTAGTATATGGCGTATAGTATACATCGTAGTATATGGGGAGTAGGTAGTATATTGTAGTTTATGGCGTAGCATACATCTTTTTTTTTTAGGATATGGGGTAGTATACATGTAGTTACGTATTATGTGTAGTTAGTTACATAATAGTTATGAACTAGTGTACATCGTCACGGACATGGCACAGTATACATTGTAGTAATTGGCATAGTATACATCGTAGTATATTGGTACTCTACATTTGTATTATGGGGGTACTTGGTGGGTACTACTATACAACCGTAGTTAGTATTGGGGTATATACATCGTAGATATGGGGCAGTAGTATACATCGTAGTACATGGCCGCAGTATACTTGTAGTAGTTGGCAGACGTATACATCGTAGTATATGGGGTGTATACATCATAGTATATAGGGTAGTATACATCGTAGTATATGGGGATTATACATCGTAGATATTGTAGGTTTAGTGATACATAATAGAAATAGGGTAGTATACATTCATAGTATATGGGATAGTATACATCGTAGTACATGGCGCGTTATTACATTTTCGTAGTTGGCATAGTAACATAGTAGTATATGGGGTAGTATAATCGTAGTATATGGGGTATATAATCGTAGTATACATGGGATATATTACATCGTAGTACATGGCGCAGTATTCATTTAGTATTTGGCAGCTCATCGTATAATCGTGTAAGATATGGGGGTAGGTATATAATAGTATATGGGGTGGTAGGATTACTTGTAGTAAATGGCGCAGTTACATATTAGTATGTGGCATAGTATTACATCGTAGTCTCTGGGGTTTTTTAGACATCGTAGTCTATGTGGGTCGTTATACATCATAGTATATGGGTTAGAGGTAGTATACACCTAGATATGGGGTATATACATCATAGTATAGACGTAAGTATACATTGTTAGTTATGTAGTAGAGTATAGATGCATGTAGTATTAATGGGGTAGTAACATCGTAGTATATTGAAGGAGTATGCATATAGTTTATGGGGGTAGTATACATTAGTTTATGGTAGTCGTAGCATCATAGTCTATGGGGTAGTTATACATAGTAGTTTATGGAGTAGTATACATCGTAGTATATGGGGTTTTTTATACATCGTAGTATATGGGGTAGTAATACATCATGGTATTATTGGTTTAGTATACATCCTAGTATATGGGGTAGGTACGATCCATCATAGTATTATGGACGTAGTATACATTGTCGTTTATGTAGCAGTAGTATGCTCGTATGATATGGGGTAGTATACCATCGTAGTTAGGGAGTAGAGTAGTATGCATCATCGTATATGGTGGTTAGTATACATCGTTAGTTATGGAGTAGTATGATTCTAGTATATGGGGGGGGTTAGTAGACATCGAGTTTATGGAGTAGTATGCATCCTAGTATATGGTGGTCGGTAGTATACATACGTAGTTAGATGGGATAGTATACATCGTAGAGTTTAGTATATGGGGTAGTCTTACATCGTAGTTGATGGGAGTAGTATGACATAGTATATGGGGTCGGTAGTATACATTGTAGTTTATGGAGAGTATGCATCATAGTATATGGGGTAGTATACTCGGAGTTTATGGACGTGTAGTATGCATCATAGTATATGGGGTAGTCTAAATCGTGTATTGGAAGATAGTATACATCGTAGGATATGGGGTAGGATACATCGTTAGAATATGGGGAAGTAACATCGTAGTATAGGAGTAGTATACATCGTAGTATATGGACGTAGTAATGAAGTAGATGTATTAAATAGTAGTTAGTAGATGGACATCGATACAGGTAAGAATTTAGGTGGTGTGTTCTCTCGTAATGAGGACTAAAGGCGGTAAACATGTTAAAATTCTTCTCCGGAACCTTGGGGGGGGGGGGGACCGTTCAAGACTTCGAAGAGTCGGGCAGGAAGAAAGAGAAAAGACTGGTGGTCACGGGCAAAAAGTAGCCGATTCGTCAGCTAACGCACCAATCATGCAGTCCATAGAGGACCACATTGATTTTTCCGAACGTTACGATCATGATTTCATCCGCTTTCGGAAAAAGGCCCAGGGCAACTGGTCGGAGCCGCCCTACAATTTAATTCGGCCGACCTTCCGAAAACACTGAAAATGTGGTCGGTCGCAGGCCGAATTATTGTATGTGTGTTCCCCAGCTTAAAGTATAAATCCAAAAACATTCACTACTATTCCATAATATATCTGGTGTAAGTTTTTGATCCTCATAGGTTTATGACAGTGACAGTTACATTAGGTACATGAACACATGGCGGGCACCCACCCCAGAGGGTGGAGATGTAAGTTGAACAAACCCATTAACAAATCCAATGGAATTTGCATTATATGATATTGCCGATCTGCAGTCTGTATGGTATCCGTACCCCACAAAAAATGTGGGAGGTGAGTGGGTCACAGATGAGGATGGACTCTGTGCTGCCACATGTGACAGCACTGGACAGTATATGACTAACAGAAGTTAGAAAATGATTTTAAATTCTTTCTGTAGGTATCAACACATGATCGGATTGCACTGGAATAGAAGAAAAAAAAATCAACAGAGGCCTAAAATCTCCATTTATATTTCTTACTAAATATTGTCCATGTGTACGGATATAAAAGTCATAACAGAGGTTCAAGTCATGGAAGGATCCTGTATTGAGGTCTGGGTACCTTCCTTGGTAACAATAGGTTTATTGGGTTGGTTCAAATGTCACATAGGGGTTGTGCATTGGATGCAAGGTTGGGGTCTTGTTTATATCTAATGTAGACATTGCTGTACATCCATGGACTGGATATCCAGGGAATTTTAATAGTCTCCCTCGAACCATCTCAACATTCTCTTCTTTCTCGACTTGTGCCTATGAAACAATCGATCAACCAATAGGAGAAAGATCAGGAATCAGTCATTAGTGATATGATCAACAGCAAGGAATCATTGACCATCTTGATCATGGTTGGGGTAGGTGTTAAGTGTTTGCTCCGTGGCAGGTGTTAGCATAGTATGGGGTGTGATTATGCGTTGATTATATTTTATGGCGGTTTTATGCACTTAAAATATAGCAAACAGCCCTTCTTAATGACCAAAGGGTGTTGTGGTAATATAGTCATTAATATGGATAAGCAAGATGGCCTGTTAAGACTCGGTGTGAAAGAATTGGGCATGTAATTGTAATAGGCCGACATCTTACGTGTATTTATGGACAATAGGAAGACGGATTAATGGGCAGAATATTACCTTTATATGTTACCTACATTTCAGATCTAAAATAAAACATCCGTTTCTATGTGCAGTGTTGATAATAGATCCATGTCCACCCTCCTAACCAGACTGAAGGTCGCTCTGTAGACTGGAACCACATCAAAGCCTCTCACAGCCCAGCTTTGAAAAGCTTGTAGATATCCCCAAAATCTTATCTGTCTCAGCTTGGGGGAAGCCATATAAATTCACAAAACTTTACCTTATTCTCCTGGTTACCTGCCTGGTCACCAAATGTTTATTACCATCTACTTCCCATTCACAGAAGCCTAGATAGAAACAAAAACACCCATGGACTGAAGGATCTTTTGTGTTGTATTGCAGCTTTTGTGTTCAAAGAAAACCCCACAGAAAGGCTTGGCACGCCTAGTCTTCAGTCCTCATAGAAGTCACCTGCTGGGAAGGGAAATCTCACAGGGCACCATGATGATGGATTGGAAGAGAACAGGCCTAAGGTGCCCATAAATTAGGAACTCACTTTCTGAAGGAAACCGCTTGACCTGTTCTTTTTTTGCGACAGACTTGCGAATCGCAAAATGATGGCCAGACGGGCTTGTTGCAGCACATCGTAGGTTAGAAACTGCCTGAAACTTAAAGCTATAGAGAGATTAGGACATTCATCTATAGATCTAATATTAAGTATGTAGGGGGAACAAAACTAGCCATACACTGGGGCCAATATGCAGCAAAGCTTCCCGGATATGTGGACTATGGGAATGTGGATGAATAGGCCAAACTATGGGCCTGGACCTCAGGTTGGAATCTTTCCATTGGATTGTCATGGGTGCCAAATACAGTAGATGGAAATGATAACATGTACAGTTGTATGGCCACATTGCACGAGTAGTTAAGTTTTTAAAGAATATGGGGTTAATGGACTGTTCCTGTGTATTTGCCAAATAGTCAATCCACAATCATATTCGATGGAATCTGTGTGAATGGTGAAGTGTAACATATTGACTCCAGGTCGGTATGTTAACAATATGGGAGGGAAGGCCCCCATTTTTATATTATGGTTGTGTGGGGTCTCTGGCTAGTGACCCTAGCGTTATAGAAAATACAAAGGCTCTAGGAAAGCAGTTAGCATTGTAGAAGTTAGCATTGTAGCAGTCTAATAGTGTAGCAGGGTAACAGTGTGTAGATTGTAGCAGGTAGCAGGTGTAACAGTGGCCAGTTGTATGTACCAGTGTGCATTGTAGCAGTTGTAGAAGTGTGTTTGTAGATTGTAGCAGTGTAGCATTGTAGCAGTTTAGCATTGTACAGTGTAGCAGTGTAACAGTGTAGCAGTGTAGAAGTGTGGTTGAGCAGGTAGTATGTAGCAGCAGGGTAGCATTGTAGCAGTTTAGCAGTGTAAACCAGTGTAGCAGTGTTGGTAACGTGTAGCAGGTAGCAGTGTAGCAGTGAGTATTGTAGCAGTTGTAATGTGGAGCAGTGTAACAGTGTAGCAGTGTAGCATGTGGAGCAGTGTAACAGTGTAGCAGTTGTAACAGTTTGTAGCATTGTAGCAGTGTAGCAGGGTAGTATGAGGATTGTAGCAGTTTTTGGTGTGTAGCATATTTTTTGTAGGTCGTTTAGCAGTTGCCTGTTGTAACAGTTGAGCAGGGTAACAGTGTAGCATGTGTAGCAGTTTGTAGCGTTGGGTAGTATTGTAGCAGTGTAGCATTGGTAGCAGTTGTAGCAGTGTACGTTTGTAGCATTGTAGCAGTGTGCAGTGTAGTATTGTAGCGGTAGCATGGTAAGCAGGGTAACAGTATAGCAGTTGTAACAGTTGTTTGTAGCATTGTACCAGGTAGCAATGGAGCATTGTAGCAGTGTAACAGTATAGCCAGTGAACAGTGGAACAGTGTGTAAGCAGTGTAATAGGTGAGCAGTGTTTGTACACAGTTTATAGCAGTTTTTGTAACAGGTGTAAAAGTATAGCAGTGTAATAGTGTAGCAGCTGTAACCAGTAATAGCATGTAACAGTGTAGCAGTTGTTGTAAACAGTTGTAGCAAGTAGCATTTGGAGCAGTGTAACGTATAGCAGGTATAGTGTAACAGTGTAGCATGTAGCATGTAGCAGTGTAACAGTATAGCAGTGTAACAGGGTAGCAGTTGTATAGTGTAGCAGTGTGTAACAAGTATAGCAGTGTAACAGTGTAACCAGTTAGAGCAGTGTAATAGTGTGAGCAGTGTAACAGTTATAGCAGTTTGTAACAGGTGCAGTGTAACAGTGTAGCAATGTCGCATTTGTAGCAGTGTGTAACAGTATACAGTGTAACAGTGTAGCAGTGTAACAGTTGTAGCAATGTAGCATTGTAGCAGTTTTGTTGTTTTTTGGGGTTGTTTTGTTGTTAACCAGTATAGCGTGTTAATAGTGTAGCAGTGTAACAGTATAGCAGGAGGTATAGTGTGAAGTGTTTTGTAACAGTTTGTAACAGTATAGCCGTTGTAATAGTGTAGCCAGTGTAACAGTATAGCCGTGTACTGCTTGTTAGCAGTGTAACAGTATCGCAGTGTAATAGGGTAGAGTTTGTTGTACGTATAGCAGTGTTAATAGTGTAGCAGTGTAACAGCTATAGCAGGTAATAGTGTAGCAGTGTAAACAGTATCGCAGTGTAATAGAGTGTAGCAGTGAATAGGGTTGTAGCAGTTGTAACCAGTTTAATCAGGGTTGTTAACTGTTTATTGAAGAACCATTATATTTGGAAATTTTCTTTTGGAAATAATTGTTTTTTTTGTTTTTACACAGTAACGACAAAGGACAGTACAGTTGGGTTATCTCCCCATTTCATTACTGTGGGTAGACACATTACGAGGCGAAGCATGAGGGCTGACAAATGTTCACCGGCTGCATCTGGATCTTTCAGAAATGCCCACAATTCCCCTCGCCCACGGCCGTCTCCTGTACTTAAAGTAGGGGTTGGCAAGCAGCTGGGAGAATCTGCAATCCAAGTTGTCCTCCCTATCCGTTACAAGGTGAGAAACGCTCGGACTGTGTGTAGTGCGATTGACAAAAAATGACAGAAAACTTGCAGATTTTGGTCTTCATTTTTAAAAAGACGTTGTAGTGTGTACCCAGCTTTAGGGCAGAAATGTGGGTACTCTCCAACCCTTCAGCAATACCCAATTTCCCCCCCCATACCTAACCATCTTTATTCAAAACTAAAATACTAACTAAATAAAGAATGCCTTTGCAATTAAACAACATATTTGAGGGGAGCGTTACTTAAGAACAAATTGTCATTCCATTACCTTGATGTCACATAGAGAGCTCTTCAGACCTGTTCTGTCCATCTGAATTTGACAGTTTCTTGTCAAAACAGCTGTTATCACTTCCTATTGACATGGGGTTGTATTAATGTAGCCTATGGGGGCAATTGGCAAAAAATGTAGACAGCTTTTCTTCAGTATATCTATAGAGGAGAAAGAAACATAAATCACATTAAAACTCGCATCTCCCCTCCTTGGCTCGAACCAACTCTTGTTGAATTAACTGGGACTGGATACTTTTTATGCATTGCTTACATTGCTAATACAATAATAATGAATAGGATATCACTGTATTATGATTATCTGGCACCAAAATGTTAGACATATTACAGTTTTAGAAATGTGGAACCATAATATCTAATCCATGCATCTGTTTGTATTACTCTAGGAGAGAAATAAAAGTTATATCTCTGTATTGAGAAACCAAGTACCTCTTTGTTTGTATTTTAAAAATACTTACATTGCTTAAAAATGATATACCATTGCAGGTGCGTGCCACCTTCCCCAAGCTCCCTTGCAATTGGTATACCATTCTGACATCCAAATCTTTATTTTGCACTAAATGAGCGAGTGGGCACTAGGGCACTCTAAGAAGGCCTAGAATGAGTCTGCATGGATGGATATTATTGGCCAAATGTTGCCACCATAAATGACATTATTGTCCAAAAAAATGAGTTGGTCTGGTAATATTGCCATCTGTATGGCTTACCGTTAGGTGAGAATTTTGAGGAGTTGATTAATGTATGGCCAGCACAAGGGATTCTGTCAGCGGGTGTAGCGGATCATGTGCAAATGGATTGTTTTGAACGTAATCTTATGGGATAACCCTAGAGAGGTTGCTATTATGTATGGAAATCACCTGAAGTAGTATGCCCTTTGGATGAATTTAGACTGGGAAACACCAACAAGCAAGATTTTTTTAGGCCAAACAAAAAACTGATATGTCAGGTATGGTCAGTAGCCGCCAAAAAATATCTGCCATTTTGTTGTTTTTTCAATGTCGTTCACCCGGTACATTCCACCATCGATTGGGGCGGCCTCTTATGAACTGCATGAGTGATCGCAGCAAAACTGTGCAGCAGTGATGATCATCGTGACCAACAGTCGGTCCTACCGAACTGATCGCTAACGAGGAAGAGTGTGACCCAGCTACTATATAAATTTATCTTGGAAATCTTTGGATGGAAGACCATACCATTATATATAGTGGGAATCCGATGAAATACAAAGGTTACCAATACAGGCAAAAGATTGGAACATTGATTGGAACCTTTTTTATATTTCTAATAATAGAAATAACCAGCATATGTTACAGCGTGACCAGCTCTAATTACATAGGGAATTACATTAACTAAATCAGAATCAACAGAAATAAGTGACAAACATGCTAATCCCATTCCAAAGTACATATGTATAAGGATCAATCTGAGGGTTGTGCTGTGCATGTGGGCAATGACTGATTCAGGTTTTAAATAGAGCCCTTGTTAGGACTGTGATTTGGGTCCCTTTATTTGTGATATAGATGTTTGGATGAGCGAAACAGCGGATTCAACCCTCCTGTCAATTTAGCAACAGTTCGGGTCTATCAAATATTAACCACCAGTAATGGGCCAGATGGTTGTCCCAATGTCGCAGGGAATTCAGGATGTAGTGGTATGTCCAGCATAAGGCTTGTTAGTACAGATTCCAAGCCAAAAATGGCTTTCTAAGGCAGTAGTCTGAACAGCGTACAAAATGGTGTTCCAATTAATCCACCCAAAAATGGATATGAATATACTGTATCAAAAAAAAAGATACATGGATGTAAAAGAAAAGGTTCTTTAATTTCTCCATCTAATTCCCATTATAATCTGAGGCATTTATCACAAGAGTTTTATTTCACACCCTGAAAGGAGGAAGGATGTGCAATTTGCATCGCCCAAGGAAGGTTGCCCTTTAGTGAATAAGCCCATAATATGAGTATGGCCCCTATATGTTTCCACCCCATCCCCACCTGCCCATAAAGTTTAGGTTATATCATGATTACTTGATTGATGATTCTGGCCCCATTTTCTTAATTCCAATGGTAATTAATGTGAAAACACAAATAATAATGTAAATAATACTGTAAAAAAAGAAACCAACCTACAATTCCAATACCGTTCTACGTACAATTTACAAAGGTATATAATTTGTTGTTCCAGGCGGTGGTAAAGATAAAATCTTCTTAAATCTGGTATATAAGTAAATTGTAAAACAATTCGATGCACGAAGTGGGAGATGTGCTCTACCCTTCCATAAATATGAGGAAATTACAGATAAAAGATTATAACAATTGATCAATAAAATGAGACTGAACATGTTATTTCGCCTTAAATAGGCACATTTGCCTACTACCGCAAGGTTTGTGCATGTTTAACATAAACCAGCCTGGACAAAGTAAGGACCGGAGGGCCACACGGGGCCCTTTGGCTGCCCTTGCCTGGCCCCTCAATATAGTTGCGGTCCTGTACCCAAAAAACATCTTAGTTTTAATTGATTGTCTGGAAAATGAGTTATTGGTATAAAATGTATTTGTAAAGCCAAATGATGACCTGACCAATGCTTAATTGAATTGATGGACTGGATGGACCCGGTGTATTAATTTAATCTTTTAGAACATCCAGTTTTGAACTCTCTATATGAGAATTGAGGTTGAACCTATTGGTCAGTAATCATGTTTAAACAGAAAGTAAGAACAACAAAAAACAGTAATTAAAACATTATATATCATTGTACAACAATTGAAAAATACAACAAAATGATCTTTCTATGTAAGGTAAAATATATGTCATTTATGTATGTAATCAAAATATACTGGTGTGGTAGAATCTATGCTAGGACATACAGGCAGCTCATTGTATCCGTAGATGGTCATCAGTACAGAGTATACCATTGTAGAGGATTATATATATCTCAGCATTTCATTGCTGGGCTGTATTAAGAAATTGGAACTGATTAATTGTGGGGTCATGTGCTTTCTGTCCAGCATTCCAGTCTCTAGAGCACACTAATCACTTTTTAAGTCACACTGTCATGTATATTAACACATGCCCAACATTAACTACTACAGAAGTTTTTACTGTTCCGTGTACACCCCAAAGATCCTCAAGTCCACGTACAGCCACAGACTGAATACAATTTCTCAAGGGAGCATGTGACTGAGGTTACAGAAGGTTTAGTCAGGGGGTGCACATGTACACCAATTGCTTTTTGATATGCATGCAAAGCAAGAAATACGGCAGTACTGACAGTTATTTATATAGAACGTAAATAATAAACTACAAGAAAGTCATACAAGGGGGATTCAAATACATAGACTCCGTAAGTAAAATATAAATAACATAATATAATAATAAGTTGCTAGAGCTGAGCCACAAGAGGAAAGGAAGTCCTGCCCCATAGGCTTACAATCTAATAGGAGAGGTCACATACAGATACGAAGAAAGGGTATTAAGGGCAAGAGTGAGATTGGTGACCTTAATCCCAGAGTGGATCTATCTGTTAAATGCTTTTGCTAGAATTATGATGCTAGAATTGACGGTACGTCCTTCTGGTATGGAAATACTTTCATATTACGTTGATATTCCAATCTGGGTTTAGTTTCATTTTACAGTGGTTTTTCTTCTTCAGATTAGGCGAACTTTGGGGTTCAGGAAACCCTTCATTTGTGCAAGAAAATATAATGGTTGAATGGACCGCAGGAAATGTCCGTGTGGCAATGAACCAGATTTGGGGACCAAAATTCAAGTTTCTCCATTTAGAATGTTGGATTAATGTGTGGAACGATTTTGAAGGACATACAATAATAATATATATTGTTATGACTTCATTTCATGATATTAGATTACACAGACAAAATATATAAAAATGCCCCGTCCGTGTTCACAGGCTGAGCTTTCTATTACAGATTGTATGAATGAAATTCCAGTGCATAGTAAAAGGGTTCTAAACATGATGCTAGAAATGTACTGATAGCGCAACTGCCGTCATATAAATTACCGTATTACTAATGATTTCTTATGGAGTTAATGGCTTAAGCAATAAAACAGGGTAATTAAATTGTTAACTCTGTATATAAACCCGTAAAAGAACAGAGAAAAGTATCAATATATAATAAATCTAAAAAAATGTCCTGTAGTGATATGGGTCTATGTCCTGTAGGAATATCGGTCTATGTTCCTGTAGTGAATATTGGTCTATGTCCTGTAGTGGAATCTTGGTTCTTCTCTGTCCTGTAGTGGAATATTGGTCTATGTCCTGTAGTGAATATTGGTTCTATGTCCTGTCGTGAATATTGTATAGGTCCGGTATTGAATATGGTCTATGTCTGTAGTGAATATTGGTAATGTCATTGTAGGAGCTGAAATATTGGTCTAGGTCCTGTAGTGAATCTTGGTCTTCTTGTCCTGTAGTGAATATGGTCTAGTCCTGTAAGGTGAATATTTGGTCTAAAGGAGGCCAACACATTGGGCACAAATATCGGCAATGTGTATGGAGAGGTGCAAAGACGACGAGCTTACTGCATTGGTTAAAGATGACCCAAGCGGATGGGATTGTTAGCGGCTACCTATTCTCTCTCGTGTCACCCCAGGCACAGGAGCCAATAATGATCGGTGTGGTGGACTGAACAAAACATTGTTTCATATAAAGTATTCGTAAAGAACGGTTGCCACATCAGGCAATTTACGCTCATATTAGCGACCGTGTATGCATGTGCGTCTCTGTATGGCTGGTTGTACACACGACCTGGATTAATTTACCATTAATGAAAATTTACTCACAGTGGAGAGGCCAAAAAATCAATCAAGCAAACTCGATGCAGTTGGGCTTGAAAAAATCTGCTTTTGTGTACCCGGCCTGAATGATGTGGCTGCGGAAGGGTAAGAGAGTGTTGTATTGTTTGTTGTGATTGTGGCTTTTTAAAGGAATAATAATTCAACAAAATGGATGAATACAATGTATACCTAAAAAATATTCAGCCCATGGTTGGGACTTAATAGGAAGGAAGGAGAGCCGGATGATATATTCAAAGCACTAATCGCACCTATCACCTGACACAATGTAAACATCAATGCAAAAATGACCAACAGCACAGAGAGAAGACCAATCCAGACATGAGGACGAAGAAGAAATGAAGGCCCACAGGAAAATTGTGTCACTTGCATTTTTGCTCCTAGAGCATCTTAACTAAACACAGATAGAGCAAATGGAGTACTTTCAATTGTGATTTCTGAATGGTACATTCTCCCCCCTCTGTGTCGTTTCTAATACTGTATGGAGTGAGCAGCTAAGGAGTGTGTGTTGTGTTGTCAACAATACTAGCGCACGGAGGGAGGGAATTAGAAAACGAAAGAACGAGTTGACTTTTGATTCTTAGACGGGTACGGGACTGACTATTGTAGGAACACTTCCATGGACGCAACGCCTAGTGAGATGGCACCATGTGAGGTCCTGCAATGCCAACACAACGGTGGCAATAATGTTAGAGAGAGATTGACACCTAAGTCACATGGTTTAGTCACAATTGTCCATAAGAGTCTCATTGTCCTTTAATTAATAGACAGTGTAGGAGGGGTGATGGAAGAGAGGAAGGAGAGGCGTGTCAGACAATGTCTTAAAGGAAACCCATTCATTCTGACTTCTGTGTATCTATGAAAACTGATTCCTATATGCACTGCTTGCTAGTGACTAAGCTTAAATATATCAGTGCCGAAGGGGGTTGCCAAAGTATTTCCCAATGAAACTCAAAATGGTACATACCATAGAGCAGCAGTGGATTTCCTACTCCTGTGAGGGTGTTGGTTGAAAAGGTAACACAGAAAGATATTTATGAACTTTGAAATAACCACAAACATGCTAATGGAGAAAAAAAACAAGAAGGTGAGGGTTTACTTTCCCCTATCTGCCTCCAGGCTTCATGGGCCTGGTGGAAGGAGCAGGAGACATGCAGGGTTTTGCATGCTCTGTCCTTTCAGTTTAATGGTCCCCAGAGAACATGTTGACACTCAGGACATCATATGATGTTGAGGTGGGTTGTAGCAGCACAACAGGAGATCTTTTAGAGGAAATATTTCTAAACTCAACTTGGTCGATGACACCTCCAGTAACATGCTCAACCATGTAGAGAACAAAATGTAGACAGAAGGAGTAAACTGACATGTACGGTAAGAGGGAATTCTGCGTCTGAGGCCTTAACTAAAGGGGCATAGTTTACAATCCGATGGATTTCTCACGGAAACAAAATTCAACTGGCCCCCCATAAAAAAAATTATACGATCGGCAGCCAAAGTATGTACACGATCCGACGATATCTGGAACAATCTAACGACACGGATCTTAGTGTCTATGGCCAATAATCCTTCCAATATCAACTGTGCTGAAGTCACGACCTTGAGACAGAAATAACCCTAGACAGTAATTTGGGATGATTAGAAATAGAATACAATTAATTAATTGGAATATTTTACCCTTCCAATGGTCCAAATCCTTTAGAAAACCCCCCCATGGTAATGTGTGCCCCCCCCCCTTAACAGAATCCATCCATCAATCCTATGGTGAAAGATTAATGGTTCGCAAATATAAAGCTCCATGTAGTTGCTATAAACTTACCTTTTTTTTGTAGCTTGCGTTCAGTTTATAAATACGAAAATAATAAACAATAATTGTGACAAGAAGGCAAGAACACATGTGGACATGTAGTGGCACCAGCTTTCTAAATGAAATATCTAAGATCTGTTTTCTTTGTTGGCAAACGGACATTAGTAATTCCCCGAGGCAGAAGACTCGCAGTCCAAATGATCAAACTGTCACATAACATGGAGCTTTGTAACTTGTAACCACAATATTTATTTTTCTCACTTCCATATCCTATTTCAACCTTACTATTCCATTACAGAATTTCCTAACTCTTTCCATGAAGTTCAACATCCTCTCCATTCACACTTTCTTCTTCTATCCTTTGTATTTTGGACCTTTCTCTCCTGAATTAGCCTCCCCCTGCTCCTTCTTGGGGGTTAGCACTTTCCAGGCTTCACATAAGGGCCTTTTTTCTCCGTATTTGTCAAGTTTGATTAATTCAAATTAAATCGAATTGTTGATTAAAAATTTGTCTTTCAATAGTTTGAGTGTTTGCGCAATAACTGCACCGATTCTAGCACCTGTTCCGCTATTTTTCATTTTCAGGTATGGCCCCGTCTCTCTCGTTGCTCCTCGCTTTTCGTCCCCTTTCTCGCCTCTCTTCTGTTCTTCCCGGTCGCGCTCAAACTTGTGGAGGCCTCCCCTCGTTCAGGTCTTTTAACTAATAATACCAAGGTTTCCTCTTTCTGACAATAATTTCGGGGAAAAAAACTATGAATATAGTAATAGATGAAAAACCTTACAAAGTCTTGGAGGGACCACAAAGTGACGTAACAATTCTATGGCTACTTTATTTATTTCGCTATAGTGGATGGTCACATGTGTATATTCTGGTGCCAGAAGCAGCTGATGTCAATCCAACTTCAGCCAAAAATATCTAAACACATGGGGCCGCGATCCTTGGAATGTATGTACTGCGCGACACAATGTAGGTATATATAGGGTTCACATAATATAGATATGTATAGGGTTCACATAATGTAGGTATGTATAGGGTTCACACAATGTAGGTATGTAATTAAATAATTACTTATAATTAAATATCAAATCAAACACCAGACAAAAATCTAAAAAATCTTTTGGGTCCTCCCAAAAATCATTAGTATCCGAGGTTCGTAGCATAGTTGCAGCCATAAATTAATGAACGTTTCTTAAATGAACAGAGCGGTAGTCGGGGGAACCATGAATCATTGAAGTAAATAGTTATAATTAGTAATCAGCTAGTAAATCAGCAGTGCATAGTCCGTTAGTAAAGCGGCATTGCGTTATAGAGGAATGGAAGGAAATGTTAATAGCAAGATGTATACTTTTGATCTTGCTGATGGTTTGAATTCCGGTCCAATAAACACACTTTCAGTGTAATTATGAATCACTGGCCCCCTGCAAAAGTATCATGGGGCCCCTATATCTGCTTCATCCACAGTGGTTTTCTGGGAGGAAATAATAAAGGAAAAATAAGAAGATGGGGCCCCCTTGGCTCCCCCGGCTCCCCTGGTGGTTACGCCCCTGCCCGCTTTCCTGCAGCATTGTCTGTACCTTTAGTTTCCTATTGAGTTCCATCTATTGACATATCTGTTGACAGGCATGCCTTTAAAGGGAAAGTTCAGTGAAAAATATAATTATTTTAAAATTCTTACAGGGAGATTCAAAAAAAGTTCTTATCATTTCATATGGTGCTAATTTTGCCCCAACCAATCAGATCTTATTTAACATTTGTAATCTTACATCTGATTGGTTGGGGCAAAATTAGCACCATTTTAAAGGATAAGAACTTTTATTGAACAACCCTGATAGTTTATATTATACATACCTAGTTATTCTACATATTTTTATCCATTTTACAAAATATCAGCTGAATTTACTCCTTGCTATTCCCTGCTGTTGACATTAGTGAGCTGCCATTTCAGGTTCTGTAACGATCCTTCTTCCCAGAATGCACAGTAATGTGGCAATTTCCTATCAGTATTTTTTCTACTGATTGGCTATTGGATGGGTCAAAGTCATGGGCATCCGCACATAGGGGCCAGGGAGGGTGCTTGCACCCCCTGAATTTCTCTCTAAAATAAATTTAATTACTGTGCACAGCCAGATCTTCTGCTGGCCCTTTAATGAAAAGCAGAGGGAGAGTCTCAGCCAATCGTGAGTGTTACCAAAATCAGTGAGCGGGAGATTTAAACTGCTCTGACTCTGTAAATCACTGTTCTATACTGCCGATCCAATTGCAAGTGCAGAGCAGCAGAAAAAAAAATCCCATATCAATAATCCCAGTATGATGTACATGTATCAGTAATTCCCAGTTATGATGTACCTGTATCAATAATACCAGTATGACGTACCTGTATCAAAAAATCCCATATCAATAATCCCAGTAAGATATACATGTATAAGTAATCCCAGTATGATGTACCTGTATCAATAATACCAGTATGACGTACCTGTATCAAAAAATCCCATATCAATAATCCCAGTAGGATGTACATGTATCAGTAATCCCAGTATGATGTACCTGTATCAATAATACCAGTATGACGTACCTGTAACAAAAAATCACATATCAATAATCCCAGTATAATGTACATGTATCAGTAATCTCAGTTCCTAGTATAATGTACCTGTATCAATAATACCAGTATGACGTACCTGTATCAAAAAATCCCATATCAATAATCCCAGTATAATGTACCTGGATCAATAACCTAAAAATGCTGCACCTGTATCAACAATTCCAGTTTGTTGTACCTGTTTCAATAACGACCCAGTTAGCTGTAACTGTATCAATAATCCCAGTTTGCTGTACCTGTAACAATAGCTTCAGTTTTCTGTACCTGCATCTAATAGTCCCAGTTTGCTGTACCTGTATCAATAATCCCAGTTTGCTGCACCTGTATCAATAGCCTCAGTTTGCTGTACCTGTATCAATAGTCCCAGTTTGCTGCACCTGTATCAATAGCCTCATTTTGCTTCACCTGATCAATAGCCTCAGTTTTGCCCTGTACCTGTATCATAACCCATTTTGCTGCACCTTAATCAATAGCCTCATTTGCTGACCTGTATCATCATCCCCCAGGTTTGCTGCACCTTGTATCAATATCCTCAGTTTGCTGACCTGTATCAATAGCCTCAGTTTGCTGTACCTGTAGCATGTTCCCAGTTGTGCTGTACCTGTACATAATCCCAGTTGCTGTACCTGTATCAATACCTCAGTTTGCTGTACCTGTATCATCATCCTCAGTTTGGCTGTACTTTAACAATAATCCCAGTTTGCTGACCTGTTCATAGCCTCATTTTTTGCTGCACCGTATCCATAGTCCCTTTGCCTGTCCTGTATCAATAGTCCCCAGTTTGCTGTACATGGATAATAGATTCTTGAATATTGGATCGCACACCTTCTAGAATTCAAAGTGTTTATTGAAAACCCCATCAAAATACAAACGTTTCGGGGGCAACGTGCCCCTTCTCAGGTGATTGCAATCGCAACTAACCGTACATATATGTACGTTAGATACGTTAATATAAAGTGCCTCTCTCGAAGAATAGTGAAGAACTCTATTACGTTCATATACGTTAATAAGTGTCCTCTCGGTAAGAATGTGGAGATACATATAGTACGTTTATATACGGTAATAGTGCCTCTCTGAAGAATAGTGAAGATACTATATGTACGTTATATACGTTAATAGTGCCTCCTCGAAGAATAGTGAAGATACATATATTCGTTTATACGTAAAAGTTGCCTCTCTGAGAATAGTGAGATACATCATTAAAATAATGTACGTTTATTCGTTAATAACGTGCCTCCTGAAGAATAGTGAAGATACCATATATGTTACGTTATATAAATACGCTTTAATAAGTGCCTCTCTGAAGAATAGGTGAAGATACTATATGTACAGTTATATACTTAATAAGTGCCTCTCCTGAAGAATAGTGACGATACATATATGCGTTTATACGTTAATAAGTGCCTCTCTGAGAATGTGAAGATACTATATGTACGTTATTACATTAATAAGTGCCTCTCTGAGATAAGTGAGATACATATATGTACATTTATCTACGTTTATAAGTGCCTCTCTAGAATAGTGAAGGATAACATATATGTAACGTTATATCACGTTAATAATGCCTCTCTGACAGAATAGTGAAGCATCATATTAACGTATATAACGTACTATATGTATCTTTACTATTCTTCAGAGAGGCACTTATTAACGTAAATATAACGTTACATATGATGTATCTCACTATTCTTCAAGAGGCACTTACCCTCCCTCTACAGGATCTCCATTGGAGATGGACTTTTTAAAATACCCTTTTCTCTCATCGCCAGCACTTTCTTCTTTCACTTCAGCACTTTAGGCCGACATCCTGAGCAGATAGATTTTCCTCTTTTATTTTATCACTTTTATGTATTCTAGAGTGTTTTTTTATCCAGATTTTACTCTTACACATGACACACCATCCGTGTTGAGGTTACTCACCTGCACATACCACCTCTGTATATTCACACATGTATAAGAGGACAGCTACACTGTTTTTTTTGTGACCAGCTGTATTTTTAAATCATTCCACATTGTACCGCTAAGTTAATTTTTTATTGATTCACAACTTTTAGGGTTCTAATACACCACGAGGTTATTGTGGATTTTATGAGATTTAGTATATGGCACTTTAGCCACCCCAATAAGGAGGTGGGTCTTATTTAGTTGGGGTATTTCACCACCAACTGTTGAGTTGCGATTGCATCACTAAGAAGGGGCCGTTCCTCCCCGAAATGTTTGTATTTTGATGTGTGGTTTTTCAATAAACACTTTCTACGAAGTGTGCGCCCAATATTCCGAATAGTTTGAATCTACTCTCCCTTGGAAGTGGGAGTTTTCGGGAGATCAGCCACCCATTTGGTTTGTGTCTAAGAACATTATACCACCATATTCTATACTGTATCAATAGCCTCAGTTGCTGCAACCTGTATCCAATAGTCCCAGTGTTGCTGTACCTGTATCAATAGCCTCAGTTTGCTGCAACTGTATCACTAGTCCCAGTTTGCCGTACCTGTATCAATAGCTCAGTTTTCTTTCTGCCCTGTATCATATCCCAGTTTGCTGTAACCTGTATCAATAGCCTCAAGTTTGCTGCACCTGTATAATAGTCTCAAGTTTGCTGTACTGTAATAATACCTTCAGTTTTGCTGCACCTGTATCAATAGACCTCAGTTTTGCTGCAAACAAACAGACAACAAACGTAAACCCGTCAATAGTCCAGTTTGCTCTGTACCTGTATATACCTATAGCCCAGTTTGCTTGCACACTGTATAAAATAGTCGCAGTTTGCTGTAACCTGTAACTAAGTAACCTCAGTTTTCTGCACCTGTATCAATAGCCCAGTTTGCTGCATCTATCAATAGTCCCCCAGTTTGCTGTATATGTCTCATCGCCTCATTTTGCTGCAACACTGTATCAATATCCCCAGTTTTTCCTGTACCCTGTCATCATAGCCTCAGTTTTGGCATGCACCTGTATGAATAGTCCAGTTTTGCTGTACCTGTTCAATAACCTCATTTGCTGCACCTGAATCATAATCCCAGTTTGCTGTCTGTATCAATGCTCAGTTTTGCTGGGCACCTGTATAAAAAGTTCCAGTTTGCTGGACCTTGGTATAATAACCAAACCTCGTTTGCTTCAGCCGTACAATAGCCTCCAGTTGGCTGCACCTGTGACATAGTCCCCAGTTTGGCTGTACCTGTTCAGTACTCAGTTTGCTGCAACCTGATAAATAGCGCAGTTTGCTGTACCTGTAATAAGAACCTCAGTGTTGCGCAACTTGTATCATAGCCTCAGTTTTGCTGCATCTGTATCAATATCCCAGTTTGTGCCTGTACCGTGTACTCAATATGCCGTCAGTTTGCCTGCACCTGTTCAATATCCCATTTCCTGTACCTGTATCAATAGCCCTTTGCTGCACCTGTATGTAGTCCCAGTTTGCTGTACCTGTATCAATAACCTCAGTTTGCTGCACCTGTATCAATAATCCCAGTTTTCCTGTACCTTTTATCACATAATCCCAGTTCTGTACCTTCATAATAGCCTCAGCTTGGCTGCACCTGTATAATGTCCCAGTTTGCTGTAGCCTGTCATCAATACCACTACAGTTTGCTCACCTTTCAAAGTCCCATTTTTGCAGTACCCTGTATCAAGTAATCCCAGTTGCAGTAGCCGTATCATAAGCCTCAGTTTGCTGCAACCTGTATCAAAAGTCCCGTTTGCTGTACCTTATCCAACCGTCCGTTTGCCTGCAACCTGTAGTCAATACACCCATTTTGCTGTCCTTTATACAATAGCTCAGTTTTGCTGCAACCTGTATCATAGTCCCCAGTTTGCTGTACCTGTATCACTAACGCCAGTTTGCTGCGCCTGTATCAATCGTTTCCGTTTTGCAGTACCTGTATCAATAGTCCCGTTTTGCGTAACCTGTATCATAGTCCTCGTTTGCTGCACCTGTATCAATAGTCCAGTTTGCTGTACCTTATCAATATGCCTCAGTTTGCTGCATCTGGTATCAAATAGTCCCATGTTTGCTGTACCTGTATCAATAACGCCTCAGTTTGCTGCAACCTTATCATATCCCATTTGCCTGTACCTGTATGCCTAGATTTCTCAGCACGACAGGTTTGCCCTAAGTTTCAGTGTTTATCCCATGGTTTGCTGTAACCTGTATCAATAACCTCCAGTTTTGCTCACCTGTATCATAGTTCCCATTTGTTCAATACCTTTATCAATAATCCCATTTTGCTCTACCTGTATCAATAGCCCAGCTTGCTGCACCTGTATAATAGTCCCAGTTTTCTGTACCTGTATCAATAACCTCGTTTGCTGCCCTTATCAATGGTCCCAGTTTCATACATGTATCATAATCCCATTTGCAGTACCTGTAATCAATCCTCAGTTTTTGCCTGCACCTTATCAATAGTCCCAGTTTGCAGTAACCGTAATCAATAATCCCAGTTGCTGTACCTTTATCAATAGCCTCGTTTGCTGCAGCACTGTATCATATTCCCAGTTTGGCTGCCACCTGTATCAATAGCCTCAGTTTGCTGCACGCTGTATCAATAGTCCAGTTTGCTGTACCTTAATCAATAGCCTCAGTTTTGCTGCAACTGTATCAATAGTCCAGTTTGATTCTCTAACCTGTATCAAAGCTCAGCTTACTGCACAGCTTATAGTCCCAGTTTGGACCTGTATCAATAACCTCAGTTTGCTGCACCTGTATCAATGGTCCCAGTTTGCAGTACCTGTATCAATAACCCAGTTTTGCATACCTGTATCAATAGCCTCAGTTGTTGCTGCACCTGTATCAATAGTCCCAGTTGCAGTACCTGTATTCAATAATCCCAGTTTGCTGTACCTGTATCAATAGCCTTCAGTTTTGCTGCACCTGTAATCAATGAGTCCCAGTTTGTGCACCTTATCATAGCTCAGTTTGCTGGCAACCTGTATCCAATGAATCCGTTTCTGTTTACCTTTGTATCAATAGCCTCAGTTTGCTGCAACTGTAATCAACTAGTCCCCAGTTTGCTGTACCTGTATCAATAACCCTCATTTGCTGCACCTGTACAGTAGTACCAGTGTGCAGTACTTTATCAATAATCATCCAGTTTGCTGGGTACCTGTACAAATACCTCATTTTGCTGCACCTTATCATAAGCCTCAGTTTGCTGCACCTGTATCAATAGTCCCGTTGTCTGTAACCTGTATCAATGCCTCAATTTGCTGCACCTGTACACACATCCCCCATTTTGCTGTACCTTATCTCTCATCGCCTTCAGTTGCTGCACGTATCAATAGTCCCAGTTTGCCTGTACCTGGTATCAATAACCAGTTTTCTCACCTGTCTCAATAGTCCCGTTTGCAGTACCTGTATCAATAGTCCCAGTTTCTGTACCCTGTATCAATAGTCCCTCAGTTTTGCGTACAACACCTGTACATATCCCAGTTTGCTGTACCGTTAATCAATAGCTCAGTTTTCTTGCTCTGTATCAATATTCCCAGTTTGCTGTACCTGTATCAAGCCCTCATATTGCGCGGCCCGCCTGTAATCATATCCCAGTTTGCTTACCTGTATCAATAGCCTCAGTTGCTGCACCTGTAATAAAAGTCCCACTTTGGCTCTGTACCCTGGTATCAATAACCTCTTTGCTACAAACCGTATCATATTCCCAGTGGTGCATACCTTTCATCAAATCCCAGTTTGCTCTACACCTGTATCCAATAGCCTAGCTTGCTGGGCACCTGTATTAATATTCCCAGTTTGCTGTACGCGTAATCAATAATCCTCCAGTTGCTAACATGCTGCAACAAACCTGTATTCAATAGTCCAGTTTGCTACATTGTATCAATATCCCAGTTTGCGAGTACCTGTACAATGTCCTCGTTTGCTGCACCTGATCAATCGTCCCAGTTTTGTCAGTACCTTATCAATAATCCCATTTGTTTTGCGTACCTTTATCAATAGCCTCGTTTGCTGCACCTGTTATCATATTCCCGTTTTCCTGCACACTTATCAATAAGCCTCACGTTTGCTGCACCGTATCAATATCCAGTTTTGCTGTACCTTATCAAAGCCTCATTTGCTCTGCAACTGGTCAATAAGTCCCCATTTTGCGGTCCCTTATCAATAACCTCAGTTGCTGCACCTGTATCAGTGTCCCAGTGTGCGCAGTAACCTTTATCAATAATCCAGCGTTTGCTGTACCTGTATCAATCCTCCGTTTTAGGCAGCACCTGTATTAATTAGTCCCAGTTTGCATACCTGTATCAATAATCCCGTTTGCTGTACCTGTTCAATAGCCTCAGTGTGCTGCACCTGTATAAATAGTCCCAGTTTTCTGTACCGTAGCATATCCCAGTGTGCTGTAACCGTACAATCAGCCCTCAGTTTGCTGCAACTGTATCATAGTCCCCAGTTGGCTGCCTGTATCAATAGGCCTCAGTTTTCTGCCCTGTATCATAATCCCAGTTTTGTCTGTACCTGTGACAATAGCCTAGTTTGCTGCAAGCGAGACCGCTTACATATAACCATATTCCCAGTTTGCTGTCTAAATCCTCAGTTTTGCCTGCGTGCAATACCCCATTTGCTGCCTGTCAACCTTGCTGACCTTACAATAGTCCTGCAGTTTTGCCTGCACCTGTATCAATATCCCATTTGCTGGTACCGTATCAATAGTCCTCATTTTTGCTGCACCTGTATCAATGTCCCCAGTTTGCTGCACCTGTATCAATAGATCCCAGTTGCTGTAACCTGTAATCAATAGCCCGTTTTGCTGCAACCTGTCCATAGTCCCAGTTTGTCGCTGTATCAAACCTCAGTTGTCCCCTACAATTCCCATTTAAACTTACACCAGTTTGCTGTACCTGTATCAAGAGCCTCAGTTTGCTGCGCCTGTTACATAGTCTCAGTTTGCTGTACCTGGTATCATAACCCAGTTTCTGCACCGATATCCAATGTCCCAGTTTGCAAGTACCTGTATCATCAAATCCGTTTTTGGCTGTACCTTTATCAATACCTCAGTTTTGCTGCATCACTCTGTATCATAGTCCCAGTTTGGCTGCACCTGATCAAGCCTCCAGTTTTGCTGCCCTGTACAACTCATCCAGTTTTGCTGTACCTGTTCAATAAGCCTCAGTTTTGGCTGCAACTGTATCATAGTCCCAGTTTGCTGTACTGTACAAACCTAACCTCAGTTTGCTGCACGTGTATCAGTAGTCCCAGTGTGCAGTATCTTTATCCAATAATCCCAGTTTGCTGTAGCCTGTATCAATAAAAACCCTCAGTTTGCTGTCACCTGTAATCAATGTGCCCGATTTGCAGTACCTGTAATCAATATCCCATTTGCTGCATGCACCTGTATCAATAGCCTCAGTTTGCTGTCACCTGTACCAATAGTCCCAGTTTGCTTACCCTGTATTCAATAGCCTCAGTTTGTCTGGGCACAGCACTGTAATAAATAGTCCAGTTTTGCTGTAACCGTACAATCACCTCATTTGCTGCACTTGTATCAATAGCCGCAGTTTGCTGCATCTTGTATCGAATAGTCCCAGTTTGCTGTACCTGTATCAATATCAGCCCTCAGTTTTGCTGCCACGTATCAATAATCCATGTTTCCTCCTTACCTGTAACAATAGCCTCATTGCGTGCCCTGTAATGATAGTCCATTTTGCTGTACCTGTTCATACCTCATTTGCTGACACCTGTATCAATCAACCCAGTTTCTGTACCTTTTATCAATACCCATTTGCTGCTGGAACCTGTATCAATAGCCTCAGCTTGCTGTCGCACCTGTATTATAGTCCCAGTTTTGCGTGTACCTGTACAATACCTCAGAGTTTGCTGGCAACCTGTATCAGGATCAGTCCAGTTTGCAGTACCTTGTACATAATCCCAGTTCATACCTGTATCAATAGCCTCATTTGCTGCAACTTATCAATAGTCCCCAGTTTTGCTGTCCTGTATCAATAGCCTCATTTTTGCTGCACCTTATCAATACATCCTTTTGCTGTACCTTTATTATCCATAGCTCTTCGATGTATTATCAGATTTCTGTCCTAATCGACTATTTTGCTGCACCTCTATCATAGTCCCAGTTTGATACGTTCAAGTCTTGCTGTACCTGTATCAATAACTCTCATTTGCTGCACTACCTAGTCCCATTTGCAGCGTATATGTCCCAGTGAGTTTGCTGGTACCTGATATCAATAGCTCGTGTGGTGTACTAGTCCAGTATTCTGACTCTGTATCATTCCCATTTGCCGATTGTATTATCGCCAGTGTGTACCTGTTTCAAAGCCTCAAGTTTGCTGCACCGTGTATATATCCCAGTTTGCTTCCTTGTATCAATCGCCTCATCATTGCTGCACCTGTTAAATAGTCCCAGTTTGCTGTACCTGTATGCACTAACCCAGTTTGCTACACACCCTTTAATCAGTAGTCCCAGTGTGCAATAATACCTTATCAATAATCCAGTTTGGGGCTCTACCTGTATTAATAGCCTCATTGCTGCACCTTATTAATAGTAGTCCCATTTTGCTGGTACCCTGTATCAATAACTCAGTTTGCTGCACCTGTAGTCATAGTCGCCGTTTGGCGTACCTGTACATAATCCCAGTTTGCGATGTGCGCTGTTATCAATAGCCTCAGTTTGCCTGCTTAAGCCCTGTTAGCAATTGACCCATGCTATATGGCCAGTACTTACTACAGTTCGACCTTTATCATGCCTCAGTTTGCTGAATGGGCCCTTATCAATAGTCCCCAGTTTGCTGCACCGTATAATACCTCAGTTTTGTGCACTGACACCTGTTATCAATAATCCAGTTTGCTGTACCTGTTCAATAGCCTCAGTTTGTGCTGCAACTGTATCAATATCCCAGTTTGCTGTACCTGTATCATAACCTCAGTTTGCTGCACCTCGTATGCAGTTATGTGGCCAGTGTGTTCAGTACCTTTATCACTAATCCAGTTTTGCTGTCCCGTTATAACTCAGTTTGCTGCACCTGTATGCAATAGTCCCCCGTTGCAGTACCTGTATCATAATCCCCGTTTGCTGCCTGTATCAATAAGCGCTCAGTTTGCTGCAACTGTATCAATAAGTCCCAGTTTGGGCTGTACCTTATCAATCGCTCAGTTTGCTGCACCTGTAATCAACAATCCCATTTTTGCTGTACCTTTATCATCCCGCCTCATTTTCTGCACCTGTATCAATATCCCCATTTTGCGTACCCTGTTATCAATAACTCATGTTTGCTGCACTGTATCAATATTCCCTCAGTTGTTATAGTACCCGTTTTGCTGACCATCATAGTCCTTTCCAGCTTTGCGTGTCCAAGTTCGTTTGTCCTCGATATAGCTCAGTTTGTCATGTGGGGGATCCAATCGGTCATGTTTGCTGTACCGATCAATAGCACCAGTTTGCTGCGCTGTATTGCAATATCCTCGTTTTGCCTGTCCTATCTGTCATCACCGTATATAGTCCCAGTTTGCTGTACCTGTATCAAATCGACGGCTCAGTTTTGCACACTGTACAGAGTCCCAGGTATACCTATCTTCCCAGTTTGCTGTACCTGTATCTAATAGCCCAGTTTGCTGCACCTTTATAATAGTCCCGTTCTGCTGTACCTGTATCAATAAGACCTGCAGTGTGCTACACCTGTATCGAAGAGAGTCTCAGTTCAATACTCAAATCGTTTGCTTATACCTTATCAATCTTGTCACCAAATGTATATCCCCAGTTTGCAGTACCTGTATCAATACCTCAAGTTTGCTGCACCTGTATCATAAGTCCCGTTTGCAGTAACCTGTATCAATAATCCCAGTTTGCTCTGTACTAGTCGCTTTAATCAATAGCCTCAGGTTGTCTGACCTGTATCAATATCCCAGTTTGCTGAACCTTATCAATACCTGCAGTTTTGCTGCACCCTGTATCAATAGTCCAGTTTGTTGCACCTGTAATCATAGCCTCGTTTGCTGCAACTGTATCAATAATCAGTTTGCTGTACCTGTACAAGCCCTCAGTTTTGCTGCACTCGTATCGAAGTCCATGCAGTCTTTGGTCATCCTCGTGTGCGACATAAGCTTCTCATTTCTGCAGACCTGTATCATAAGTTCCTCCATTTTGCATACCTAATCAATAATCCCATGTGCTGTACCGTATCAAATACCTCAGTTTGCATGCTACCTGTATCATAGTTCCCAGTTTGTGCGTACCTTATCAATATCCCAGTTTGCTGCACCTGTATCATAGTCCCAGTTTGTCAGTTACCTGTATCAATCCCCAGTTTGCTGTACTGTATACAATGCCTCAGTTTGCTGCACCTTATAATAAGTCCCAGTTTGTCGTACCTCTTATCAATACCCAGTTGGGTACCTGTATCCTAATAGCCGAGGTTTTGCTGGCACCCTTATAGTATTTTCTTCTACTGTACAATACCCAGTTGTGTACTGTAAGCCTGTGCTAATATCAATGAGCCCGTTCATTTCTAGCTCAGTTGCACGTGTATCAAATAATCCTAGTTTTGCTTGTACCTGTAACAATAGCCTCCAGTTGCTGCACACCTGTATAAATAGTCCCAGTTTGCTGTAACTGTATCATATGCTCAGTTTGCTGTACCTGTATCACATAGCCTCATTTTTGCTGCACCTGTTATCAATCAGCCAAGTTTGCTGTAACCTGTATCTATACCTCAGTTTGCTGGCACCTTATCAATAGTCCAGTTTGCTGTACCTGTATCAATAGTCCCCAGTTTGCTGTAGCCGGTATCATAGCCTCAGTTTGCTTGCCACGCTTTCAATAATGCCCAGTTGGCTGTCCCTGTATCATAGCCTCAGTTTGCTGCACCTGTAATCAATAGTACAGTTACCTGTAATCATGTCCGTTTTGTGTACCTGTATCATAGCTCCGCTTTGTCATGGCCTGTATCAATAGTCCTTCAAGTTTGCTGACTCTGTCATAGTCCTCAGTTCACTGACAATCCTCAGTTTTGCTGCACCTATATCAATAGTCCCGTTTGCAGGACCTTATCAATACCCAGTTTGCTGTACCTTTATCCATAGCCTCAGTTTGCTGCACCTGTATCATAGTTACCCGTTTGCTGCACCTTATCAATAGCCTCAGTTTTGCTGCACCTGTATCAATAATCCCGATTCGCTGTACTGTTAAATAGACCTCAGTTTGCTGCAACTGTATACTAGTCCACCGTTTGGCTGTACCTGTATCAATACCTCAGTTGCCTGCACCGTGTATCGTATCCACCGTGGTGCGTATCTTTACAATAATCCCAGTTTGCTGTACTGATCAATAACCTCAGGTTGCCTGCACCTGTATCAGATATTCCCAGTTTTGGCAGTCACCTGTATCATATCCCAGTTTGCTGCACCTGTATCAATAGCCTAGTTTCTGCCCTGTACAATGTCCCCGAGTTTTGTGTACCTGTATCAATCAGCCTCAGTTTTTGCTGCACCTGATCCAAGCATCCCAGTTTTGCTGTACCTTTATCATCGCCTCATTGTTGCTGCACCTGTATCAATAGTTCCCAGTTTTGCTGTACCTGTATCAATACCTCAGTTGCTGCACCTGTATAAATAGTCCAGTTTGCAGTACCTGATCATAGTCCCAGTTTTTGCTGTACCTGTATCAATAGTCTCAAGTTTGCTGCCCGTATCAATAGTCCCAGTTTGCTGTACCATGTATCAAATACCTCAATTTGCTGCTCTGTATCAATAGTCCCAGTTGCTGTCACCTGTTCATAGCCTCAGTTTGCGGCGCCTGTATCAATAATCCCAGTTTTGCTGTAACTGTTCAATAGCCTCCAGTTTGCTGCCCTGTAATAAATAGTCCCAGTTTCGTACCTGTATCAATAACCCTCAGTGTTGCTACACCTTATCAGTAGTCCCGTGTGCAACTACCTTTTATCAATATCCCAGATTTTGCTTCTACCTGTATACCCATAGCCCTCTTTGCTGCACCTTTCTAAATAGTCCCAGTTTGCTGTACCTGTATCAAATAACCCTCAGAGTATTTGCTGCACCTGTATCAATATCCCAGTTTGCAGTAACCTGTATCAATATCCCAGTTTTGCATGACCTGTATCAATAGCCTCAGTTTGCTGCAACCGTATCAAGTCCCAGTTTCAGTAACCTGTATCAATAATCCCAGTTTGCTGTGCCTTTATCAATAGCCTAGTTGCTGCGCACCGTATCAATAGTCCCAGTTGCTGACCTTATCAATAGCTCAGTTTGCTGCAACTGTATATATACCAGTTTGTGCTGTACCTGAATCAATAGCCTGCAGTTTGCTGCAACTGTATCATATTCCCGTTTGCTGTAACGCTGTATCACTATACCTCAGTTTTGGACTGCACGCTGTATCATAGTCCCAGTTGTGCAGTAACCTTTATCAATAATCCCAGTTTGTCTTACCTGTATCAAACCTCATTTTGCAAGCCACCTTATCAAATAGTCCCCAGTGTTGCAGTCACCTGTATCAATAATCCCAGGTTTGCTGCACCTGTTATCAATAGCCTCATTTGCTGCACCTGTTAGCAATCCCGTTTGCTGGTACCTGTATCAATAGCCTCAGTTTTCTGCATCCTGTATCAATAGTCCCGTTTTGCAGTACCTGTATCAATAATCCCAGTGTTGCTGTACTGTATCAAAAGCCTCAGTTGCTTGCTGCAAACCCTGTATCAATAGTCCATTTTCTGTACCCTGTATCAATAACTCCCAGTGTGCTGTACCTGTACATAGCCTCAGTTTGCCTGTCAACTGTATCAAAGTCCCGTTGCTGTCCTGTACATAGCCTCATTTTCTGCACCTGTTAATAAATCCAGTTTGCTGTAACTGTACAAGCTAGCCTCAGTTGCTGCAACCTTATAAATAGTCCCAGTTTTGCTGTACCTGTATCAGATAGCCTCAGTTTTGCTGTACCTGTATCAATAGCCTCAGTTTGCTGGCACCTGTATCAATATTCCCCAGTTTGCTGTACCTGTATCAATGCCTCAGTTTGCTGCAACCTGTATCAATAGTCCCCATTGCTTGTACCTGTATCAATAGTCCCAGTTTGCTGTACTGTATCCCTAGCCCTCATTTTGCTGCACCTGTATCATATCCCATTTTTGCTGTAACCTGTATCAATAGCCTCATTTGCTGCACCTTTAATCATAGTCCATTTGCTGTAACCGTATACAATAGTCCCAGTTTTGCTGGACCTGTTCTCAAATAGCCCCAGTTTTGCTGCACCTGTAAGCAATGTCTCGGTTTTGCCTGTCCTGTATCAATTACTCAGTTTGCTGCACCTATTCATAGTCCCAGTTTGCAGTACCTTATCAATAATCCCAGTTGCTTACCTGTATACAATAGCCTCAGTTTGCTTACGTAATCAATAGTCCGCCTTTTCTGCACCTATATCAATAAGCCCAGATTTTGCTGCACCTGTATCAATAGTCCAGTGTTGCTGTACCTGTATCATAGACTCAGTTTTGCTGCCCTTCAATAGTCCCAGTTGCAGTACCTGTTCAATGTCCAGTTTGCTGCACCGTATCATAGCCTCGTGTTTCTGACCTGTATCAATAGTCCCAGTTTTGCAGTCCTTTATCAAATAATCCCAGTTTGCGTACCTGTATCAATAGTCCCAGTTTTGCTGTACCTGTATCAATAATCCCAGTTTTGCTGTACATGTAATCAATATCCCATCGTTTGCTTGTATCTGTTCACATACCCATTTTGGCTGCCCATAGCCGTGTACATTATACAACAGTTTTCCCCGTACAAGGCAATTTGCTGTACCTGTATCAATAACCTCAGTTTGCTTGCACCTGTAAATAATCCCAGTTCTCCTTATGATATTTGCTCAGTACACTATCCAGTTGCAGTACTAGTCATTCCGTTTGTTACTGATAATCGTCTCAGTTTTGCTACAACCTTTATCAATTAGTTGCTTCCAGTTCACTGTCTCAATAGCCTCATTTTGCTGCATCTGTATCAATAGTCCCAGTTTTGCTGTACCTGTATCAGTATCGCTCAGTTTGCTGCGCCTGTGTCATAATCCGCAGTTTGCTGTACCTTAGCAATAGCCATCACGTCTTGCCGTTGCTGAGACCTGTATCAAACCTCGTTTGCTCACCGTTGCAGTCGTACCCGTGTTACAATACCTCAGTTTCTACACTGTACAGTCCCAGTTCCTCCTACATATCAGTGCTTACCGCTCATATAGCCCTCAGCTGTGCGCACCTGTATTATAGTCCCAGTTGCTGTACCTTTATCAATACACCTCAGTTTGCTGCACACCTGTACAATAGTCCCCAGTTTGCAGTCCTTTTCAATAATCCCAATTGCGTACCTGTATCATAGCCTCAGTTTGCTGCACCTGTCATAGTCCCAGTTTGCAGTACCTGTATCAATAAATCCCTTTGCTGTATACCTTTCAACCTTATATAGCCTCCAGTTTTGCTCACCTGTATCAATAGTCCCAGTTTGCTGCACCTGTAATCAATAGCCTCGTTTGGGCTCACCTGTATCAATAATCCAGTTTTGCAGTACCTGTATCAATAGCCTCAGTTGTGCAACTGTATCATAGTCCCAGTTTGCTGTGCTGCTGTAATCAATAACCTCAGTTTGCTGCACCTGTTCTTATCCCAGTTGCATACCTTTTCAATAATCCCAGTTTGCTGTACCCTGTATCATAACCTCATTTTTGCAGCACCTGTATCAATAGTCCCAGTTTGCAGTACCTGTATCAATAATCCCAGTTTGCTGCACCTGTATCAATAGCCTCAGTTTGCTGCACCTGTATAAATAGTCCCAGTTTTCTGTACCTGTATCAATAAGCCTCATTTGCTGCACCTGTATCAAATAGTCCAGTTTGCAGTACCTGTATCAATAATCCCAGTTTGCTGTTCCTGTATCAATATAGCCTCCAGTTTGCTGCACCTGTATAAATAGTCCCAGTTTTTCTGTACCTGTATCAATAATCCCAGTGTGCTGTACCTGTATCAATAGCCTCAGTTTGCTGCAACTGTATCAATAGTCCCAGTTTGCTGTACCTGTATCAATAGCCTCAGTTTTCTGCACCTGTATCAATAATCCCAGTTTGCTGTCACCTGTACAATAGCCTCAGTTTGCTGCACCTGTATAAATAGTCCTTTTTGCTGTACCTGTATCAATAGCCTCAGTTTGCTGTACCTGTATCAATAGCCTCAGTTTGCTGCACCTGTGATCAAAGCCTGCCCCAGTTTTTGCTGTACCTGTATCAATAGCCTCAGTTTGCTGCACCTGTATCAATAGTCCCAGTTTGCTGTACCTGTACATACAATAGTCCCAGTTTGCTGTACCTGTATCAATACCTCAGTTTGCTGCACCTGTCTAATCCCAGTTTGCTGTACCTGTATCATAGCCTACATTGCTGCACCTTATCAATGTCCCAGTTGGCTGTACTTCTCAATAGTCGCCAGTTTGCTGTAACCTGTAATCAATGCCTCAGTTTGCTGCGCGCCTGTTCAATCATGTCCTCAGTTTGCTGTAACCTGTAATCCATAACCTCGTTTGCTTGCACTATATTCAATAAGTCCCAGTTTTGCAGTACCCACCTGTATCAATAATCCCACGTTTGCTGTCACTTTTCAATCCCTATTTGCCTGTATCAAATCCAGTCCTTTGCTGCCCTGTATGCAATAGCCTCGTTTTTGCTGCACCGTACATTCGCCATTTGCACTTATCATCCAGTTGTGCTGTACCTGTTCAATACCTCATTTGCTGCAATCGTATCAATAGTCCCAGTTTGCTGCTGACCTGTATCATACCTCCTTGTTTGCTGCACGTGTATCAGTAGTTTCCCCAGTGTGCAGGGCGAGTCTTGTATCAATAATCCAGTTTGCGTACCTGTATCAAAAGCCTCAGTTTGCTGCAACTGCTATCATAGTCCCAGTTTTGCATAACCGTAACCATAATCCCTATTTTGCTGGACGCTGTATCAATAGCCTCGTTGCTGCACCTGTTCAATAGTCCCGATTTGCGTGTACCTGTATCATAGCCTCAAGTTTTGCTGCACCTGTAAAATAGTCGCGTTTCTGTACCTGTATAATAACTCAGTTTGCTGCACTTGTTCAATAGCCCTATTTGCTGCATCTGAACAATATCCAGTTTGCTGTACCTGTAATCAATAGCCTCATTTTGCTGCACCTATTCAATAATCCCATTTTCCTGTCCTGTATTCATAGCCCTCAGTTGCTCGCACCTGTATGAATAGTCCCCCGTTTGCTGTACCTGTACACCTAAGTTCTCGATAATAATCCCAGCTCATTGCCTGACCTTTATCAATAATCCCCAGTTTTGACTGTTATCATTCCGTTGCTAACCTTTAGCCTGATCAACTGGCTTCTGCACCCGTATTAATATCCCATTTTGCTGTACCTTTCAATACTCAGTTTTAGGCCTGCCACCTGATCATGTCCCAGTTTGCAGTACCTGTATCAGTATCCCAGTTTGCAGTCCCTGTATCATAGCCTCGTTTGCTCTCACTGTTCTCATAGTCCCAGTTTGCTGTAACCTGTTCAATAGCCTCAGTTTTCTGCACCGTATCAATACTCCCATTTTGCTGTACCTTTATCAAAGCCTCAGTTTGTCTGCACCTGTATCAATAATCCCAGTTTGCTGTACCTGTATCAATAACTATTTGCTGGCCCTGTATCAATATCCCATTTGCAGTCCTGTATCAATCGCCCGTTTTGCTGTACCTGTACTCACTAGTCCTCAGTTTGCTGCACCGTTATCTAGTCCCTTGTTCTGGTACCCTGTATCATAGCCTCATGTGCCTCATCTGTACAATAGCTCAGTTCACTCATATCTTGCTGCACCTGTATCAATATAGCCTCAGTTTGCTGCCCCTTACACCATTTGCTACTACAATAGCCTCAGTTTGTCACCCTGTATAATAGTCCCAGTTTGCTGTACCTGTATCCAATAACCTCGTTGCTACACACCTGTATTCAGTAAAGTCCCCAGGTGCCATAATACCTTTATCATAATCCCATTTTGCTCTACCTGTATTAATAGCCTCAGCTTGCTGCACCTGTTTAATAGTCCCAGTTTGCTGGTCCATGTAATCAATAACCTCCAGTTTGCTGCAACCGTGTATCAATAGTTCCCAGTTTGCAGTACACTGTATCATAATCCGCAGTTTGTCAGTACCTGTATCAATAGCCTCAGTTTGCTGCCCTGATCAAAAAGTCCAGATTTGCAGTAACCGTATATATCCCAGTTTTCTGTACCTTTTATCAAATACCTCATTGCTGCAACCTGTTCAATGAGTCCCAGTTTGCTGCACCTGTATCAATACCCCTGTGCTGCACCTAGTATCATAATCCCAGTCTGTCTGTACCTGTATCAATAGCCTCAGTTTTCTGCAACTGTATCATAGTCCCAGTTTGCTGTACCGTATCATACCTCAGTTTGCTGCACCTGTTATCAGTAGTCCCCAGTGTGCAGTAACCTTTAATCATAATCCCAGTTTGCTGTACTTCAATACCGTCAGTATTACTGCATAGTATCAACTACCTAGTTTGCAGCACCTTTACTCAATAGTCCAGTTTCTGCATCCTGGTATCAATCCCAGTCTGCACTTAGCAAGCCCTCGTTGCTGCACCCTGTATCAATAGTCCCAGTTTGTGACCTGTATCTAGCCGATAATTGCGGCGCAACATCTTGTTCTACCAGCCTCAGTTTTGCTGCACACCACTGTATCACAATCCCAGCTCCATATCTCGTTGCTGTACCCTGTTATCAATCCCATTTGCCGACACCTGTAATCAATAGTCCAGTTTTTGCTGACCTTATCAATCTTCTCAGTTTCTGCACCCTGTATCAATATCCCAGTTTGCAGTTTACCTGTATCAATATCCCTCAGTTGCTGTACCTGTATCAATAGTCTCAGTTGCTACGTACATCCTGTACATTGCTGCGATATAGTACCCATTTGCTGTACCTGTATTAACCCTCCTCAGTTTTGCTGCACCTGTTAAATAGATACCCAGTGTTGCTGTACCGTATCAATACCTAGTTTTCTGTACGTCGTCATGTGCATACCAATAATTCCCATTTGCTGCTACCTGTATCATACCTCGGCTTGCTGCACCTTATAAATAGCCCAGTTGCTGTACCTGTATCAATAACCTCAGTTTCTACACCTGTACATATCCCAGTGTCAATACCTTTAATGCCCAGTTTGCTCTATATCACCTAGTTTCGCTGTATCAATAAGCCTTCATTTTGCATGCACCTGTATTGAATAGTCCCCGTTTGCTTACCTGTTCAAATCAGTGCGACTTTCATGCTGCGCACCTGTATCATAGTCCCAGTTTTGCTACGGCTACCTCATTGTCACTTCAATAATCCAGTTTTGCTGTACCTGTATCAGAGTCCTCATTTTTGCTGCACTTCATATCAGTTCTTAACTAGTCAACCCAGTTGTGCAGTACTACCTGCATACTAATATCCCAGTTTGCTGTCCTTATCATCATACTCAGTTTTCTGCAAAGCACTGTAATCAATAGTCCCAGTTTGCCAAACCTGTATCAATAACCTTGCACCTGTTATGCGTAGCACCTGTAGACTTCAATAGTCCAGTTTGCTGTACCTGTATCAAAGCCTCAGTTTGCTGCAACCTGTATCAAATGCCCAGTTTTGGCGTACTGTAATCATATCCCTCAGTTTGCTGCTAACCTGTCTCAGATAGCCTCAGTTTGAGTCCCTGTTATAATCCCAGTTTCTGTACCTGTATCAATAACCAGTGTCCAGTGTGTGCGACATGCCCTCGTTGGCAATGATCAATAGTCCCATTTTTCTGTACCTGTATCAATACCTCAGTTGTTTGCACTGTCATCCTTTGTTCCTACACTAAATAGCCTCATTTGCTTGCACCTGTACAATAGTTCCAGTTTTGCTGTACCTGTTCATGCCTCAGTTTTTGCTGACCTGTATCAATAGTCCAGTTTGCATGCACCTGTATCAATATCCAGTTTTGCTGTACTGATCACTAGCTCCTCAGTTGCTGCACCTTATCAATATCCCGTTTGCTGTACCTGTATCAAATGCCGTTGCTGTACCTGTACAATAAGCCTCAGTGTTTGCTACCAACTGGTATCAATAGACCAGTTTGCTGTACCTTTAATCAATAGCCTCGTTTTCTCACCCTTGTATCATAATCCCAGTTTGCTGTCCTGTACAATGCCAATTGTGAGTCCTCGTTATAAAGCTACCGTTCTCATGCTGTACGCCTGTATCAATAAGACTCGTGTGCCTGTACCTGTATCAATAGCCCTCTGTTTGCTTGCACCTGTAACTATCATCCAGTTCTCCCCAGTCATTGCCGCCTGTATACATAATCCCCTTTGCTGGTACCTTATCGGCTAGCTGCACTGAACTGTCCCCAGTTGCTGCACCTGTCTCAATAGCCTCAGTTTCTAGCATGCACACTGATCAATAAATCCCCAGTTGCTGTCACTGTATCAATAGCCTCAGTTTGCTGCACCTTGTATCAACTGTACCAGTTTGCTGTACCTGTACAATAACCCAGTTTTCTGTACACTGTATCATAGTCCCATGTGCAGCACTGTATAATCAATATCCATTTGCCTGTACCTGGTATCATAGACCCTCATTTGCGAACCTGATTCATAGTCCCCATTTGCAGTACCTGTATCACATATCCCGTTTGCTGTCCCTGATCATAGCCTCATTTGTGCACCTGTATCATAGTCCCATTTTGCTGTACTAATACCTCGTTTCCGCCTATACAACATCCCATTCTGTACCTTTATCTGCAGTTCCCTGTATCATAATCCCAGATTGCTGTACCTGTATCAACCTCAGTCTCACTTTATAGCCCTGCAGAACCTGTATCATAGTCCCAGTTTGCTGTACCTGTATCAATAACGTCTCTAGTTTTCTGCACCTGTAATCATAGTCCCAGTGTGCATGTAACTTGTATCAATAGCCTCATTTGCTGTACCTCGTATCAATACGTCCAGTTGCTGTTACCTGTTCAATAGCCCAGTTTTGCAGTACCTGTACAATCATCCCAGTTTGGCTGTACCTGTATCAGTAGCCTCAGTTTGCTCCACCTGTATAATAGTCCCAGTTTGCCTGTACCTGTATCAATACCTCAGTTTGCTGCCAACCTGTATACATATCCCTGCTGAATCCCTTTATCATCCCTCCAGTTTTGCTCACCTGTTCATATAGTTTGCTCACATTATTTGCAGTGCTAGTCCTGTATCAATACCTCAGTTTGCTGCCCCTGTATCAATAGTCCCATTTTTGCTGACTGTATCAAGTACCTCAGTATTCATACTTTAGCTCCAGAGCCCGTTTTGCTGTACCTGTATCAAAGTCTCAGGTTTGCTGTACCTGTATCATTCCCAGTTTGCTGTACCTTATCTAGCCCATTTTGCTGCATCCGTATCAATATCCAGTTTGCTCCTCGTATCAATAGCCATCCGTTTTTGCTGCCCTGTATACAATACTCCCAGTTTGCTGTACCTTTCAATAGCCTCATGTTTGCTGCACAACTGTATAACATACGTCCGCGTTTGCTGTACCTGTTATCAGTAACTCAGTTTGGCTGCCCTGTTATCAAGTAGTCCCCAGTGTGCAATACGCTTCTCATATCCCAGTTTGCTTTACTAACTGTACTCAATAGCCTCACGTTTGCGCAAACCTGTATATAGTCCCCATGTTTGCAGGACCTGTATCATAACCCAGTTTGCTGCACCTGTTCATACCCGATTTTGCTGCACCTGTATCAATCATCCCAGTTTGCAATGTCCGTATCCAATAGCCTCGTTTTCTCTCACCTGTATCAATAGTCCCGTTTTCAGTATACCTGTATCAAAATCCCAGTTGCTGTGACCTTAGTCAATAGCCTCAGTTTTGTGGGTGTGCAAAAATATCAATAGTCCCATTGTCTTATCAATAGTTCATTGTTGCACCTGTATCACTAACATTCCCTCTGTACCTGTTCATAGCCTCAGTTTGTGCTGCAACTGTATCAATTGTCCCAGTTGTGCTGTACCTGTATCAATAGCCTCATTTCTGCCCTGATCTTCCATGTGAGTACTTTCAATAATCCCATTTTTGCTGTCTGTAACAAACATGAGCCTCAGGCTTGCCGCACTTTAGATAGTCCCCAGTTTGCATGTACCTTATCATAAGCCTCAGTTTTCTGTACCTTTATCAATACCTCATTTTTGCTGCACCTTATCACTTCCCATTTTTGCTGTACCTGTATCAATAGCCTCATTTTTGTTTCTGCACCTGTATCAATAGTCCCAGTTTGCTGTATCCTGTACAATATCCCCAGTTGCTGTAACCTGTATCTAAGCCGCTACCAGTTTTGCCCCTGATCAACCAGTTCGTACGGTATCAATAATCCCAGTTGTTGCTGTACCTTTCCATACCTCGTTTCTGCAAGCTGTATCAATAGTCCCCAGTTTGGGCTGTACCTACATCGTCCAGTTCTGACGTATCAGGCTACTCAGTTTTCTGCCCACCTGTATCAAAGTCTCAGTTTGCTGTACTGTAACAATACCTCAGTTGTCTGGCAAACCTTCTACATAGTCCCAGTTTTGCTGTACCTTATCAATATCCCGTTTGCTGTACCTTGTTCATGCCTCGTTTGTGCTGAACCTTATCAATAATTAGCCCAGTTTTCTGCACCTATATCAATAAGCCTCAGTTTGCTGCACCTTGTTATCATAGTCCCGTTTTGTCCTGTACCGTATCATAGTCACCATTGCTGTACACCTGTATCAATAGTCACCAGTTTGCTGCACCTGTATCATAGTCCCCGTTTGCTGTGCACTGTATCAAAGCTCAGTTTCTCTCAGCCTGTATCAATAGTCCCAGTTTGCAGTACCTGATCAAATAATTCCCGTTTGCTGTACCTTTATCGCTCAGTTGCACCTGTATCCGTTCTTGCTGTACCGTGTATCATAACTCCCAGTTTGCTGTACTAGGTATCAATAGTCCCTTTCTTACCTTGTATCAAATCCTAGTTTGCTGTCACTGTATCAATAGCCCAGTTTGCTGTCTAAATCAATGTCATTCTCACCATTAATCAGCCAGTTTTTGCTGCACCTTTAACAATAGTCCCAGTTTGCCTGTACCTGTATCAATAGCTCCGTTTGCTTGTACAATAGCCCCGCATTTTCATGTACATAGTCCCAGTTTGCAGTGTACCTGTATCAATAGTCCCCAGTTTGCTGCACCTTAATCAATAGTCCTCAGTTTTCTGCTGTCAACCTGTTTAATCACGGACCTTAGTCCCCAGTTTGCATGTACGCTGTATCAATAGCCCAATTTGCGCGTATTCCAATTCCCAGTTGCATGATACCCTCCAAGTCAGTTTGCTGAGCACTGTATCAATATCCAGTTTTCTGTACCTTATACCATATCCTGCAACGTTTCAATAGTCCCATGTTGCTGTAATCCTGTATCATAACCTCAGTTTGCTGCACCTGTATCAGTATCGTGGAGTACCACATCCGGTTTGCTGTAACCTGTACAATAAAACCTCAGTTTGCTGCACCTGTATCATATCCCCCCGTTTGCAGTACTGTACCTATCGTGGACCTTATAGCCTATTTGTACCTTAATCCCCCAGTTTTCCTGTACCTGTAATCAATAGCTCAGTTTTCTGGCACCTGTCCAAATAGTTTGCATCCATCATATGTTGCTGTACCTGTATCAATAGCCTCATTTTGTGACCTGTAATCATATTCCAGTTTTCTCTGTCCTAGCTAGTTTCACCTATCATATTCCCAGTTTGCTGTACCTGTCTCATATAGCCTCATTTTGCACTGCACCGTATAATTGGTCCCAGTTGCTTGTACACTAGTATCAAATAGCCTCAGTTTGCTGCACCTGTATCAATAATCCAGTTGCTGTACTGTCAAACAAAGCCTCAGTTGCTGCACTGTAATAAAGTCCCCGTTTGCTGTACCTAGTTCAAACCTCAGTTTGCTGACCTGTAATCAGTATCCGGTGAGTACCTCCTTGTCACATCAAATACATGCTCACCATCGATCTCCATGCTGTACCTGTATCATAACCTCAGTTTGGCACCTTACAATAGTACCCAGTTTGCATACCATGTTCATAAGTCCCAGTTTTCTGCACCTTTATCCATAAGCCTCAGTTTCTTCGCACCTGTATCATAGTGCCCTTTTGCGTACCTGTATCATGCCAGTTCTAGTCACCTCGTATATTCTTGCTGGTCCTGTATCAATCATCCGTCCCAGTTTGGTACTGTAATAGCCATGTGTCCTTATCAATAGCATCGCGTCACCTGTATCAATAGCCTTGCTACCTGTAACCCTTTTTACAAACCTCACGTTTGCTGTCAACACCTGTATCAATTAGTTCCCATGTTTGCGTTCCTGTATCATATTCCCATTTTCTGTACCTGTATCCAATAGCCCTCGTTTGTCTGGCCCTTATCATGGTACCCACGTTTGCTGTACCTGTTATCAATACGCCTCAATTTTTCGTGACCTGTATCAATAATTCCAGTTTTCTGTATGTAACAATAGCCTCATTTGCCTTAGCACCTCGTATAAATAAGTCCCAGTTTGCGTCCTGTATCACATATCCTCATTTGCTAGCACCTGTATACAATAGTCCCCAGTTTGCTGCTACCTATATAATAGCCTCAGTTTGCTGCACCTGTATCATAGTCCCAGTTTTTGCTGTTAGACCTTTTAATGCACTGTATCATAGCCTCAGTTTGCTGCAGCCTGTATCAGATATCCAGTTTGCATAGTCCTGTCCATCCGTGCTGGACACTTCATAGCCCAGTTTTGCTGCACTGTATCAATAGTCCCAGTTTGGCGTACCTGTATCAATACCCAGTTTGCTGTGACCTGTATCAGTAGTCCCGTGTGCTAGACCTTTCATATCAATAACCCAGTTTGCTGTCCTTATCAATAGTACCCATTTTGCGATGTAATCACTGTGTGAACTTATCAATATCCCAGTTTTGCTGCACCTGTATCAATAGTCCCAGTTTGTGTGCACACCGGTAATCAATAAACCCATTTTGCTGTACCTGTAAGTATCAGTTTTCTGCATATATATCCCAGTTGCAGTACCTTATCAACTATCCCAGTTTGCGGTAACCTTATCAATAGCCAAGTCAGTTTTGCGGCACCTGTATCAATAGTCCCGATTTCGTACATGTACTAATCATGTGCTGACCTGTTCAATAGCCTCCAGTTTGCTGCCCTGTATAATGTGTCCAGTTTTCTGTACCTGTATCAATAGCCTCTATTTAATGCACCTTGTAATCATAATCCCAGTTGTGCTGTAACTGTAACTCTATAGCCTCGTTTGAGCACCGTATCAAAAGTCCCAGGTTGCTGTACCTTATCAATATCAGTTCTTACTGTATCTAAGTTTGCGCACTCTGATCAATAGTCCCCAGTTTCTGTACCTGTATCATCATGCCTCAGTTTCAATGCCTGTACAATAAGCCCCCAGTTTGCTGCCTGTATCATAATCCACTTTGCCTGTACCGTATCAATATCCTCACTTTGCTGGGCAACTGTAATCAATAGTCCCAGTTTGCGTACCTTTATCAATAACCTCGAGTTTGCTGCACCTGTAACAGTAGTCCCCAGTGTGCATGTACCTGTATCAATCTCCCAGTGTTTGCTGTACCTTCCAATAACCTCAGTTTGCATTGCACCTGTATCATAAGTCTCATCTTTGCTTACCTGTATCAATATCCTCCTTTGCTGCACCTGTATGTCAATAGCCTCCAGTTTCTGCAGCCTGTATCAATGTCCCAGTTGCTGTACCTGTATCATAGGCCTCATTGTACCTGTATCAAGCCCTTTTGCCCCTATATCTAGTCTTTCGCACAGTATAGTCCCAGTTCACCTGTATCAATAGACCATGGCTGCACTTGCAATGAGGCCAGTTTGATAACCTGTATCAATCCATTGCCACTCAAGGCTCTTTGCTGCACCTGTATCCAAAGCTCCCAGTTTTTGCACTGTATCAATCATCCCAGTTGTGACTGTCATGTCCCATGCTGACTGATCAATAGCCTTAGTTTGCTGCACCTTTCAATGTTCCCATATTGGCTGTACTCTATCAAATACCTCAGATTTTCGCTGCACCTGTCATCATATATCCGCATTTGCTGTACCGTTCAATAGCCCGTCATTGCTGCACCTGTATAATGTCCCCGTTTTGCTGTCCTGTATCAATAGCCTAGTTTTGCTTGCACCTGTATCAATAGTCCCGTTTGCTGCTACCTGTTAGCATAATCCCTTTCTTGGTGTACTCTGTATCAATAGTCCGTTGTTTTCCCCCAACCTGTATCAATATCCCAGTTTTGCTGGTACCTGATCAATAGCCGTTGCGTACGTATTAGCTAGTCACCTGTATCAAATTCCCATTTTGCTTGTACCTGTATCAATAGCTCAGTTTGATGCACCTTTATCAATAGTCCCAGTTTGCTGTACTCTGTACCATAGTCCCAGTTTGCTGTACCTGTATCAACGAAGCCGCAGGTGGCGGCACCGGATCATACGGGGGGAGGGGGCAGGCCCAGGAAATGGCCACCCGAACTGTTTTTATTACCAGATTTTACTCTTACATGACACACCATCCGTGTTGAGGGTTTACTCACCTGCACATACCTCTGTATATTACACTATGTATAAAGAGGAGCTACTCACTGTTTATTTTTGTGACCAGCAATGTATTTTTAATCATTCACATTGACCAGCTAAGTATTTTTATTGATTCACAACTTTTTAGGGTTCTATACACCACGAGGTATATGTGGATTTTATGGATATTTTAGTAATTATGCACTTTAGCCACTCCCAAGGGGAGTGGTCTTATGTAGAAGGTTGGGTATTTCACCACCACTGTTAGTTGCGATTGCATCACCTGAAGAAGGGGGCACGTTCCCCCGAAATGTTGTATTTTGATGTGTGGTTTTCAATAAACACTTCTACGAAGGTGTGCGACTCCAATATTCCAGAATAGTTTGAATCTACCTCCCTTGGAAGTGGGGAGTTTTCGGGAGATCAGCACCCATTTTGGTTTGTGTGCATAAGGACATTATACACCATTATTCTATACATGTATCAATAGCCTCAGTTTGCTGCACCTGTATCAATAGTCCCAGTTTGCTGTACCTGTATCAATAGCCTCAGTTTGCTGCAACTGTATCAATAGTCCCAGTTTGCTGTACCTGTATCAATAGCCTCAGTTTTTTCTTGTCTGGCCCTGTATCAATGATCCCGTTTGCTGTAAACCTGTATCAATAGCCTCAAGTTTTGCTGCACCTGTATAAATAGTCCAAGTTTGCTGTACTGTAATAATACCCTTCAGTTTGCTGCACCTGTATCAATGATCCTCAGTTTGCTGCAAAACAAAAAAACAAAGAACAAACAAACGAAAAACCTCTGTTCAATAGTCCCAGTTTGTGCTGTACCTGTATACAATAGCCCATTTGCTGCACCTGTATAAAATAGTCGCGGTTTGCTGTACCTGTACTAATAACCTCAGTTTTCTGCACCTGTATCAATAGCCCAGTTTGCTGCATCCTTTATCAATAGTCCCCAGTTTGGCTGTAACCTGTATCAATAGCCTCATTTTGCTGCAACACCTGTATCAATATCCCCAGTTTTTCCTGTACCTGTCATCATTAGCCTCAGTTTTGCTGCACCTGGTATGAATAGTCCAGTTTTTGCTGTTACCTGTATCAATAACCTCATTTGCTGCACCTGTAAATCAATAATCCCAGTTTGCTGTCTGTATCAATGCTCATTTTGCTGGGGCCCTGTATAAAAAGTTCAGTTTGCTGTACCTTGGTAATAATAACCACCTCAGTTTGTCTGCAGCGCGTACAATAGCCTCCAGTTTGGCGCACCTGTATCATAGTCCCCAGTTTTGCTGTACTGTTCAAGTACCTCCGTTTGCTGCCCTGTATAAATAGTCGGCAGTTTGCTGTACCTGTAATAAGAACCTCAGTTTGCGCAACTGTATCATAGCCTCAGTTTGCTGCATCTGATCAATATGCCAGTTTGCCTGTACCGTGTACTCAATAGCCGTCAGTTGCTGCACCTGTTCAATATCCCATTTCCTGTACCTGTATCAATAGCCGCAGTTTGCTGCAACCTGTATGTAGTCCAGTTTGCTGTACCTTTATCAATAACCTCAGTTGCTGCACCTCTATCAATAATCCCATTTTCCTGTACCTTTTATCAATAATCCCGTTTGCTGTAAACCTTATAATAGCCTCAGCTGGCTGCCCTGTATAATAGTCCCAGTTTGCTGTGCCTGTATCAATACCTACAGTGTTGCTGCAACCTTTCCAATAGTCCCAGTTTGCAGTACCTGTATCAGTAATCCCAGTTGCAGTAGCCGGTATCGAATAAGGCCCAGTTTTGCTGCAACCTGTATCAAAATGTCCCCGTTTGCTGTACCTTATCCAACCTCCGTTTGCTTGCAACCTGATATCAATAATCCCATTTTGCTGTAAACCTTTATATCAATAGCCTCAGTTTTTGCTGCAACCTGTATCATAGTCCCAGTTTGGCTGTACCTGTAATCACTAACCTCAGTTTGCTGCGCCTGTATCAATAGTTCCGTTTGCAGTACCTTAATCAATGTCCCGTTTGCTGTAAGCCTGTATCATAGTCTCAGTTGCTGCACCTGTAATCAATAGTCCAGTTTGCTTCCCTGTATCAATATAGCCTCAGTTTGCTGCTCGGTATCAATAGTCCCAGTTTGCTGTACCTGTATCAATAACAGCCCTCATTTGCTGCAACCTGTATCATACTCCCAGTTTGCCTGTACCTGTTCATAGCCTAGATTTTGCTGCAGCACCTGTATCAATATTCCCAAAGGGTTTTTTTTTTTGGTGTTGCTGTACCGGTATCAATAACCTCAGTTTGCTCACCTGTATCATAGTTCCCAGTGTGCAATACCTTTATTCAATAATCCCAGTTTGCTCTACCTGTTCAATAGCCTCAGCTTGCCTGCACCATGTATTAATAGTCCGCCCCGTTTGCTGTACCTGTAATCAATAACCTCAGTTTGCTGCACCCTGTTCAATGGTCCCCGTTTCATACCTGTATCATCAATATCCCAGTTTGCAGTACTGTAATCAAATAGCCTCAGTTTGCTGCACCTGTATCAATGTCCCGGTTTGCAGTAAGCCTTTATCAATATATCCCAGTTGCTGTACCTTTATCAATAGCCCGTTTGCTGCACAACCTTATCAATAGTCCCATTTTGCTGCACCTGTTATCAATAGCCTCAGTTTGCTGCACACTACTGTATCAATAATCCAGTTTGCTGTACCTGTTCAATAGCCCTCAGTTTTTGCTGCAACGTATCAATATCCAGTTTTTTCCTCTACTACCTGGTATAAAGCCTCAGCTTGCTGCACGGTCTTAAAGTCCCAGTTTGGGGGGACCTGTATCATAACCTCAGTTTGCTGCACCTGTATCAATGGTCCCCGTTTTGCAGTACCTGTCATCCAATCATCCCAGTTTGCCTTACTTAATCATATGCCTCAGGTTGCTGCACCTTTAATCAATATCCCCCTTTTGCAAGTACCTGTATCAATAATCCCATTTGCTGTACCTTTATCAATAGCCTTCAGTTTTGCTGCAACCTGTTAATCAAGAGTCCCAGTTTGTGCCCTGTATCAATAGACCTCAGTTTGCTGCACCTGTATCAGAATCCGTTTTTGCTTTACCTGTATCAATGCCTCAGTTTGCTGCAACTGTAATCACTAGTCCCCAGTTTGCTGTACCTGTATCATAAACCCTCATTTGCTGCACCTGTACTAGTAGTACCAGTGTGCAGTACCTTTATCAATAATCAATCCAGTTTGCTGTACCTTTATCAATACCTCAAGTTTTGCTGCACCTTATCAATAAGCCTCAGTTGCTGCACCCTGTATCAATAGTCCCCGTTGTCTGTAACCTTGTCTCAATAGCCTCATTTTGCTGCACCTGTATCACACAATCCCATTTTGCTTACCTTTTATCAATCGCCTCAGTTGCTGCACCGTATCAATAGTCCCAGTTTGCCTGTAACCTGTATCACTAACCCAGTTTTCTCACCTGTATCAATAGTCCCGTTTGCAGTACCTGTATCAATAGTCCCAGTTTTGCTGTCCCTGTATCAATAGTCCCTCAGTTTTTGCTACAACCGTACATATCCCAGTTTGCTGTAACCGGTATCAATAGCCTCGAGAATTCATTTCTTTTTTTGCATCTGTATCAATATTCCCAGTTGCTGTACCTGTTCAAAGCCCTCATTTGCGCGCTGTAACATATCCCAGTTTGCTGTAAACCTGATTCAATAGCCTCAGTTGCTGCACCTGTATAATAGTCCCATTTTCTGTAACCCTGGTATCAAATAACCTCGTTTGCTACAAACCTGTATCATTAGTCCCAGTGTGCATACCTTTATCAATACTCCCAGTTTGCTCTAACCTGTATCCAATAGCCTCAGCTTGCTGGGGCACCTGTATTATATTCCCAGTTTGCGTAACGCTGTATCCATTAATCCCTCCAGTTGCTGCAAACCATGCTGCAACAAAAACCCCTGTAAATTCAATAGTCCCAGTTCTGCAGTACCTGTATCAATATTCCCATTTGCAGTACCTGTACAATAATCCTCGTTTGCTGCCACTGATCAATCGTCCCAGTTTGCAGTACCTTACAATAATCCCAGTTTTGCTGTACCTTTATCAATAGCCTTCGTTTGCTGCACCTGTACAATTATTCCCGTTTTTTGCTGCACCTGTATCAATAATGCCGTCCGTTTGCTGAAACCGTATCAATATCCATTTTTGCTGTAACCTTTATCAATAGCCTCAGTTTGCTCTGCAACTGTTCAATAAGTCCCCATTTTGACGGTACCTTATCATAACCTCAGTTGCTGCCCCTTGTCAGTAGTCCCAGTGTCGCAGTAACCTTTATCAATAATCCGCGTTTGCGTACCTGTATCAATACCGTCCGTTTTAGGCAGCACCTGTATTAATTAGTCCCAGTTTGCATACCTGTATCAATAATCCCGTTTTGCTGTACCTGTATCAAGCCTCAGTGTGCTTCCCCTGTTATAAATAGTGCCCAGTTTTCTGTACTGTAGCATACTCCCAGTGTCTGTAACCGGTACCAATAGCCTCAGTTTTGCTGGCAACTGTATCAATATCCCCCAGTTTGCTGCCTGTATCAATAGCCTCAGTTTCTGCCCCCTGTAGATCATAATCCATTTGTCTGTACCTGTGACAATAGCCTCAGTTTGCTGCAAAGGGCGGAGAAGACCGGACAGTATAGGCGATATAGACCCTTATAAATGTCCCAGTTTGCTGTCCTGTACAATATCCTCAGTTTTGCCTGTCTGTGCAATACCCTCAGTTTGCTGCCCTGTTCAATAGCCCAGTTGCTGTACCTGTATCAATAGCCGCATTTTGCCTGCACCTGTAGCAATATCCCATTTGCTGTACCTGTATCAATATCCCCAGTTTTTGCTGTACCTGTATCAATGCCTCATTTGCTGCACCTGTATCAATAATCCCAGTTTGCTGTAACCTGTAATCAATAGCCTCGTTTGCTGCAACCTGGCCATAGTCCCAGTTTTTGCTGTACCTGTAATCAAATCCAGTTTGCTGTACCTGTATCAAGAGCCTCAGTTTCTGCGCCTGTTATCATAGTCCAGTTTGCTGTACCTGGTATCAATAACCCAGTTTTCTGCACCGATATCCAAGTCCCAGTTTGCAGTACCTGTATCATAAATCCGTTTTTTGGCTGTACCTTTATAATAGCCTCAGTGTTGCTGCATGCACCTGTATCAATAGTCCCAGTTTTTGCTGCACCTGTATCAATGCCTCCAGTTTGCCTGCCCTGTATCACTCATCCAGTTTTGCTGTACCTTTCAATAAGCCTCAGTTTTGGCTGCAACTGTATCATAGTCACAGTTTGCTGTACCTGTACAATAACCTCAGTTTGCTGCACGTGTATCAGTAGTCCCAGTGTGCAGTATCTTTATCAATAATCCCAGTTTGCTGTACCTGTATCAATAAAAAAACCCCCTCAGTTTGCTGTCACCTGTATCAAGGCCATTTGCAGTACCTGTATCAATATCCCAGTTTTGCTGCACCTGTATCAATAGCTCAGTTTTGCTGTCACCTGTACCAATAGTCCCAGTTTTGCTTTACCCTGTATTCAATAGAGCCTCAGTTTGTCTGGGCACAGCACTGTAATAAATAGTCCAGTTTTGCTGTTAAACCGTCATATCACCTCATTTGCTGGCACTTGTATCAATAGCCTCAGTTTGCTGCATCTGTATCGAATAGTCCCAGTTGCTGTACCTGTATCAATGCCCTCAGTTTGCTGCCACGTATCACATAATCCCAGTTTCCCCTGTACCTGTAACAATACCTCATTTCTGCACCTGTATGATGGTCCATTTTTGCTGTACCTGTTCCATACCTCATTTGCTGTAGCACCTGTTCACTTCAACCCAGTTTCTGTACCTTTTATCAATAATCCCATTTGGTTGCTGGAACCTGTATATAGCCTCAGCTTGCTGCGCCTGTAGATTGAGTCCCATTTGCCGTGTACCTGTACAATAACCTCAGAGGGTTTGCTGGGCAACCTGATCAGGGGGATCATAGTCCCAGTTTGCATACCTGTATCATAATCCCAGTTGCATACCTGTATCAATAGCCTCATTTGCTTGCACCTGTAATCAATAGTCCCCCAGTTTGCTGTCCTGTATCAATAAGCCTCATTTTTTGCTGCACCTTATCAATAATCCATTTTGCTGTACCTTTATTATCCATAGCTCAGTTTGCTGACCTGCTATCAATAGTCCCCAGATTTTGCTGTCCCTGTAATCAAGAACCTCATTTTTGCTGCACCTCTGTATCATAGTCCCAGTTTGCAGTACCTGTATCAAGGTCCATTTGCTGTACCTGTATCAATAGTCTCATTTTGCTGCACACTGTATCACTGTCCCAGTGGAGTTTGCTGGTACCTGATATCAATGCCGCGGGGTCTGTGTATTCTCATGCTGTATCATGGTATCCGGTTTTGCTGTCCTGGTTCATAGCCTCAAGTTGCTTGCACCGCTGTTATATCCCAGTTTGGCTGTACCTGTATCAATGCCTCATTTGCTTGCACCTGTTAAATAGTCCCAGTTTGCTGTACCTGTATGCATAACCTCAGTTTGCTACCACCCTTTAAATCAGTAGTCCCAGGTGTCAATAATACCTTTATCAATAAATCCAGTTTGGGGGGGCTCTACACTGTATTAATAGCCTCATCTGCTGCACCTGTATTACATAGTCCCATTTTGCGGTACCATAGTATCAATACCCTCAGTTTGGCTGCACCTGTGTCATAGTCGCCAGTTTGTGCGGTACCTGTACATAATCCCAGTGTTGCGATGTGCGGCGCTGTATCATAGCGCTCATGTGAGTTGCCTGCCCTGTCTCATAGCCCATGTTGCATTGACCTGCTCAATAATGGCCCAGTTTGCTGGTGGGCCTTTATCATGTTGCCTCAGTTTGCTGGGGCCCCTTATCAATAGTCCCCAGTTGGCTGCACCGGTATAATACCTCAGTTGCTGCACCTGTACACCTAGTTATCAATAATCCAGTTTGCTGTACCTTATCAATAGCCTCAGTTTTGCTGCACTGTATCAATTATCCCAGTTTGCTGTACCTATCATAACCTCAGTTGGCTTCACCTGTATCAGTATGGGCCAGTGTGCAGTACCTTTATCAATAATTCATTTTTGCTGTCCCTGTTATAACTCAGTTTTCTGCACCTGTAGCAATAGTCCCCGTTGCAGTACCTGTATCATAATCCCCGTTTGCTGCCCTGTACTCATAGCGCTCAGTTTGCTGCACCTGTATCATAAGTCCCAGTTTGGTGCTGTACCTTATCAATCGCCTCAGTTTGCTGCCCCGTTAATCAACAATCCCATTTTTGCTGTACCTTTATCAATCGCCTCAGTTTGCTGCACCTGTATCAATATCCCATTTTTTGCTGTACCTGTTATCAATAACTCGTTTGTGCACTGTATCAATTTCCCGTTGCAGTACCTGTCTATAGTCCCAGTTTTTTGCTTGTACCTGTATCAATCAGGTCCATTTTTGCTAGCAGACCTGTATCAGATTGTCCCAAGGGTTTTTGCGTTTGTCCTGATCATAGCTCAGTTTGTGCATGGCTGTGGGGGGGATCCAAAGTTCGGTCCCATGTTTGCTGTACCTGTTATCAATAACTCAGTTTGCTGCGCCTGTAGCAAGTATCCCCCATTTTGCCTGTACCTGTATCAATAGCTCATTTTGCGCACCTGTATAATAGTCCCAGTTTGCTGTACCTGTATCAATTCGACGGCTCAGTTTTGCTACACCTGTATCAGTAAGGTCCCAGTGTGCAATACCTTAATCAATATCCCAGTTTGCTCGTACCTGATGCTAATAGCCTCAGCTGGCTTGCACCTTTATTGAATAGTGCCCAGTTTGCTGGTACCTGTATCATAAGGACCGCAGTTTTGCTGCACCTGTATCAATAGTCCCAGTTTGCATTTACCTGTACAAGATGTAATCCCAGTTTGCAGTACCTGTATCATAGCCTCAGTTTGCTGCACCTGTATCATAGTCCCGTTTGCAGTAACCTGTATCAATATCCCAGTTTTGCTGCCTTTAATCAATAGCCTCAGTTGGTCTGCACCTGTATGCAATATCCCAGTTTGCCTGCACCTGTAATCAATACCGCAGTTTTGCTGCCCCTGTATCAATATCCAGTTTGTTGTACCTGTAATCATACCGCGTTTGCTGCAACTGTATCAATAGTCACGTTGGCTGTACCTGTATCAAGACCACTCAGTTTTGCTGCACCGATATCGATAGTCCATGTGCAGGTACCTTTGGTCATTCCCGTGTGCTGTACGGTATCAATGCTTCTCATTTTGCAGCGACCTGTATCAAAGTCCTCCTGTTTGCAGTACCGTATCAATAATCCCAGTGGGCTGTCACCTGTATCAAATAGCCTCAGTGCTGCTACCTGTATCAAATATTCCCAGATTTGGCTGTACTTATCAATAGCCTCAGTTTGCTGCACCTGTATCAATAGTCCCAGTTTGCAGTTACCTGTATCAATTCCAGTTTGCTGTACTGTAAAAACAATAGCCTCAGTTTGCTGCACCTTATAAATGTCCCAGTTTTCTGTACCCTGTATCAATAGCCCAGTGTGGCTGTACCTGTACCAATAGCCGGGGGTCATTTGCTGCACTGTATCCTAGTCCAGTTTGCTGTAGCCGGTATCAATAGCCTCATTTCTTCTGCACCGTGTATCAAATAATCCTCAGTTTTGCTTTTGTGTACCTGTAACAATAGCCTCCAGTTGCTGCAACCTGTATAATAGTCCCAGTGTTGCTGTAACTGTATCATGCTCAGTTTGCTGTAACCTGTAATGCACAATAGCCTCATTTTTGCTGCACCTGTTCATAATCCCAAGTTTGCTGTACCTGTATCTATACCTCAGTTTGCTGCACCTTATCATAGTCCAGTTTGCTGTACCTGTATCAATAAGGTCCCGCAGTTTGCTGTACCGGTATCATAGCCTCAGTTTGCTGCCACGCTTTCAATAAAGCCCAGGTTGGGCTGTAACCTGTATCATAGCCTCGTTTGCTGCACCTGTAATCATAGGTACCTATTGCTGTACCTGTATCATATCCCATTATTTCATGTAAGCCTGTATCATAGCCTTCAGTTTGCTGCTCCTGTAATCAATAGTCCTCAGTTTGCTGTACTGTATCAATACCTCAGTTTTGCTGCACCTATATCAATAGTCCGTTTGCAGGACCTTATCAATATCCCAGTTTGCTGTACCTTTATCATAGCCTCAGTTTGCCTGCGACCTGTATCAATAGTTACCCGTTTGCTGCCCTTGATCAATAGCCCAGTTTTGCTGCAACCTGTATCAATAATCCAGATTGTGCTGTACTGTAATCAACCTCAGTTTGCTGCCCGATACTAGTACCCCGTTTGCTGTACCTGTATCAATACCTCAGTGTGCCTGCACCGTGTATCAGTATCCCCCGTGGTGCGTATCTTTACAATAATCCCCAGTTTGCTGTACTGGATCAATAACCTCAGGTTGCCTGCACCTGTATCAGAAGTCCCAGTTTTGCAGTACCTGTAATCATAATCCCAGTTTGTCTGCACCTGTATCAATAGCTAGTTTCTGCGCCTGTAATCAATATCCGAGATTTTGTTGTACCTGTACAATCAGCCTCATTTGCTGCACCTGTATCCACACCCAGTTTTGCGTACTTTATCACTCGCCTCAGTTGCGCACCTGTATCATATTCCCAGTTTGCTGTACCTTATCAATACCTCAGTTTGCTGCACCTGTATCAATAGTCCATTTGCAGTACCTGATCATAGTCCCAGTTTTTTGCTGTACACTGTTCAATAGTCTCAAGTTTCTGCCCCGTATCAATGTCCCAGTTTGCTGTACCATGTATCAAATAAGCCTCAATTTGCTGCTCTGTATCCATAAGTCCCAGGTTGCTGTACCTTATCAATAGCCTCAGTTTGCTTGCTGCGCCTGTATCAATTTCCCAGTGTTGCTGTAACTCGTTCAATACCCTCCAGTTTGCTGCACCTGTAATAAATAGTCCCAGTTTCTGTACCTGTATCATAACCCTCAGTGTTGCTACACCTGTATCAGTAGTCCCGTGTGCAACTACCTTTTATCAATAATCCCAGTTTTGCTCTACCTGTATACCCCAATGCCCCTCTTTTTGCTGCACCTTTCTGTAATAGTCCCAGTTGCTGTACCTTATCAATAACCTCAAGATTTGCTGCACCTGTATCAATATCGCCAGTTTGCAGTAACCTGTATCAATTCCCAGTTTTGCAGACCTGTATCAATAGCCTCATTTGCTGCAACCTGTTCAAGGTCCCAGTTTCAGTAACCTGTATCAATAATCCCAGTTTGCTGTGCCTTTATCATAGCCTAGTTGCTGCCACCGTTATCAATAGTCCCAGTTGCTGGACCTTTATCAATAGCTCAGTTTGCTGCACCTGTATCAATAAGCCAGTTTTGCTGTACCTGTAAATCAATAGCCGCAGCTTGTGCTGCAACTGTAATCCTAGTCCCGTTTGCGTAAGGGCTGTATCCATACCTCAGTTATGGACTGCACGCCTGTATCATAGTCCCAGTGTGCAGTACCTTATCATATCCCCGTTTGTGTACCTGTATCAATACCTCATTTTGCCACACCTGTATCAAATAGTCCCCAGTGTTTGCAGTACCTGTATCAATAATCCCAGGTTTGCTGCACCTGTTATCAATAGCCTCATTTGCTAAGCACCTGTAGCAATTCCCAGTTGCTGTGACCTGTATCAATAGCCTCAGTTTTCTGCATCCTGTATCAATAGTCCCCGTTTGCAGTACCTGTATCAATAATCCCAGTTTGCATGTACTTATCAAAAGCCTCAGTTTGCTGCACCTGTAATCAATAGTCCCTTTTTCTGTACCCTTGTATCAATATCCCAGTGTGGCTGTACCTGTACAATAGCCTCAGTTTGCTGCAACTGTGTTCAATAGTCCCGTTGCTGTACCTGTAGCATAGCCTCTTTTCTGCACCTGTTCAATAAATCAGTTTGCTGTAACTGTAAACATAGCCTCAGTTGCTGCACCTTATAAATAGTCCCAGTTTTGCTGTACCTGTATCAGATAGCCTCAGTTTTGCTGTACTGTATCAATCAGCCTCATTTGCCGGCACCTGTATCAATATCCCATTTGCTGTACCTGTATCAAGCACTCAGTTTGCTGCACACCTTGTATCAATAGTCCCATTTGCTTGTACCTTATCAATAGTCCCAGTTTGCTGTAACTGTATCTCTAGCCCTCATTTTGCTGCAACCTGTATCATATCCCAGTTTTTTGCTGTAACCTGTATCATAGCCTCAGTTTGCTCGCACCTTTAATCATAGTCCATTTGCTGTACCGGAACAATAGTCCCAGTTTTGCTGTACCTGTCTCATAGCCTCAGTTTTGCTGCACCTGTATCACTGTCTCGCGTTTTGCTGTACCTGTATCAATCGCAGTTTGCTGCACCTATTCATAGTCCCAGTTGCAGTACCTTTAGTCAATAATCCCAGTTGCTTACCTGTGATACAATAGCCTCAGTTTGCTGACCTGTAATCAATAGTCCGCCGTTTTCTGCACCTATATCAAGAAGCCGCGATATTTGCTGCACTCTGTAATCAATAGTCCAGGTTGCTTGTGACCTGTATCAAACTCAGTTTCTTGCTGCCCTTTTCAATAGTCCCAGTTTGCAGGTAACCTGTATCAATGTCACAGTTTGCTGCACCGGTATCATAGCCTCGGTTTCTGCACCTGTATCAATAGTCCCAAGTTGCAGTCCTTTATCAAATAATCCCAGTTTGCTGTACTGTATCAATAGTCCAGTTTTGCTGTACCTGTTCAATAATCCCAGTTTGCTGTACATGTATCAATATCCCCGTTTGCTTGTATCTGTTCACATACCCATTTTGGCTGCCTTCAATAGTCCAGTTTCTGTACCATGTATCACAACCAGTTTTGCGCCCTGTATCATAGGCCCAAGTTTGCTGTACCTGTATCAATAACCTCATGTTTGCTTGCACCTGTAAATCAATAGTCCCAGTTTGCAGTACCTTATCAATAGTCCCGTTTTTGTGTACTGATAATCGTTCTCAGTTTGCTACAACCTTATCAATAGTCCCAGTTTGCTGTACTGTACTCAATTAGCCTCATTTGCTGCATCTGTATCAATAGTCCGCAGTTTTGCTGTACCTGTATCATATCCTCAGTTTGCTGCCCTGTGTCAATAATCCGCAGTTTGCTGTCCTTATCAATAGCTCATTTGCTGCACCTGTCTAAATGTCCCAGTTTGCTGTAGACCTGTATCATAACCTCCGTTTGCTCACCTGTATCAAGTCGTCCCCAGTGTGCAATACCTTTAATCAATAATCCCAGTTTTCTTACTTACGGTATCATCAGCCTCAGCTGCTGCGCACCTGTATTATGTCCAGTTGCTGTACCTTTATCAATAACCTCAGTTTGCTGCACCTGTACATAAGTCCCCAGTTTGCATACCTGTTCATAATCCCAATTTTGCAGTACCTGTATCATAGCTCAGTTTTTGCTGCACCTGTCATAGTCCCAGTTTGCAGTACCTGTAATCATAATCCCTTTGCTGTATACCTTTAACCTTTAATCAATAGCCTCAGTTTGCTGCACCTGTATCAATAGTCCAGTTTGCTGCACCTGTAACAATAGCCTCAGTTTGCTCTACCTGTATCAAGAATCCAGTTTTTGCAGTACCTGTATCATTACCTCGTTTTGCTCGCACTGTATCATAGTCCCAGTTTTGTGCTGACTGTCTCAATAAACCCCAGTTTGCTGCACCTGTATCATTATCCCAGTTGCATACCTTTTATCAATAATCGCGTTTGCTGTACCTGTATCAATAACCTCAGTTTGCAGCCCTCTGTATTATATCCCAGTTTGCAGTACCTGTGATCAATATCCCATTTTGCCGTGCACCTGATCAATAAACCTCATTTGCTGCAACCTGTCTCCAATAGTCCCGTTTTGCTCTGTACCTTATCCTAAGCCCCAGTTTTCTGCCTGTTCCTAGTCCCGTTTGCAGTCCTTATCAATACTCCAGTTTGCTGTACCTGTATCAATAGCCATCAGTTTGCTGCACCTGTATCAATAGTCCCCAGTTTTTCTTTACCTGTATCCATAATCCCCAGTGTGCTGTACCGGTACCAATAGACTCAGTTTGCTGCAACTGTTAATCAAATAGTCCCGTTTGCTGGCCCTGTATCAATAAGCCCAGTGTTTCTGCACCTGTATCAATAATCCCCAGTTTTGCTGTCCCTGTACCAATAGCCTCAGTTGCTGCAACCTGTATAAATAGTCCCTTTGCTGTACCTGTAATCATAGCCTCAGTTTTTGCGGTACCTGTATCAATAGCCCTCATTTTGCTGCACCTGTGATCACCTTATCGCCCAGTATTTTGCTGCCTGTAGCAATGCCGCTCAGTTTGCTGCACCTGTTCATAGTCCAGTTTGCGTAGCCTGGTCATCAATAGTCCCAGTTTGCTGTACCTGTATCAATAGCCTCAGTTTGCTGCACCTGTCCTAATCCCAGTTTGCTGTACATGTATCAATAGCCTCATTGCTGGCCCCTTATCAATGTCCCCAGTTGCTGTACATTCATCAATAGTCGCCAGTTTGTCTGTACTGTATCAATGCCTCAGTTTGCTGGCGCCTTTCAATATCTCCTCAGTTTGCTGTACCTGTAATCCCATAACCATCAGTTTTGCTGCACTATATTCAATAGTACCCAGTGTTTTGCGTATCCGTACCTGTATCAATAATCCCCGTTTGCTGTCCTTTATCAATACCTCCTTTGCTGCCCTGTAGCAATAGTCCCGTTTTTGCTGTCACCGTACAATTACGCCTCATTTGCTGCACCTTATCATATCCAGTTTGCTGTACCTGTATCAATACCTCATTTTGCTGCAACGTATCAATATCCCAGTTTGCTGTACCTTGTATCATACCTCAGTTTGCTGCACGTGTATCAGAGTCCCCAGTGTGGGCAAGTATCTTTATCACTAATCCAGTTTGCTGTACCTGTATCAACAACCTCAGTTTTGCTGCCTGTTCATAGTCCCGTTTTGCATACCTGTAATCCATAATCCCTATTTTGCTGCACGGCTGTATCAATAGCACTCGTTTGCGTCACCGGTATCAATAGTCCCATTTGCGTGTACCTGTATCATAGCCTCAGTTTGCTGCACCTGTATAATAGTCCGCAGTTTCTGTACTGTAATAATAACTCAGTTTGCTGACTTGTTCAATAGCCCTCATTTGCTGCATCTGACACAATAGTCCAGTTTGCTGTCCCGGTATCAAAGCCTCATTTGTGCACTATTCAATAAATCCCATTTCCATGTCTTATCAATAAGCCCTCAGTTCTTGCACCTGTTGAATAGTCCCTTTGCTGTACCTGTAGTCAATAACCACTCATTGGCCTGCACCTGTTCAATATCCCCCAGTTTCTGTACTTTATCATAATCCCGGTTTGCTGTAACCTTTACCTGTATCAATTCCTCGGCTTCTGCACCCGTATTAATAGTCCCATTTTGCTGTACCTTTCAATACCTCAGTTTTGCCTGTCACCTGTATCATCCCAGTTTGCAGGTACCTGTATCAGTATCCCAGTTTGCAGTCCTGTATCATAGCCTCGGTTTGCTTCAACTGTCTCATTCCCATTTGCTGTACCTGTTCAATTAGCCTCAGTTTTGCTGCACCGTAATCAATATCCCATTTTGCTGTACCTTGTATCAACCTCAGTTTGCTGCCCTGTATCAATAAGTCCCGTTTGCTGTACCTGTATCATAACCTCATTTGCTGGCCCTGTATCAATAGTCCCATTTGCAGTACCTTATCAATGCCCAGTTTGTCTGTACCTGTAACTCATAGTCCTCAGTTTGCTGCACCTTATCATAGTCCCGGTTGCGGTACCTGTATCATAGCCTTCATGTGCTCATCTGATCAATAGGTTCCCAGTATTTGCTGTACCTGTATCAATATAGCCTCAGTTTGCTGCCCCTGTTCACTAACCCATTTGCTGACCTGTATCAATACTCAGTTTGGTCTGACCCCTGTATAATAGTCCCCATTTTAGCTTTACCTGTATCCAATAACCTCGTTGCTAACACCTGTTGTCAGTAAGTCGCCAGGTGCCATAATACCTTTATCAATAATCCCGTTTGCTCTACCTGTATTAATAGCCTCACTTGCGCACCTGTATTAATAGTCCCAGTTGCTGGTATACCTGTTATCATAACCTCAGTTTGCGCACCGTGTATCAATAGTTCCCATTTTGCAGTAACTGTATCATAATCCCATTTGCAGTACCTGTATCATAGCCCTCAGTTTGCTGCACCTGATCAAAAGTCCCAGATTTTGCGTCCCGTATATAATCCCAGTTTTCTGTACCTTTATCAATACCTCAGTTTGCTGCACCTGTTCATAGTCCCAGTTTGCTTGCACCTGTATCATACCCCTGTGCTGCACCAGTATCAATAATCCAGATCTGCTGTACTGTACATGCACTCAGTTTTGCTGGCATACTGTTCAAGTCCCAGTTTGCTGTACTGTATCAATACCTCAGTTTGTGCTTGCACTGTTATCAGTAGTCCAGTGGTGCAGTACCTTTAATCAATAATCCCGTTTGGGCTGATACCTGTGTCAATACCTCAGTTTTGCTGCACCTGTATCACTATCCCCAGTTTGCAGTAACTTTATCAATAATCCAGTTTGCTGCCATCCGGTATCAATAGCCCTCAGTTTGCTGCACACCTGTATCATAGTCCCAGTTTGCTGGTAACCTGTATCATAGCCCCCCCCCCCCCCCGCCAAGTTTGCGGCCCTGGTTCAACATCCCTTTTGCTGTCCTTTACTCAATCGCCTCAGTTTTGCTGCACACCACCTGTATCAATAGTCCCAGTTTGCGGTCCTGTATCATACCTCAGTTTGCTGTCCCCTGTATCACTAGTCCCAGTTTGCATACCTGTATCAATAGTCCCAGTTTTTGCTGACCTGTATCAATTTCTCAGTTTTGCTACACCTGTATTCAATATCCCAGTTTGCTTTACCTGTATTTCAATCCACTCAGTTGCTGCATCTGTATCAATATCCCAGTTGCTGGTACTGTATCAATAGCCTCATTTGCTGCCCGGTATCATATATCCCCATTTTGCCTGTACCTGTTAAACCCTATCCTCAGTTTTGCTGCACCTGTTAAATAAATAGTCCAGTTTGCCTGTACCGTATCAATACCTCAATGTTTTCTACCGTATCAGTCGTCCCATGTGCAATACCTTTAATAATATCCCAGTTTGCTCTACCTGTTATCATAGCCTCGCTTGCCTGCCCTGTATTAAATCCCAGTTGCTGACCTGTATCATAACCTCAGTTTTGCTGCCCCTGTATCAATAGGCCCAGTTTTGCGTACCTGTATCGTATCCTAGTTTTGCAGTACTGTATCAATACCTCATTTTGCATGCACCTGTATGAATAGTCCCTTTTGGCATACCTGTTCATAATCCAGTTTGCTGTACCTTTACAATAGCCCAGTTTGCGCACCTGTATCATAGTCCCAGTTTTGCTGCCACCTGGCTCAATAGGCCTCATTTGCTGCACCCTGTATCAATAATCCAGTTTTTGCTGTACCTGTAATCAATATCCTCCTTTTTGCTGCACTGTAGCAATAGTCCCAGTTTGCTGTAACCTGTATCATAACCCAAGTTGCTGCACCTGTATCGTAATCCCTTGCAGTACTTTATCAATATCCCAGTTGCTGTCCTGTTCATCCATAACTCAGTTTTTGCAGCACCTGTAATCAATAGTCCGTTTGCAGTACCTGTATCAATAATCCACTTTGCTGAAATCCTGTATCAATAGCCGTAGACCTCGTTTTGCTGCACTGTTCAATAGTCCCAGTTTGCTGTACCTGTATCATAGCCTCAGTTTTGCTGCACCTGTATCAAATGCCCAGTTTGCAGTAGCCTGTAATCATAATCCCAGTTTGCTGTAACCATGTCTCAATAGCCTCAGTTTTGGCTGCCCCTGTTAATAGTCCCAGTTTCTCGGTACCTGTATCAATATCCCAGTGAATCCCAGTGTGCTGTCCGTACCCAATAGCCCTCAGTTTTGCTGCAACTGTATCAATAGTCCCATTTGCTGTACCTGTATCTAGCCTCAGTTTTCTGCACTGTTACATTCCCAGTTTGCTGTCCTGTACACTAACAATAGCCCTCGTTGCTGCACCTGTACAAATAGTCCAAGTTTGCTGTACCTTTCTCATGCCTCAGTTTTTGCTGTACCTGTACATAGCCCAGTTTGCTGCACCTGTATCAATAATCCCAGTTGCTGTACCTGATCATATCCTCATTTGCTGCACCTTATCAATTCCGTTTGCTGTACCTGTATCAATGTCCAAGTTTGCTGTACCTGTAAATCAATGCCTCAGGTTTGCTACCCGGTATCAAGACCAGTTTGCTGTACCTTTAATCAATAGCCTCATTTTGCTTCACCCTTTGTATCATAATACCGCAGTTTGCTGTCCCTGTATCAATAGTCCCGTTTGCTGTACCTGATCATGCCTCAGTTTGGCTGCGCCTGTATCAATGTCTCGTGTTGCGCTGTACCTGTATCACTAACCCTCTAGTTTGCTTGCACCTATATCATAGTCCCAGTTTGCGTCCTGTATCATAAATCCCATTTGCTGGTATACCTTTATCAATGGCCTCAGTTTGCTGCACTGTAATCATAGTCCCCAGTTGGCGCAGCCTGTTCAATAGCCTCATTTTGCATGCACTGATCAATAAATCCAGATTGCTGTACTTATCAATAGCCTCAGTTTGCTGCAACTGGTATCACTGTCCCACAGTTTGCTGTACCTGTACAATAACCTCAGTTTTTCTGCACGTGTTCATAGTCCCATGTGCAGTAACTTTATCAATACTCCAGTTGCTGTACCTGGGTATCATAGACCTCAGTTTGCTGAAACCTGGATCCATAGTCCCATTTGCAGTACCTGTATCAATATCCCGTTTGCTGCCCTGTATCATAGCCTCATTTGTGCACCTGTAAATATCCCCATTGCTGTACCTGTAAATAATCGCTCCGTTTTGCCTGCCCTTTATACAACATCCCATTTTGCTGTACCTTTTATCATCGCCATCAGTGTGCTGCCCTGTATCAATAGTCCCAGTTATTGCTGTACCTGTATCATAACCTCAGTTGCTGGCACCTGTATCAATAGCCCATTTTGCAGTAACCTGTATCAATAGTCGCCAGTTTGCTGTCCTGTATCAATAGTCTCTAGTTGGCTGCACCTGTATCATAGTCCAGTTGCTGTAACTGTATCAATGCCTCAATTTGCTGCATCGTATCAATAGTCGCAGTTGCTGTACCTGTCTCAATAGCCTCAGTTTCTGCGTCCTGGTATCAAATCCCAGTTTGGCTGTACCTGTATCAGCTAGCCTCATTTGCTCACCTGTCATAATAGTCCCAGTTTGCTGTAATCCTAGTATCAATAACCTCAGTTTTGCCAACCTGTATCATATCCCCGTGTGAATACTTTATCATAATCCAGTTTTGCTCTACCTGTTCATAAGCCTCAGTTTTTGCTCACACCTTATTATAGTCCCAGTTGCTGTCCCTGTATCAATCACCTCAGTTTGCTGCCCCTGTATCAATGTCCCATTTTTTTGGCTGACCTGTATCAATATCCCAGTTTGCAGTACCTGTTTAGCTCCAGTAGGCCTCGTTTTGCTGCACCTGGTCATAAGTCCCAGGTTTGCAGTACCTGTATCATTCCCAGTTTGCTGTACCTTTATCTAGCCTCAGTTTTGCTGCAACCACCGTATCAATATCCAGTTTGCTGCCCGTATCAATGAGCCATCCAGTTTTGCTGCACCTGTAACAATATCCAGTTGCTGTACCTGTCAAATTCAGCGCTCATGTTTGCTGGCAAACTGGTATCATCGTCCCGTTTGCGTAACCTGTATCAGTAACCTCAGTTTGCCTGCACCTTTAATCAAGTAATCCCAGTGTGCAAGTAACCTTCTCATAAATCCCAGTTTGCTGTACCTGTCTCAATACCTCCGTTTGCAGCACCTGTACATAGTCCCCAGTTTGCAGGACCTGTAATCATAATCCCAGTTTGCTGCACCTGTATCATACCTCATTTTGCTGCACCTGTATCATATCCCAGTTTCTGTACCGTACAATAGCCTCAGTTTTCTCTCACCTGTATCAATATCCCAGTTTTGCAGTTACCTGTAATCATAATCCCAGTTGCTGTGACCTGTAGTTAGCCTCATTTTCTGGTTCTGCACCTGTATCAATAGTCCCAGTTTTCTTTCTGTACCTGTATCATAATCCCGGTGCTGTACCTGTTCATAGCCTCAGTTTTTGCTGCAACTGTATCAATGTCCCAGTGTGCTGTACCTGTATCAGATAGCCTCATTTTTCTGCCCTGTTATCAATAATCCCAGTTTGCTTGGTACTGTAACCTGAGCCTCAGGCTTGCTGCACCTTTTAGAATAGTCCCCCCAGTTTTGCTGTACCTTTCATAGCCTCAGTATTTCTGTACCTTTATCAATACTCATTTGCTGCACCTTATCACTTCCCATTTTTGCTGTACCTGTATCAATAGCTCATGTTTCTGCACCTGTATCAATAGTCCCAGTTTGCTGTACCTGTACAATATCCCAGTTTGCTGTAACCTGTATTATCCGCACCATTTTGCTGCACCTGGTATCAATAATCCCAGTTTTTTGCTGTACCTTTTCATACCTCGTTTTCTGCAGCCTGTATCAAGAGTCCAGTTTTGGGGCTGTACCTGTATCAATCGTCCCCAGTTTTGCTGTACCCTGTATCACTAGCTCAGTTTTTGCCGGCACCTGTATCAAAGTCTCAGTTGGCTGTACCTGTATCAATAACCTCATTTCTGCACCTATTCCACTAGTCCAGTTTTGCAGTACCTGTTATCAATATCCCGTTTGCTGTACCTGTTCATAGCCTCCTTTTCTGAACCTGAATCAATATCCCCAGTTTTCTGCACCTATATCATAGCCTCAGTTTGCTGCGACCTGTATCATAGTCCCGTTTGTCCTGTACGTTTATCATAGACTCATTTGCTGCACCTGTATAATAGTCCCAGTTTGCAGTACCTGTATCATAGTCCCGTTTGCTTGCAACCTGGTATCAAGCTCAGTTTTTCTTCACCTGTATCAATAGTCCCAGTTTGCAGTACCTGATCAAATAATTCCCAGTTTGCTGTACCTTATCCTAGGCCCAGTTTGCTGTACCGTGTATCATAATCCCAGTTTGCTGTAACTGGTATCAATAGTCCCTTTTCTGTATTGTTATCATAGCCTCGAGTTTGCTGCAACTGTATCAATAGTCCCGTTTGCTGTCCTGTATCAATAACCCTCAGTTTGCTGCACCTTTAACAATAGTCCCAGTTGTGCGTACCTGTATCAAGTATCCCCGTTTGCGTACCTGTATCAATAGGCCCCGCATTTTCTGCACCTGTACATAGTCCAGTTTGCGTGTACCTGTATCAATAGCCCAGTTTGCTGCACCTGTAATCAATAGTTCCCGTTTTCTGTCCTGATCAAATAGCCTCGTTTTAATGCCACCCTGTGACCATTAGTCCCCAGTTTGCTGTACGCTGTATCAATAGCCTCAGATTTGCAGCACCGTATTCCAAAATACTCCCAGTTGGCTGATACCCTTATCCAAATAGCCTCAGTTTGCTGCAGCACCTGTATCAATATCCATTTGGCTGTACCTTATTACCCATATTCAGCTGCAACTGTTCAATAGTCCCATGTTGGCTGTACCTGTATCATAACCTCAGTTTGCTGCCCTGGTATCAGTAGTCCGTGTGCAGTACCTTTAATCATTCCCGGTTTTGCGTACCTGTATCAATAACCTCAGTTTGCCAGCACCTGTATCCATAGTCCCCCCCAGTTTGCAGTACTGTATCACTATCCCCGTTGCTGCACCTGTATAATAGCCTCATTTTGCTGCACCTTCAATAGTCCCCCAGTTTTGCCTGTAACCTGTAATCAATAGCTCAGTTTTCTGCATCCTGTACATAAGTCCAGTTTGCAGTAACCGTATACATAATCCCGTTTGCTGTACCTGATATCATAGCCTCATTTTGTGACCCTGTATCATATCCATTTTTCTGTCCTGTATTCAATTATTCCCAGTTTGCTGTAACGCTGCTTATTAATAGCCTCATTTTTGCCTGCACGTATGATTGGTCCCAGTTTGCTGTAACTGTATCATAGCCCTCAGATTTCTGCACCTGTTCAATAATCCAGTTTGCTGTACTGTAAACAAGAGCCTCAGTTTCTCACCTTATAATAGTCCCCGTTTGCTGTACCGGTTCAAAGCCTCAGTTTGCTGAACCTGTATCAATATCCCCAGTTTTGCTGCACATATCAAATAGCCTCAGTTGCTGCACCTGTATCGATCGTCCCAGTTTGCTGTACCTGTATCATAACCTCAGTTTGCTGCACCTGTACAATAGTCCCAGTTTGCATACATGTTCATAGTACCCAGTTTGCTGCACCTTTATCCATAGCCTCAGTTTTCTTTCTGCACCTGTATCAATAGTGCCCAGTTTTGCGTACCTGTTATCAATGTCCCAGTTTGCTGTACCTGGTATAATAGTCACAGTTTGCTGGTCCTGTATCAATCATCCCGTCCCAGTTTGCTGTACCTGTCTCAATAGTCCAGTTGCTGTCCCTGTATCAATAGCCTCATCGCTGTTGCTGCACCCTGTATCAATAGTCCCATTTGCTGTACCTGTAACCCCCTTTTTGTATCAATACCTCACGTTTGCTGCAACACCTGTAAATCAATTATTCCCAGTTTGCAGTTACCTGTATCCATAATCCCATTTTTCTGTACCTGTATCAATAGCCCTCGTTTTCTGGCCCCTTATCATACCCCGTTTGGCTGTACCTGTACTCAATAGCCGTCATTTTGCTGCTACCTGTATCAATAGTTCCAGTTTTCTGTACCTGTAATCAATAGCCTATTACATTAATGCACCCGTATCAATAAAGTCCCAGTTTGGCTGTCCTGATCACATAGCCTCAGTTTGCAGCACCTGTAACAATAATCCCAGTTGGCTGTACCTATATAATAGCCTTCAGTTTGCTGCACCTGTATCACTAGTCCCAGTTTTTTCTGTCCTGTATCAATAGAGCCGCATGTTTCATATAAATGCACTGTATCATAGCCTCAGTTTGCTGCAGCACTGATATCGATATCCAGTTTGCTGGTCCTCTGTATCATAGCCCAGTTTGCTGCACTGTATCAATAGTCCAGTTTGGCTGTACCTGTATCAATACCCTCAGTTTGCTGGCACCTGTATCGTAGTCCCCGTGTGCAGAACCTTTCTATATCAATAATCCCAGTTTCTGTCCGGTATCATAACCTCATTTTTGCGCAACCTGTAATCACTAGTCCCGTTGCAGGACCTGTATCAATATCCCAGTTTTGCTGCACGCTTATCAAATACCCAGTTTGGTGCACACCGGTATCAATATTCCCATTTTGCTGTACCTGGTATCAAGTACTCAGTTTTTTCTGCACCTTATCATAGTCCCAGTTGCAGTACCTTATCATCATCCCAGTTTGCGGTACCGTATCAATAGCTCAGTTTTGCGGCACCTGTATCGAATAGTCCCGATTTTCTGTACATGTATCTAATCCCATTGTGCTGTACCTGTATCAATAGCCTCCAGTTTGCTGCCACTGTATGATTGGTCCCAGTTTGCTTGTACCTGTAATCAACTTAGTCCCCCTAGATTTCTGCACCTGTAATCATAATCCCAGTTTGCTGTAATACTGTAACACTAGCCTCGTTTTGATCGCACCGTATAAATAGTCCCAGGTTGCTGTACCCTGTATCAATATCCCAGTTTGCTTACTGTATCTAAGCCTCATTTGCTGCACTCTGTATCAATAGTCCCCCAGTTTGCCTGTACCTGTATCAATGCCTCAGTTTGCGCAACCTGTATCAAAAGTCCCCCCCAGTTTGCTGTCCCTGTATCAATAGTCCCGTTTGCTGTACCGTATACAATAGCCTCACGTTTGCTGCACCTGTAATCAATACTCCAGTTTGCGTCCGTGTATCAATAGCCTCGAGTTGCTGCACCTGTACATAGTCCCAGTGTGCTGTACCTGTAATCAATCGTCCCAGTTTCTGTCCTTCTCAATACCTCAGTTTGCTTGCACCTGTAATCATATTCTCATCTTTGCTGTACCTGTTCATACCTCCGTTTGCTGCACCTATGTCAATAGTCCCCAGTTGCAGTACCTGTATCAATGTCCCAGTTGCTGTACCTGTATCTAGGCCTCATTGGCTGAACCTGTATCATAGTCCCATTTTCTGCCCCTATATCATAGCCTCTTTTTGCTGCACTGAGCTCAATAGTCCCCAGTTTGGCTGTGACCTGTATCAATAGACTCGATTGGCTGCACCTGTAGCAATTGAGGCCCAGTTTGCAAGTAACCCTGTATCCATATCCATTTTGCTGCACCTGTGCAATAGGCCTCAGTTTTGCTGCACCTGTATCCAAACTCCCAGTTTTGCATCCTGTATCAATATCCCAGTTTGCTGTACCTGTAGCATAGTCCCAGTTTGCTGTACCTGTATCAATAGCCTTCAGTTTTGCTGCACCTGTTCAATAGTCCCATATTGCTGTACCTCTATCAATAATACCCAGTGCTGTACCTGTATCAATAGTCCGCATTTTGCTGTACCGGTTCAATAGCCCTCATTGCTGCACCTATCAATAGTCCCGTTTTGCTGTCTGTATCAATAAGCCTAGTTTGCTCCTGCACCTGTATCAATAGTCCCCGTTTGCAGTACCTGTATACATAATCCCTTTGCTTGTGTAACTCTGTATCAATATCCCGTGTTTTCTCCAACCTGTATCAATATCCCAGTTTGCTGGTTACCTGATCAATAGCTTCAGTTTGCTGCACCTGTAATCATAAGTCCAGTTTTTTTGTACCTTGTATCAATAGCTCAGTTTAATGCAACCTTTATCAATAGTCCCGTTTGCGGCCTGATCATAAGCCTCAATTTGCAGCACCTGTATCTTCCCATTTGCTGTACCGATATCCATACCCTCAGTTTGCTGCACCTGTTACACTAGTCCCCCATTTTCTGTACTGTGATCAATAGCCTCAGTTAGCCCTGTATCATAGTCCCTTTGCTGTACCTTGATCATAGCCCAGTTGCAGCACCCTGTATCAATCATCCCGTTTGCTGTACCTATATCATAGCCCCATTTTGCTGCACCTGTTCCATAGTCCCAGTTTGCTTACCTGTATCAATAGCCTCAGGTTTCTTGAACCTATATCAATATTCGCTTTGCTGTACCTGTATAATAGCCTCGTTTGGCTGCACCTGTATCAATCGTCCCCGTTTGCTGTACCCTGTATCAATAACCTCAGTTTGCTGCCACCTGTATCATGTCCCAGTTTGTCATATCTGTATCAATAATCCGATTTTTGCTGCACCTGTATCAATACCTCAGTTTGCTGCACCTGTATCATGGTCCAGTTGCTGTACCTGTATCAATAGCCTCATTTTCTTTTTCCTGAACCTATAATCATCGTCCCAGTTTGCTGTACCAGTCTCATAACCCAACGTTACCCTACATGTACAATATCCCCCGTTTCCCCCTGTACCTTATCAATACCCAGTTTTTCTGTACCTTTATCAATAGTCCATTTTGCTGTTACCGTACTCATAGTTCCAGTTTGCGGTCGCCTGTATCAATAGCCTCAGTTTTCTGTACCTTGCTCAATAGTCCCCATTTGCTGGCCTTTCAATAATTACAGTTTGGCTGCACCTGTATAAATAGTCCCATTATTTTGCTGACCTGTATCAATAGCCTCAAGTTTTTCTGAACTCAATATACCGATATCTAGTTTGCTGTACCTTATCAATGCCCTCAGTGTTGCTGCAACTGTATCAATAGTCCCAGTTTGCTGTATCCTGTAGCAATACCTCAGTTTGCTGACCCTGTATACTAAGTCCCAGCTTTTTCCAGTATCTGTATCACTAATCCCCGTTTTTTGCTGTAACCTGTATCAATACCTCAGTTTGCTGGCACACCTGTATCATAATCCACAGTTTGCTGTAACCTGTAATCAATAGCCTCCGTTTGCTGCACCACTTGTTCAATAGTCCCCCGGTTTGCTGTAGCCTGTATCAATAGTCCCCAGTTGTTGCTGTACCTGTATATGCCTCAGTTTGCTGCCCCTGTATCATAGTCTCATTTTGCTGTACCTGTATCATACACCTCAGTTTGCTGCAACCTATATCATAGTTCCCCCGTTGCAGTACCTGTATCAATAATCCCAGTTTTGCTGTAACCTGTTCAATAGCCTAGTTGCTGAACCGGTATCAATAAGTCCATTTTTCGCACCTATATCAATAGCCTCATTTGCTGCACCTGTATCAATATTCCCCGTTTGCTGTACCTGTGCAATAGCACCTCCAATTTGGCTGCCCTGTATCATAGTCCCAGTTTGCATACCTGTATCAATAGTCCCCAGTTTTTGCTGCCCTGTATCATAGCCTCAGTTTTCTGCACCTGTATCAATATCCCTTTGCGTCCTGTATGCAAACCCAGTTTGCTGTCAGCCTGTATCAATAGTCCCCAGTTTTTGCTGTAGAACTCTGTATCATAAATCCCATTTTGTGTACCTGTATATAGTCCCGTTTGCTGTATCTGCATCAATAGCCTCAGTTTGCTGCACCTGATCAATAGTCCCAGTTTGCTGTACCTGTATCAATAACCTCATTTGCTGCCCTGTATCAATAGTCCCAGTTTTTTGCAGTACCTGTTCATGATCCCAGTTTGGCTGTACCTGTATCAATACCCCAGTTTTCTTTCTGCACCTTATCTAGTCCCAGTTTTGCTGTACCTTTATCTAGCCTCATGTTTGCTGCACCTGTTCATAGTTCCAGTTTCTGTACCTGTACCAATAGCCCTCAGTGTTTAATCGCACCTGTATCATAGTCCCAGTTTGCTGTCCTGTATCACTAGCCTCAGTTTGCAGTCACCTGTATCGAATATCCGTTGGCTTGTACCTATATCATAGCCTCAGTTTGCTTGCCCCTGTATCATAGTCCCAGTTTTCTGTTACTTACAAATAGCCCTCAGTTTTAAAATGCACCTGTTCAATAGCCTCAGTTTGATGCACCTGTACAATATCCAGTTTTGCTGTACCTGTATCATATAGCCCGTTGGCTGCAACTGTATCAAATATCCCAGTTTGGGGGCTGTCCCTGTATCAATACCTCATTTGGCTGCCCCTGTTCAGTGGTCCCATGTGCAGTACTTGTTCATATCCCAGTTCTGTACCTGTATCAATAACCTCAGTTTGCAGCACCTGTATCAATAGTCCCAGTTGCAGTACCTGTATCATAATCCCATTTGCTGGCACCGTATCAATAGCCTCAGTTGCTGCACCTGTATCATAGTCCCATTTTGCTGTTACCTTGTAATCAAAGCCTCAGTTTTCTGCACCTGTATCAAGAGTCCAGTTTGCATACCTGTATCATAATCCCAGTTGCTGACCGGTATCAATAGCCTCAGTTTTGCTGCACCTGTAATCATAGGCCCAGTTTTCTGTACCTGTAATCAAATATTCCCAGTGTGCTGTCCTGTATCAATAGCCTCAGTTTCTGCAACTGTATGATTGGTCCCAGTTTGTGTTACCTTTATCAATAGCCTCGAATTTCTGCACCTGTATAATAATCCCAGTGCTGTCACTGTAACAAAGCCTCAGTTTGCTGCACCTGTATAATAGTCCCGTTTGCTGTACCTGTAATCATTAGCCTCAGGTTGCTGAACTGTATCTATCCCAGTTTTCTGCCCTATATCAAAGCCTCAGTTTGCTGCCCTGTATCAAATAGGTCCCATTTTTGCTGGGTACCGTATCAATAGCTCAGTTTGCTGCACCTGTATCAATAGTCCCAGTTTTGCATACCCGGTATCAAAGAGTCCCAGTTTGCTGCACCTTTATCTGCCTCATTTTTCTGCACTCTAGTAATCAATAGTCCAGTTGCAGTACCTTATCATACCCAGTTTGCATGTACCTGTTAAATCAATAGTCCCAGTTTGCTGTACCTGTATCAATAATCCCAGTTTGCTTACCTGTATCAATAGTCCCGTTTTGCTGTCTGTATCAATAGCCCCAGTTTGCTGCACCTGTAATCACTAGTCCAGTTTGCTGTACCTCGTATCATACCTCAGTTTGCTGCATCCTGTTATCATATGCCCAGTTTTGCAGTACCTGTATCCAATATCCCAGTTTTGCTGTACCTGTTAATAGCCTCAGTTTTCTGCTCCTGATCAATAGTACCCAGTTTTGCTTGTACCTGTATAAAAGCCTTCATTGCTGCCCTGTATCAATAGTTCCAGTTTTCTGGTACCTGTTTCATAGCCCAGTTTCATGGCCACCTGTCATCAATAGTCCCAGTTTGCGTACTGTATCAATAGCCTCAGTTTGCAGCACACCTGTTCATACCCGTTTTGCTGTACCTATATCATAGCCTCAGTTTGCTGCACCTGTATCAAAGTCCCCCGAGTTTTCTGTACCTGTCATCACTGCCTACATTTAAATGCAACCTGTATCAATAGCCTCAGTTTTTTGCTACCCTGTTCATATCCATTGCTGTACCTGTATCTAGCCTCATGTTGCGTGCACCTGTAATCAATAGTCCCATTTTGCTGTACCTGTCTCAATACCCTCAGTTTGCTCACCTGTATCAGTAGTCGCCAGTGTGGGCAGTACCTTTATCAATAAGTCCCGTTTGCTGTACCTGTATGCAATAACCTCAGTTTTGCGCACCTGTTCAATAAGTCCAGTTTGCAGTACTGTACATATGCCCACTTTTCTGCACCTTTATCAATAGCCTCAGTTCGCTGCCCCTTAAATCATTCCCAGTTTGCTGTACCTGTATAATCCTCAGTTTCTGCACCTGTATCATCGTCCCAGTTTTGCAGTACCTGTATCAATAAGAAGCGCGCATTTTTGGCTGTACCTGTATCATAGCCTCAGTTTGCGGCACCTTATCAATAGTCCCAGTTTTTTGGACCTGTTCAATAATCCCAGTGTGCGTACCGTAAGCATAGCCTCAGTTTCTGCAACTGTAAATGATTGGTCCCAGATTTGCGTACTGTATCAATAGCCTCAATTTTCTGCACCTGTAATCAATAGCCCAGTTTGCTGTACTGTAACATAGCCCAGTTTTGGGGGCGGCACCTGTTAAATATCCTTCCCAGTTGGCTGTACTGTATCATAGCCTCAAGTTTGCTGTCCATGTATCATAGCCTCAGTTTGCTGCCCTGTATCAATAGTCCCAGTTTGCTGTACTGTACAATAGCCTCGTTTTGCTGCAGCGCACCTGTATCAATAGTCCCAGTTTGCTGTACCTTATCCAATAGGTCCCAGTTTTTCTTGCTGTACCTGTAATCAATAGCCTCAGTTTGTCTGCACCCTGTATCATCTCCCAGTTTGCTGGACCTGTATCATAGCCTCAGTTGTGCTCACCTTATCCATAGTCCCATTTGCTGTACCTGTATCATATTCCCAGTTTTGCTGTACCTGTATCATAGTCCTCATTTCTGCACCTGTATCAATATTCTCAATTTGCTGTACCTGTATCAATAACCTCATTTTTTGATGCACCTATCTCAATAGTTCCAAGTTTGCAAGTACCTGTACATATCCCAGTTTGCTGTACCTGTACATAGCCTCAGTTTGCTGACCCTTGTATCAATAGTCCCATTTTCTGCAACCTATTCCATACCTCAGTTGCTGGCACCTGTATCAATAGTCCCAGTTGCTGTACCTGTCATCATGACTCAGATGGGCTGCACCTGTATCAATGTCCCCAGTTTGCAGTACCTGTATCAATAGCCCATTTGCTGCACCTGTATCCAATAGCCTCGTTTTCTTACCCCTGTACAATACCCCAGTTTGCAGTACCTGTATCAATAATCCAGTTTGCTGTACCTTATCATAGTCCGTTTTCTGTACCTGTAATCAATAGCCTTCAGTTTGCTGCACCTGGTGTATCATAAAGTCCCAGTTTGCTGTACTAGTAATCAATAATCCCGTTTTGCTGTACCTGTATCATAGTCCCGTTTTGCTGTACCTGTATCCATAGCCTCATTGCTGCCGACCTGTATCAATAGTCCCAGTTTGCTGTACCTGTATCAATAACGCTCAGTTTGCTGACCTGTATCAATAGGCCCCAGTTTGCAGACCTGAGCAATAATCCATTTGCTGTACCTGTTCAATAGCCTCAGTTTTCTCCACCTGTATAATAGTCCCATTTTTGCTGTACTGTATCAATACTCAGTTTTGCTGCACCTGTATGCATATCCAGTTTTTTGTACCTGTATCAATAGCCTCAGTTTAATGCACCGTATCAAATGTCCAGTTTGCTGTACCTGTATCATCAATAAGCCTCAATTTGCCGCACCTGTAGCAATATCCCATTGGCTGTACCTTATATCAAAGCCCCTCAGTTTGCTGCCCTGTTATCAATAGTCCCATTTTTCTGTACCTGTATCATAATCCCTCATTTTTAAATCAAAAATTGCACCTGTATCAAAGCCCATTTTGCTGTACATGTATCAAATCCTCAGTTTGCAGCACCTGTCTCAATAATCCCGTTTCCTGTACCTATATCAATAGCCCCAGTTTGCTGCACCTGTTCAATAGTCCCAGTTATGCTGACCTGTATCAATAGCCTCCAGTTTTTCTCACCTATATCAATAGTCCCTAGTTTGGGGGGGGGGCTGTCCTGTATCATAGCCTCATTTGCTGCACTGTATCAAAGTCCCATTTGCTGTAACCTATCAATAACCTCAGTTTGCTGCACCTGTATCATAGTCCCAGTTTTTGCAGTATCTGTATCAGTAATTCCCAGTTTTGCTGCAACCTGTATCAAGATCCTCAGTTTGCTGCACCTGTAATCAATGGTCCCAGTTTGCTGTACCTGGTTATCATAGCCTCAGTTTTTCTGAACCGCTATCAATAGTCCCAGTTTGCTGTACCATTCAATAACCCAAAAGTTAGCTCTACATTATCAATAATCCCGTTTCCTGTACTGTTCATAGCCCAGTGTTCGTACCTGTATCAATAGTCCTAGTTTGCTGTCCTGTATCAATAGTTTTCAGTTTGGCTGTAACCTGTATCAATCTCCTCATTTCTGTACCTGCATAATATGTCCCCAGTTTTGCTGTACCTGTATCAATAAATTACAGTTTGCGGCTGCTGCACCTGTATCAATAGTCCGCCATTTGCTGACCTTTATCATAGCCTCAGTTTTCTGGAAACTTCCCTATATAGTTTGCTGTACCTGTATCAATAACCTCGGAAAGGAAACACACCACGCACATCAGACTTGAATGCCTATGTACTTCAATGTACTAAATACTTGCTTTGTATCAATAACCTCAGTTTGCTGCACCTGTATCAGTAGTCCCAGTGTGCAGTACCTTTATCAATAATCCCAGTTTGCTGTACCTGTATTAATAACCTCAGTTTGCTGCACCTGTATCAATAGTCCCAGTTTGCAGTACCTGTATCAATAATCCCAGTTTTCTGTACCTGTATCAATAGCCTCAGTTTGCTGCACCTGTATCAATAGTCCCAGTTTGCTGTACCTGTATCAATAGCCTCAGTTTTCTGCACCTGTATCAATAGTCCCATAGAAGCACCATTTTGGCTTGAATCCTGGTATCCAGCTTATGCTGCGACATACACGACATCCTGAATTCTCTGCGCCTTGGACACCATCTGGCCCAATTACGTGGGTTAATATTTGATAGAACCCGGAACTGTGGCTAAATGACAGGAGGTTGAACCGCCTGTTTCAGCTCATTACCAAACATCCTTACAAACAATAAAGGGCCCCAAATCACCGGAGTCTCCTAACAAGGGCTCTATTAAAACTGAATCAGAGTCATTTGCCCCAACATGCACCAGCAACTAGATGGCTACCTCGTATACATATGTACTTTGGATTGAGAATTAGAAGTTGTCATTTGTACTGGTGATTCTGATTTTATTAATGGTATTCATATGGATTAGACTGCAGGCAGATGACACACGCTGTATAAAGATGACTGACGTGATATCTAATATAGAGGAATCTAAAAAAGGTTCCAATACATGTTCCAATCTTGCTTGTATGGTACCTTGGTATGGTATAGGATCCCACATATACTAATTGAAGTATGGTCTCAAAATATTCCAAGATTAAATTTATATAGTAAGGCCTGGGTTACACTATTCTAGGAGGTAGCGATCAGTCGCCGACAGGAGAATGTTGGTCACGATGATATCACTGCGGACCACAGTTGCCGCGTTTTTTTTTTTTTTTTTTTATTTTTTTTTTTTCTTTTTTTTTTTTTTTTTTTTTTTTTTTTTTTTTTTTTTTTTTACCGCACGATCAATCAGGCAGTTCATAAGAGGAACGCCCAATGATGGTGATTTACGGGGACCGACATTGAACAACATACGACAAATGGCAGATATTTTTTGGAGACCGTACTGACAATACATGGGACATTATCCGTTGCGTTGCGCCCTAAAAAATACTGCTTGGTGTTCAAGTCTAAAATTCAGCTCAAAAGGCATATAAACTTCAGGCGTGATTCCATACATAATAGCCAACCTGCTCTACTGTTTAACCCTCGATACGCTTCTAAACAATCCAGTTGACCATTATCCTCTACACCCCTGACAGATCCCTGTCGGGCCCATACATTAAGCAACTGCACTCAAAATCTCACCTAAGGTACCATACAGATTGCAATATTACCCGACATATAAGTTTTGGACCATAATCTTCATGTGTATGGTGGCCAAAAACATTTGCGCCAATACATATCAATCAATGCAGACTCATTTCTAGACCTTCTTAGTGCCCTAGGTGCCAACGCGCCTCATTTAGTGAAAATATAAAGTTTGGAGGGTGTCAGATGAGTAATACCATTGCAGGCGAGCCTTGGGGAAGGGGGGGCCAGCACCTGCAATGTATACATTTTTAAGCAAGTGTAAGTATTTTTAAAATACAAAACAAAGAAAGCGGTTATGGTTCTCAAACAGAGATATAACTTTATTGATCTCTTTAGAGTAAATACACAGATGCATGATTAGATATGATGGTTCCAGACATTCTTTAAACTGTAAAGATGTTCTACATTTTGGGTGCCAGATTAATCATAATACAGTGAGATCCGAGTCATTATTAATGTATATTAGCAATGTAGCAATGCCATAAAAAAGTATCCAGTCAGTTAATACAAACAAGAGTTGGTCAGCCAAGGAGGAGAGCGAGTTTAATGTGAATCTTACAGATTATGTTTATATTCTCTTCTATACTGAAAAGAACAGCTGTCTACATTTTTGCAACTGCCCCCCCCCATAGGCTACATTAAGACCAACCCCATGTCATAGGACGTTGATACAGCTGTTTTGACCCAGAAACTGTCAAAAATCAGAGGACAGAACATCTGAGACTCCTATGTGACATCCAGGTCTAATGGATGAGCAATTTGTCTTAAAGGAACGCTAAATCCTCAAATAGTTGTTAATGCAAGAGGCATTCTTTATTTAGTATAGTATTTGAGTTTTGAAATAAAGAGGGTTCGGTAGGAAATGGGGTATGATGAGTAGTGGAATTACCCACATTCATGCCTACAGCTGGGTACACAAGTACACGATCGTTTTAAAATGACAGAACAAATCCTGCAAGTTCTGTCATTTTGTAACAATACGCACTACACACCAGTCCTGAGCGTTAGCCCTATGTAAAGGATGGGAGGACACCTTGGGATGCCAGAGTTGCTCCCAGCTGCTGCCAAACTCCCTATTAGTAACAGGGAGACGGGGGCCGTGGGCGAGGGGAATTTGGGGGCATTTTGAAGGATCCAGAGCAGACGGTGAACATGTCCGCTTCAGGAATTCGCTCGTAAATGTGATACACACAGTAATGAAAATGGGGCGATAAACCAACTGTACTGTCCTTTGTCGTTACGTGTAAAAAAAAAAAAAAAAAGAATTATTCCAAAGAAAATTCCAATCAATATGGTTACTCAATAACTAGTTAACCCGGAAGCTAAACGTTACAATGCTACACTATTACACTGATTACACTATTACAGGCTATACGGTTACACTGCTACACTATTACACTGCTCTTATACTGTTACACTGCTTACACTATTACAATGCTATGTTACACTGCTAAACATTACACTGCCTATACTGTACACTGCTACCAATGCTAACATTGCACTACACGGTTTAACTGATACACTGTTACACGCTATACGTTACACGCTTACAATTGCTACATTGCTACACTGTTACACTGCTACACTGTACACTGCTATATGTTACACTGCTACACTATTAACCTGCTATAGGTTACACTGTACATGCGGATCGTTACATGCTCCACCTATTACACTGTACACTGTACACTGTACACTGCTATACTGTTACAATGCTACAATGACTACCTTGCTACACTGTTTACACTATTACACTGCTATACTGTTACACTGCTAAATGCTAAATGCTACACTGTTACACAGCTACCCTGTTACACTGTATACTGTTACACTGCTGATGCTTAACTATTACACTCGCTATTAATGTTAACACTGTTACACTGCTATACGGTACACTGCTACCACTATTACACTGCTACACTGTTACACTGTACACTGTTACACTGCTATACGTTACACGATTACAATGCTACATGATACACTGTTAAATGACCACTGTACAATGTATAATGTTACACTGTTACAATGCTCACTGCTACAATACTACAATGCACACTGCTACAATGCTTACACTGTTACACTGCTCCCCTGCTACAATGCTAACATGCACAATAGACACTGCTTCAATTGTAAACTGTTTACATGCTACACTGTTACCATGCTTACAATGCTACAATGGACAATGTTACACTGTACAATATTACCACTGCTACCAATGCTACACTGCTACAATGCACAATGCTCCTAGAGCCTTTTGTTTTCTAGAACGCTAGGTAAACTAGCCATGAGACCCCAACCAAACATAATTATAAATTGGACCTTCCCCCATATTGTAAAATTACCGACATGGTAGTCAGAGTCAATTATTTACACTTCAAAATTACAGAAGTTCCATCAGAATATGATTGTGATTGAGGCTATTTGCAAAATACAACAGGAACAGTCATTACATCTTCTTTAAACTTAACACTCGTGCAATGTGGCCCTACACTGTACAATGTTATCCGTTTCCATTTACTGTAGTATGGCCAGCAATGACAAACAAGGAATATTCCAATCCTGGAGTCAGGCCAGTAGAGTAGTGTGGCATATCTACACAATTCCCAATAGTCAAAATCCTGGAAGGATTTGTGTATATTGGCCGTGATGGATCTGGTCCCCATACAATACTTAGATAAGATTAAGATGAACAGTTAACTTCTTAATAGCTTTTAGTTCAGGCAGTTTCAACCTTACGATGTCCTGCAACAATCCGTCTGCCCCATTTCAGTTGCGATCGCAAGTCGGTCGCAAAAAAAAAATCAGGGTCAAGCGGTTTGTTCAGAAAGTTGAGTTCCTAAATGGATGGGCACCTAGCCTGTTCTCCAATCCAATCTCATGGTGCCGTGAGATTCCTTCACATGCAGGTGACTTCTAATAGACTGCAAGACTAGGCGTTGCCAAGCTTTCCTGTGGGGTTTCTTTGAACACAAAAGCTGCAAATAACAACAACCCACAAAATCTTTCGTCATGGAGGTTGGTTTTCTAGGTTTCTGTGAATGGGAATGTGATTATATGGTAATAAACATTTGGTGCCAGGAAGGGTAACCGGAGAATAATGTAAAAGGTTGTGGAAATTTGTATGGCTTCCCCCACGCTGAGACAAGATCAGATGTTTGGGTATCTCAAGTTTTCAAGATGGGCTCGTGTTGAGGCTTTGATGTGTTCCAGTCATACAGAGCGACCTCAGCCTGGTTAGGATGGTGGCAATGGAATCTATTATCTATATCAGACACTGCACATAGGACACGGATGCTCTATTTTTAGATCTGAAGATGAAATGTAAGGTAACATATAAAGGAATATAGGCCCAGTTAATCGTTCTTCCTTATGTCCAATAACTAAACGTAAGAGGGCTCTCGGGACTATTACAATTACTATGCCAAATTTCGTGTTCACCAGTCTTACAGCAAATCTTGCTTATCCAATTAATGACCTATATTAACCACACAACACCCTTGTGGCTTAGAAGGGTGTTTGCTCCTATTTTTAGTGCATAACACCCAATAAACTATAATCAACCCATCACTATAGATAAACACTGCCACGGAGCACAGCAACACTTAACACTACCACCACAGATCAATAATTGGTCAATGATTCCAGTGCTGTGTATCATATCACATAATGAATGATTCTGATCTTCTCTATTGGTTGATCGCTTGTCATAAGACAAGTCAGAAATGAGGAGAATGTGGATGGTTTTCTTAGTGAGACATATGTAAAATTCCCTGGATATCCAGTCATGGTAGGACATATGTTTACATAGATAAAAAGACCCAACCTGCATTCCAATGAACAACCCCCTATGTGATCATTTGAAAACCAACCCAATAAACCTTATTGATTACAAAGGAAGGTACCCAGCCAATACCGGATTACTCCATGACTTGAAATCTGTTATGACTTTAATATCCAGTACACATGGGAAATATTTAGTAGAAATATAAATGGAGATTTTAGGCCTCCGTGATTTTTCTTCTATGGCCGTTTGCAATCGCTCAGTGTGTTGATATACAGAAAGAATTAAAAACATTTTCTAACTATTTGTCCTATACGTGTCAGTGCTGTCACATGTGGCAGCACAGAGTCCATCCTAATCTGTGGACCTCCCACATTGTTTGTGGTGGTAAGATACACATACGACTGCAGACACAGATGCGGGCAATAATCAATATAGGCAAATTCCATTGGATTGTTAAGGGGTTGGTTCAACTTTACCTCTCCAACCCTTAGGTGGTGCCCGCCGGTGTATGTACCCTAATTGTAACTGTCACTGCATCAAAACGATGGGATCAAAACTTACACCCAGATATATTATGGCTTAGGTAAGGAATGTTTTTGGATTTATACTTTTACCTGGGTACACACCCAGCATACAATAATTCGGCCCGAACGACAACATTTCAGTGTTTCGGGAAGTCGGGACGAATTATTGTATGGAAGCTCCGACCAGTTTGCCCTGGCCTTTGTCCGCATCGGATAAAGCATGATCGTACGGGTCGGAAAAAATCATGTGCGTCCTCTATGGACTGCATGCTTGTATTGCGTTAGCTGACGAATGCGGCTACTTTGCGTGACAAACAGTATGTCTTTCCTCCAGACTCTTCGAAAGTCTTGAACGGTCTGGTCAGGCGGCGAGAATTGTAACATGTTTTTACCGCCTTTAGTCCTCATTACAGAGAGAAACACCTAAAATTACTTACAGGATACTATGCCATATACTACGATGTATACTACTCCTATAATACTCCATATACTCGATGTATACTTACTCCATATACTACGATTGATAATATCCCATTTCACGAGGTATACTACCCCATATACTACGATGATGTGATATACTTCATATACTGCGATGTATACTACCCCATATACTTGAGCATACTACTCCATAAGCTACGATGTATACAACCCATATACTAGGGAGGCATACTACTACATTAAACTAGATTGTTATACTTTACCCCATATACTATGATGCATACTATCAATACTACGATGTTACTACCCCTATTACTACGAGGCATACTACTACATAAAATTACATGTATACTCGTCATATTACTATATGTATAGTACCCATTATACTAGGATGTATAACCCAATATACTATATGGTATAACTACCCCATATACTACGATGTATAAAACCCCACGATACCTACGATGTCTACGACTCCATAAACTACGATGTAGACTACCCCATATACGATGAGGCATACTATCCATAAAACGATGGATACTACCCCAAAACTATGATGCCATACTACTCCAATATACTAAGAGGTATACTACCCCATATATACGATTGCATGACTACTACATAAACTACAATGTATACTACGTCATATACTCTGATGTATAGTACCCCATATACTAGGATGTATACTACCCAATAAATGATGTCCTACCCCATATACTACGCTGTATAAAACTCCATAACTCGATGTTGTTATACTATGCCAAATACTATATGATTACTGCGCATGTACTAAATGTATACCCCCATTATACTATGATAGATACCCTGACCCCATATTACTACGATATATATACTATGCACATGACTAAAATGAATTACTCCGCCATGTACTTTACATGTATACTAACCCATATACTACGATGTATACTACCCCATATACTACCGATGTATACTACCCCATATACTACGATGCTTATACTATGCCAAAACTAAAAATGTATACTGCCCATGTATCCGCTGTATACTATCCCCATATACTATGATTGTATACTACACTATATCTATGAGTTATACGACCCAAATATAATACGAGGTATAATACCCCATATACGTAGATGTATACTACCCTATATACTATTTTGATTGTATACTACCCAATACGACGATGAACTATGCCAAAAATACTACAATGTATACTGCGCATGTACTACGATGTTTATACCTAGCCATATACTACGATTTGATACGACCCCATCTACTACGATGATAGTACCCATATACTACCATGTTATAGTACCCAATATAATACGATGTATACTATGCCAATATTACTACATGTATGACGTGACATGTATACGAGTCACTATCATTACTATGCTGTATACTACACATATACTACGATGTATAATCCCATATCCTAGAGGTATGCTCGCCATAAAACTCAATTTAACTACCCCATATACTACGATGATCACTACGCCAATACTACGATGTATAAGACGCCATATACATGATGTATACTAACGCCATATACTACGATGTTACGACGCCATTTATACTACCATGTATACTACCCAATGTAGACGAGTTATACTACGCCATAACCTTCAATTATACTACCCAATTATAACTACGATGTTGTTATAATACACCATATACGACGATGTAACTCGATGTGTATTACTACGAAATATAATATGATGTATACTACCCCATATACTAAGATGTATACTTACGCCATCTACGCGATTAGACTAGGCCATATGCTCCGATGTATACTACGTCAGTACTATGATCTATACTATGCATATACTAAAGGATTGTATACTACACCAATACTACGATCTGTAATACGCCATAATAACTGCGATGTATATCTTACACCATATAATTACGATCTGTATACGCAATAACTACGATGTATACTACGCCATGAGCACTATGATCCTAATATGCAATATACTACATTAATAGCCATATACTAGATCTGTACTACGCCATATACGACGATGAGACTACGCCATGATGCACTATGATCTATACATGCATGATACTACGATGTATACTACGCCATATACTCCGATCTGTACTAACGCCATATACTACGTTATACTACGCCATGATGCACTATTGATCTATTACTATGCCATTGGTAGGATGTATGCCCGCCATCAATATTTCATGTTTGACCTAAAATTATAGTTATATTGTACCAGAGTGATCAGTTCCTTTACAGGACAAAAGTGAGAAAAATAGGCAATATCTTCCAGTTATTACAAATGAGGGATCGACCAATCGTAGTGATGGGGGAAATTACTGTTATTTGGCTTATTTCTGGTAAAACTACAGGAACGGTTTTTCCTATTAGCTTGCGGTATGCGAGTGCGGCTGGTGCAATGTACACTGCAAATGTTTAGTGAAAAACACGTTAAAAAAAACATGGGAAGGGTCACAGACTGAAGAAGGACTTAGTTAAAGGAAATGGGTTTTGTTTTTTTTTAAGGCTTTCTGTGTTATATCGTTTAATTACTGTCCGAATTGCCCGTCACTCAGGGCGATTCTGATAAGCAGGATGTAGCAGGTACCTGCAAATTGCTGGCAAGCAGTCTGAGCTACACCGGCGAAGCTTGAAATGCAGAAATAATAATAGGGGTGGAGTTGGCTGAAGGACCGTTTACTGGCCAAGGAAGGAAAAAGAATCTTGTATAGCAGGGAAATCTTATCAACAAAGAAAATGCAGAAAGAAAGAAATAAAACAATAATCCTTAGTATTAGAGAAGTGACGCCATGGTTATCTCACCCATTAGACTTGTACGAACAAAAACGTACAACATTTTTTAAAAATCAGCGTTTTACAAGGTCGCCATCCGGAACGAAAATTCCGGATTTACCGTTATAGAAAATGAAAAATAAAAATGGATAATAAGGGAATTTGCAGGGTGGATTGGCACTGAATATGACCATCATTCAAGCACTTGCATTTTTAATAAATAGTTTGGGTTAAACTACATGCAAAATAGGACACGCACAACAATAAAAAAAGCAATGAGCTCCTGATAGCGCTCGCAGCCATAGTGTGCAGCTAGTGGAACGTTAAAAATTAGAATAGAATAAATATCCAGGAACGATCGAGGGGTCGCATAAGGCCGGGATACCGCGTCTTTAACGATCGTTGAACGATTGTACATTGATTGTTTAAGTTCTTATTGGTTTAACGATCGCTAATTTCAGGTAAATTTACCGCTGACGAATGAAAATCGACGATACTGATCGTAGGTTTGTGATCCCTATAGCACACCATTACGTAGTTTACTCCACATGGTATTTGTGACCGAATGTTCATTAATTAATAAATGAATGAGGTCTTACATTATCGATACATGCGGTATGCCAAATTGGGACCACAGTTTCCTTCATTGGTGTAATCCTGCCATACACCATGGCTGATGTTAGACAAATCCTGCTTGGATCCAGGGGATTCGCCTAATATCAGCAAGGTGTGGGGCAAATCCACCAACCACAATGTCATAAACTACCGCAGATTGGATAGAAGTTAGTTGGTTGGTATTGGGCTCCCTTAGGTTAAGTAGGTAGGGGGTACATAAGGACGATTTTAGCCAATAGTCCCCTCCGGAGATTTGCCCATTCCCAGCGTTCTCTTGGTTGGTAATGTTATGGCATGGCCATTGGCAATATTTCCCACTCACACACTCACCATGGATTAACTAGAATGAATGATAATCTAACAATATAATCAATGGGGTCGATTTTGCGCCACATAAGGACATAATAATGCAGGGGGTGTGTGGAATAAAAGACAAACCTACTGTCCTGACTTGCATCCACGTTGTACACCTCCTAATTTCCAGACTTTCCTGGGGACCTTTCTCAAACTCTTCCGCCATTTAAGTTACACCACATGTCACTTATTATGACCAGGTCCCTGTCATGAGTAAATGAAGACTAGGCCAATGCATTGTACAGGACACTGGTTTAACTGTCGCCCCCATGGTTATTAGGGGCATGAATTACAGACAGGCCTTTTCCTCAACAGGATGTATCTTTTGTTCGTTTCATTTCATTCTTCGAATTTCTCTCTTTTGTGTAACTAGATACTTTACTTTATCTTTGCTTCCTCGCTGGCCTCCTCTTCCTAATCGTTACAATTCTTTTGGGGAAACAGAACCTTCCTTTTGTCAGTGACTTCATTCCAAAGTATAACAGACACAGTTTCCATTGGTCCATAAAGAGATAAAGATAAAGGGACAAATGGTTTAAGCCTTCCAAAACATTACATACATTTAAGCTATGTTAAAACCTCATACACACATGCGTCGTGGGGGTCGACCTGCAAAACAGTGTATGCACACGGGTTTTGCCATAAGGAGCCTGTGGATGGGCACGTTGTCAGCGGGAAATGCGCCCTTCTGTGGGCATCATTGGTTATCCACGGGCAGATCTGGAACGACCCCTAACCTAATGGACCATTTCGGCTGACAAAGTGCCCATACACAGCTCATTATCGGCGGTGAAACATCCCCCCCCCCTCGATTGGCCCATGGCTACACCTTTAGGGATCTTTCGGCCACAATCCCCGAGTAATCATACAGCTAATCACAGTGGCTGTTTTGGTAATGCCGCCATCTTTGACCTGCTGGGAGGCCACCAAGCAAACGAAAAACGGCATATGTTGCACGCACTTGGTTTGTTTAAAAGTGTTTTTGGACCAGTTACGTCCACTAATATTTATCCCTTAGTTATTCTTCTAAAAGAAGAAGATTCAATTAACATGTAGGGGTATTTTGACAGCACAGAATATTATGGCCAGTAAAATAGAGTAATCTCACCCTAAATCATTCCAGGCCTCCGGGGTTTAAATAATTGCAGAAGCGTTAAGAGTTTGTGTTGAAAGAAGAAACAGTGTGTGTTTTCAAGTATTTTCAGGAACTTCACCAAAACGGCTTTTCAAGACCGTAAAACATATAAAATGAAGGCTTGGTTAACAAGCACTTTTACAAGGGACCAGGGATTCAGGGGATGTTGCCATTCAAGTAAACGAACAAAATAAATAATTTAGATCAATCACTTTAACTATTAAGTAGGTAACACATACCAATTCCTCCTGGGACCGCGTTTTTGTGATACTTTCGACCGGTCGGCCCCGGAGGAAGGCGGTCGGTTCGACGGCAAAAAGCAGCGCGGTCCGATAGTTACGACGGACAGATCGTGCGGTCCATAGAGAACGCAAGATCGGACGAGGTTTTCACCATGTCGATCTTCTTTCGTCTGATCGGAGAACGGTCGATGTCGGCATGGGCACTTCGGATGCGATAATTCGGTCGATCAACGGATCCACGGAACTATCGGTCGATCGACCCGAAAATCTCTTGTGTGTACCCAGCTTTAGATTTCCGCCATTAAACAGGTCCGACCCCATCGCTTGCTATGCTAAATGGCCATTCACTTGTAGGTTGAGATCACTGTAAGTGTTAATGCCCCAGTCACTGGAATTACACCAAATAAACAATTCACATGACAGGAAAGCCATGGGAAATCTGTCTCATGCTGAACTTACAGCAAGATTGACGTGCAATTGGAGGGAACTTTCGCACCGATCTGGAAAAATCCGATTGCGAAAAAACATTTGGACTTGTTATGGCACCTTCCTGTATCAAAGTGGTTACCCTAGCAACACAGGCAAACATTAAATACCAGGACATCAGAACTACAAAGTAAAATTGTTAAATATCTCTGAACAAATGATATAACCCGGTTTATCCTTCAGATCAGCCCACGCACCTGGGCCATCATTTATTAAGGAGTGCCATCGGTAATATTGGTGATCGGTGATTGGTTTCTGGGAGAATATTACATGACTAGATACCATGCCGGTATGGAAACTACTAGCGAAATTGGTTACAGATGTCTAACACCCAGACGTTACCATCCTTTATTAGACACGGCCATGGTGTGCATTTGTGATCAAGGGCGTGTATAATATAAGTGTAAATCTGGAACCACTACGGTCACGTTGCGGAAATGGTGCTGCAGCGGACGTTCCCAAGACCAAACTGTGCATGCCCATAGGGTTTTGGGGTCCGATCGCCTGTTGTTCTGCATCCTAACGAACGGGCGCCTGATGTCCGGTCATGGCCGCCCCACCCACACAAGCGATATTTCTGGCCGACCCAGCCACTACCTGGTTATTATGACGACAGTCGCAGAAATATCACATGGTATGTACCAGCCTTAGGACAGTGATATCAGTATGCATGTATGAGAGCCCAGGGTGAACAGGAGGTAGTAGTTAAAACCCTGTGCAGCAGAATTTTGCGTTATATTGAGGGATTCACTGTCTCTCAAAGATGTGCAATAGTGAACACAAAAAACATGTGCACACAAAAATCTGTTTAGTGTAGGTATGTTATGTAGTCCCACAAAACTTATTTTTTGTTATGTTGGGGCACACAGCCAAGAATATTAGGGCGGACCATGGGGCCAGTGGGGGAGTTACCTGGGGCTGTGTGGGGTCAGTGATACTGTGTCCAGGTGCACTTATCTGCCCATTTCCCAGTCACTTGATGAAGTAGAAGAGAACTAGAAGGTCAGAGTCATCACTATCACTGGGGCTTTCACTGTAACGTCGTGTGGGTTCAGCCACATGGGAACGGAAGCAGGAATTAGACAGTACGGACATTAGGACAGAAAACTGGGATTTGTGACTGTGATCTATAAGGTGAACACATGGAAAAACACATGCAAACCAAGTAGACCGGGGTTTTACCGTGCGCTCTCTCTAATGAGCCAAGATGAGCAAAATGCACGGGTGCACCCTGCTAAATATCATAGAGGCGGACAGGCAGAGTTACCTTTAATGTTTGTTTTTTTTTTTTTTTTAGAAAAGTGGCATACAGAGTGAAAATAAAACATTGCAGGGGGTCCTGTGTGAGGTGAGTGATGTGATGTTCGCACAACCCAATTTCCCATGTAGCTCTGCATGAACTATGGAGTGGGTGTGACCTGGGCATTGGGACAGATTATATAAATACCGCCACTGATGTGAGTTAAAAAGACCAAATTTCATTCACGTACCCATTCCATGCCAACACCCTAGCCATGTTACTCATCCGTGGCAAACTTGATGGCGTCTTCTAGTGGTAGATAGAGGGTTTAGGATTTAGAGTTGGTCCATAGGTGGCCAAAACCCTAGAGATGTCCTGGTGTTTACAACTGAGTTTGTTCTTTCGCACAAAAGTTACCCACGTAATGTACACAATATTCCCCCAAAATGACTGCCGCAGCTGGTACTTTGGTTGATCAGACTGATACATAATTTCTTTTTGCAAAATTCATATTTTTTTTGGTTTTAAAACTTGTCCCGTTGATATCGCCAATACAACTCAAATCCGGCACCTTCAACAAACCCAGGAAAAAAATCGGGGCACTTGAATCCTGGCCAACAGATACCGATTGTTTATCAATCTATAGGTCTCTACCAGTGCATGCAATCACCATTCCTTGCACAAATCACATTCCAAAATGCCGGGATTGTGCCTAAGGTGTTGTTTTAGTAATAACATTGGAATGAATTTGTCCTTTCTTGCTTGAAGGCACTGTTGACGGTCCCTAGTGAGTCAATATACATCGTGCACTGTTGGTATAATAGATTTTTCCTGTATTAGTATTCCTAAATTCAACTGAAAGCGCCCGCATATCCAAAGAGGGCTTTAAATATTTGAATCAAAAAATTGACCAACAGTACTCCAAGTGTTCAATTCTGATATACACAAGGTACTTTACAGGGCATGCCCACCCTTTAAAACAAAAAAAAAAGATGGTCAGGTATCTGCCTTGCAGGGGAGATTCAATAAAAGTTCTATCATTAAAATGGTGACTAATTTTGCCCCACCAACAGATATTATTACCATTTTGGAAGCTTACATCTTATTGGGTGGGGCAAAATTAGCCACATTTGAAACGATAGAACGGTTATATACCCTTGGAGTCTTAAGCTTGAGCATGTGACTGGAAGGCAGCGGGGAAGGAAACAGCAACAGCCCATCATTGGTTGTCAGGTGATCAGCAGTCAAAGCTTTTGATTGACTGCATGGAGGGAGGGGCCCAGATTATTCGCCAGAAGGGGACAATGATTTATCATACAGACATCTGGTTTAAAATACATGTGCTGAATATTTTTCAGTTTTTGTTTGCGGGCAGGAAATGGACTTGTGACCCATTTCTGTTTTGTCGGTGGACATTCCTAGTATGTTGAAAAAACAAGGCAAAATGCAAAGTCATCCTTTCTTCAAAAGTTGTTCCTTTGCTGGTTAATCGAAAATACAGTTTTATACCATTAAAACAATTACCTGCATAGAGGTTTAACAGAGACTTAAATTGCTATTGATTAATTAACGCCAATAGGAAATACACTGATCTTTTGTAATGTAGGTGTAAATATAGGGTTAACACCAATGTAGGTATGTATAGGATTACACATGTAGGTTATTGTATAGGGTTCACCACAATGTAGTTAGGTATAGGGTTCACACAGTAAGGTAGGATAGGGGTCACAAAATGTAGGATGTATAGGTTCAACAATGGTAGGCATGTGTATAGGATTCACACAATGTAGGTATGTATAGGTTCACACATGTAGGTATGTATAGGGGTTCACACAAATGTAGGTATGTATAGGGCTCACACAATTAGGCATGGATAGGGTTTCACACAATGTAGGTATGTATAGGGTTCACACAAGGTAGGTTTAGTGTTATAGGGTTTCACCACAATGTAGGTGTGTAGGGTTCACACAAGTGGGTGTTATAGGGTCACACAATGTAGGTATGTATAGGGGTTCACACAATGTAGGTAGTAAGGGTCACACAATGTAGGTCTGTATAGGGTTCAAAGACAATTGTAGGTATATAGGGTCCAACAATGTAGGCATGTATAGGATTAACACAAATGTAGGTATGTATTTTTTTTTTAGGGTTCACACAATGTGGTGGTATGTATAGGGTTCACACAATGTAGGTTATGATAAGGTTCACACAATGTAGGTATGTATAGGGTTCCACACATGTTGTAGGTATATATAGGGTTCACCACAATGTGAGGTATATTGAAAAAGGGTTCACAAAACCAAATGTAGTATATAAAGGGTTCACACATGTTGCGGTATAAACGGACCGGCCACCAAAGTTGGGATGCATAGGGTAACACCATGTAGGATGAATCGGTTCACACAATGTAGGTAAGATAGGGTCACACAATGTAGGGTGATGCTTTCGGGTTCACACATGTAGATATGTAAGGTTCAACAATGTAGGTAATGTATAGGGTTCACACAATGTAGGTATTATAGGGTTACACAATTCTCGACGGGTATATATAGGGTCACACAATGTAGGTAATAAAGCGTTCCACAATGTAGGTATATAAGGGTTTAACCAATGTTGGTATATATTAGGTTCAAACAATGTAGGGTATCTATCGAGGTTCCACACAAAGTAGGTCTATATAGGTTCCACAATGTAGGATTATATTAGGGTTCACACATGTAGGTATATTATAGGGTTCACCCCAATGTAGGTCGATATAGGGTTACTAATGTATTATGTATAGGGTATCACACAATGTAGGTATATATAGGGTTCAACAATGTAGGTATATCTAGGGTTCACAACAATGTGGTATAATAGGGTTCAAAACACTGTAGGTTATATATAGGGGTCACATAATGAGGTAGTATAGGGTTCACACACCTGTAGGATGTATAGGGTTTTCAACACATTGAGGTCTATATAGGTTACCAATGGTAGGTATGAAAAGGGTTCACACCGGTACGCGCGCGCCTACTTATCTGTGGGTTCACGTCATGCCTTCATAGGTCCATCTCTGTGACTTTTGCTTCACACACAATTTGTATGGTATTAAGGGTTGTCACAAGCTCCGAGGGCTACCGACGTTGCACTCGCCCCCCCCCCGGTCTCCTCCGGGGTCTCCCATGTGACTCTGTGTAGCACCTTGCACTCGGGTATCCGACACACCACGTGTACTGGCGCTGCTCTCCACCCCCCCGTCCGGGAGAGATCCACTCCCAAGCAACGGAGGTCCAGTATCCAGTTCCGGTCCACCCACCTGACGCTCTGGCCACCTGGTAACAACACTCGGGCTCACACAGTCCGTAGGTATGTATCGCCGGTTCCCTGCATCCCCTAATCTTGTCCGCACGGCACACGGGCGTATATCGGTTCCCCCATGTAGCTGGCCCGGGTTCACCCCCTGAGATATGGCTGCGCGCCACGGGTTCACCCCATGCGGTGATATAGGGTCGATGGCGCGGTCCCAGAGCCCTTGGTTCGGGTGGCTACTCCTTATCGGTGTTTGCACCGGTATCTGTGCGGAGTCTGTGTTCTTTTTACTGGCGTGCCTTCGCTGTGTGGTGTTCGCACCGCCCGCCCCGTGCTTTGTTTGTCTGGTGGTGGGCTCTACTCAGGTGGGGTTTTTTTTCTCAGTCGAGTGTAGTTCTCCCCGTTGTGTGTTCCTCGCTGTCTGGTGCTTGCTACCTCTACTATGGCCGCCCCCCACCTGACTGCCACTGAGGTCGTCTCGGTTCGGTGGTCCGAGCACCAATGTCTTGTTACCAGTGGGTATATATTGTGCGTTGGCGTTGAGCTCAATTGTGAGGCTTAGCTATAGGGGGTTCAAGCAGCAATTGGTCAGGTATGATCTAGGGGTGGTACAAATGCGTAGGTATAGATAAGGGGTTCACATACAATGTAGGCGTTACGATACTGTTGGGTTCATCACAATGTATGGTATGCCTTTGACCTAGGGTTCACACAATTGTAAGCGTACGTATAGGGGTTCACACCGTGTAGGTATCTATAGTGGTTCACACAAGGAGGTTGATATCCTAGGGGGTTCACACAATGTAGGTACTCTACTAGAGTTCACACAATGAGGTATGTAGAGGGTTCCCAAAACATTCATCGTAGTTGTTTTATAGGTGTGTTGAGGAGACCCAACTTTGGTAGCTGGTTATCCTCTTCTTTAGGGTCACCCCCCATCGTAGAGGGTATTACTAATAGGGTTGACCACCCCACTAGATGTATGCCCGGTCTATATTGGGTTCACGATAATGTCGGTCGATGGGTTCCACACTCCTGTACGTATATCCGACCCGAATGCTACGGTTCCCGCTATATTTGATCCAAGGGGTTCCAACAATGTATTGTGCGGTATATATAGGTGTTGACAAACACATGGTAAGTCATATACTAGGGTTACACAATGTAGTATGATATAGGGTTGACACCACAGTTTAGGTATGATAGGCTCTCAGCACACGGGCTAGGTATGTATTAGGGCTTCACAGGAAATGTAGGTTTATTAAGGGTTCACACAATTGGAGGTATGTGTATTTACGGGTTCTACATACAATGTCGGGGTAGATAGGGTCTCACACAATGTAGGTATGTATAGGTTCCACACAAAATGGTAGATACGTACTATTGTGCAGCGTATCACACAATGTAGGTATATAGTACAGCGCGTTCACACAATGTCTGAATGGTTGATGTGCTGTTCCGGCGTTTGCATCACCAGTAATGTATCGGCCCTATAGGATAGGGTTCTACACCATGTAGGTTTATATATAGGGATGCACAATGTATGGTATATATTAGGGTTCCACAATGTAGGTTTATATATAGGGTTCAACACAGTGTAGGTATTATAGGGTTCCAACACAATGTTTAGGTATGTATAGGGTTCACACAGGGTAGGTATGTATTCTAGGGTTCACACAAGGTAGGTATAATAGGGTTCACACAATGTAGGGTATGTATAGGGTCCACACAGTGTAGGTAGTATAGGGTGCACACAGGTAGGTATGTATAGGGGTCAACAATGTAGGTATGTATAGGTTCACACAATGTAGGGTATGTTAGGGTGTACACAATTAGATGTAGGGAGATTAGGGTTCACAAAATGTAGGTAGAGATTAGGGTTCACACAATGTAGGTATATAAAGCGTTCACACCAATGTAGGTATATAAAGGGTTTTCAAAAATTGTAGGTAAAAAATATATGGGGTTCACACAAGTAGTTATATATGGCGATTCACACAATGGGAGTATATATAGGGTCACACAAGTAGGTATGGCTAGGGTTACCCAATGTGGTATGTATAGGTCCAACACAGTGTAGGTATGTATAGGGTTCACACAATGTAGGCTTTGTATAGGGGTTTCACACAGTGTAGGTAATTGTATAGGGTTCACACAATGTAGGTATGTATAGGGTTCAAACAGGAGGATGTATAGGGTCACACCAATGTAGGTAGATAGGGTTCACACATGTAGGTATGTATGGGTTAACACAATGTAGGGATGTATAGGGGTCACACAATGTGTAGATAAAGAGTTTCAAACAATGTTGTATAATATAGGGTTCACACAATGTAGGTATATATAGGGTTCCAAAATGTGGTAATAACGGGTTACAACAATGTAGGTATATATCGGGTTCACACAATGTGGTAATAGGGGTTTCACACAATGTTGGTATATCTAGGCGTTCACACAATGTAGGTATGATAGGGTAACACAATGTAGGTATGTATCGGCGTTCACACAATGTAGTATATATAGGTTCACACAAGTGTAGGTATGTATCGGCGTTACACATTAGGTATGTAAGGGTTCAAACAATGTATGTAGGTAGGTTATGTATGGGTTCACACAATAATGTAGGTAATATATAGGGTTCACACAATGTAGTATATATAGGGTTCACACAAGTAGGTATATAAAGCGTTCACACAATGTAGGTATATAAAGGGTTACAAACAATGTGGTATAATCTAGGGTTCACACAATGTAGGGATGTAGAGGCTCACAACATGTAGGCATGTATCGGGTTCACACAATGTAGGTATGTTTAGGGTTCACACAAGTAGGTATGGATAGGGTTCACACAAAAGGTAGGTTGTGTAGGGTTACACATTGTGGGTATGTATAGGGTCAACACAATGGAGGTATGTATAGGGGTTCAACAAATGTAGCGTATGTTAGGGGGTTCACACAAGGTAGGATGTTAGGGTTCACACAAATGTAGGTAGTATAGGGTTCACACAATGTAGGCATGTGAGGATGCCACATGTAGGTATGTATAGGGTTCACACAATTGTAGGTATGTATCGTTCACACAATCTGTAGTAGTATAAGGTTCCCACACCCCAAACCCATCGATAGGTATGTTCGGGTTCACAAATGTAGGTATAGATAGGGTTCACACAATGTAGGTATATAAAGGGTTCACACAATGGAGGTATTATAAAGGGTTCAAACAATGTTAGGGTAATTATACAGGGCCACACAATGTAGGATGCATAGGGTTAAAACAATTGTAGGTATGGCCATAGGGTTCACCAATAGGTATATATAGGGTTTCACACAATTGTGTAGGTATTGTATAGGGTTCACACAATGTAGATATGTATAGGGTGCACACAATGTAGGTATGTATAGGTTCACACAATGTAGTTATATATAGGGATTACACAATTTGTAGTATAAGAGGTTCACACAATGTAGGTTATAAAGCGTTCACACCATGTAGGTATATAAAGGTTCAAACAATGTTGGTATATATAGGGTTCACACAATGTAGGTATATATAGGGTTAACACAAAGAGAGGTATATATAGTTCACACAAGGTAGGTATATTAGAGGGTTCACACAATGTAGGTATATATAGGGTTTCACACAATGTAGGTATAGATCGGGTTCAATAATGTAGGATGTAATAGGGTTCACACAATGGATGGAATATATATAGGGTTCACACAATGGTTAGGTATATATAGGTTCACACAATGTAGGAATATAGGGTTCACCACATGTAGGTTTATATATAGGGTTCACTAATGGTAGGGATGTATAGGGGTCACCACACGGTATGTATGTTAGGGTTCACAAAATTTGTACGTATATATATGGTTCACACAATGGTAGGTATGGATTAGGGTTCACACAGTGTAGGTATATCATAGGGTTCACGTAATGTAAGGTTATATATAGGGTTCACACAATGTAGGTATGTATAGGGTTCACACCAATGTAGGTATGGATAGGGTTCACCACAATGTAGGATGTTAGGGTTCAACAATGTAGGTATATAGAGGTGTCAAACAATGTAGGTTATGTATAGGGTTCACCACAATGTAGGTATGATAGGGCTCACACAATGAGGTATGTATAGGGTTCACACAATGTCGGTATATAGAGGTTCACACAATGTAGGTATGTATTAGGGTTCACAATGTAGGTATGTATAGGGTCAACAATGTAGGTATAATAGGGTTCACACAAGTAGGGTATATAGGGGTTCACACAATGTAGGGATGTATAGGGTTCACCACAATGTAGGTATATATAGGTTCAACAATGTAGTATATATAGGCTCACAAAATGTAGGTATGTCTAGGGTCACACAATGTAGGGTATATATAGGGTTCACACAATGTAGGTATATATAGGTTCACACAATGGAGGTATATATAGGTTCACACAATGTCGGGTAATATATAGGTCACACAATGTGGTATTATATAGGGTCACACAAGGTATGTAGGTATTATAGGTTCACACAATTTGTAGGTTATGTATAGGTTCACACCGTTTGTAGGTATATATAGTACCACAATTTGTAGGTATATATAGGTTCACACAATGAGGTATATTAGGGTTCACACAATGAAGGTATGTATAGGGTCACACAATGTAGGTATGTATAGGGTTCACACACTGTAGGTAATATATAGGTTCACACAATGTAGTATGATATAGGGTTAACACAATGTAGTATAGATGGGTTTCACATAATGTAGGTATGTAAGGGTTCACACAAGTAAGATAATTATAGGGTTACAAATGTAGGTATTATATAGGGTTCTCACAATGTAGGTTATATAGGGTTCCCACCCAACTGTAGGTTGTAGGTATATATAGAGTTTACACAAATGAGGGATGTATAGGGTTCACACAGTTAGGGATGGATAGGTCGCACAGTTTAGGTATGTATTAGGGTTCACAAATGTAGGTATGTATAGGGTTCAAACAATGTAGGTAGGTATAGGGTTCACACAATGTAGGTTTATATAGGGTTCACACAATGTAGGTATTGTATAGGGTTCCACACAATGTAGGTATATATAGGGGTCACACAATGTAGTTATATATAGGGTTCAACCACAATGTAGTATGTTAGGGTTCACACAAATGTAGGTTATATAGGGTCACACAATGTAGGTATATATAGGGTTCACACAATGTAGGTATATATAGGGTCACACAAAGTAGGTATATATAGGGTTCACACAATGTTAGGTAGTATAGGGTTACACAAGTAGGTATGTATAGGGTTCACACCAGTTAGGTATGTATAGGGTTCACAAAATGTAGGTATATATAGGGTTCCACAATGTAGGTATGTGTATAGGGTTCACCACAGGGAGGTAGGTATAGGGTTCAACAAGTGAGGGTATTGTCTAGGGTGACCACAAGGTAGGATGTATAGGGTTCAAACAGTGTAGGTATGTATAGGGTTCACACAATGTAGTATCATATAGGGTTCACAAAAATGTAGGTACTATTAGGGTTTCACACAGGTAGGATATAAAGCGTTCACACAATGTAGGTATCTAAAGGGTTTCAAAAATTGAGGTTATATATAGGGTTACACAATGTTTGTAGGTTATTATCTAGGGGTTCACACAATGTAGGTATATATAGGGTCACACAATGTAGGTATGTATAGGGTTCACACAATGTAGTATGTAATAGGGTTCACAGTGTAGGTATGGATAGGGGTCACACAATGTAGGTATGTATAGGGTTCACACAGTGTAGGGAGTATAGGGTTCACACACAATTGTAGGTAGGATAGGGTTCACCACAATGTAGGATGTATAGGGGTCACACACTGTAGGTATGTTATAGGGTTCACACAATGTAGTATGTATAGGGTTCACACATGTAGGTAGTATAGGGGTTCACACAGTAGGATATAAAGAGTTCAAACAATGTTGGTATATATAGGGTTCACACACTGTAGGTATTATAGGGTTCACACAATGTAGGCTATATAAAGGGTTCACCACAATGTAGGTATCTATAGGGTTACACAATGGGTATTAGGGTTCACACAATGGGGTATATATAGGTTCACAGCAATGTAGGTATGCATAGGGTTAAACCACAAATGTAGGTAGGTATAGGTTCACACAATGTAGATATATATAGGGTTCAACACAATGTAGGTATGTATAGGGTTCAACAATGGAGGTATGTATAGGGTTCACACCAATGTAGGGTATGTATAGGGTTCACACAATGTATGGTCTTATAGTGGTTCACACAATGTAGGTATAATAGGGGTTCAACAATGTAGGATATTAAGCGTCACACAATGTAGCGGTATATAAAGGGTTTTTCAAACAATGTTGGTTATATATAGGGTTCCACAATGTAGGATATATAGGGTTCACACATGTAGGTATATATAGGCGTTCACACAATGGTAGGTATATATAGGGTTCACACAATGTAGGTATATATAGGTTCACACACTGTAGGTATATATAGGGTCACATAATGAGGATGTATAGGGTCACACAATCGGTAGGGTATATATAGGGTCACACAAGTGTGTAGGTATATATAGGGTTCAACAATGTAGGTAGATCTAGGCGTTCACACAGGTAGGATCTATAGGGTTAACATAATGTAGGTATGTAAGGTTTCACACAATGTAGGTATGTATAGGGGTCACACCAATGTAGGTATATATAAGGTTCCCACAATGTAGGTATTATATAGGGTTCACAAAGTGTAGGTAGGTATTAGGTTCACACAATGTAGAGTATATATTGTTTGTTTTGTTAAGGGGTTAGTAATGTAGGTTTCTATTAGGGTTCACGTAATGTAGGTGTCTGTAATGGGTTCACACAATGTAGGTACATATAGGGGTTCACACAATGTAGGTATATATAGGGTCACATAATATAGATATGTATATGGTTCACACAGTGTAGGTATATATAGGGTCACACAATGTTGGTATATATAGGGTTCACACAATGTAGGTATGTATAGGGTTCACACAATTGTAGGTAATATAGGGTTCACATAATTGTAGGGAATAGGGTTCAACAATGTAGGGATGTATAGGGTTCACACAATGGAGGTAAATATAGGTTCACACAATGTAGGTATATATAGGGCCAAATAATATCGATAGGTATAGGGTTAACACCAACATAGGTATAATAGGGTCACAAAGTTGACGATATCTAGGGTTCACACAATGCTAGGTATGTATAGGGTTCACAAAGTGTTGTTAGGATATATGGTTTCACACAGTGTCGGCATATATAGGGGGTTCACACAATGTAGGTATGTATAGGGTTCACACTGTAGGTATATAATAGGGTTCAAACAATGTAGGTATATATAGGCTCAAATAATATGATATGTATAGGGTTCAACCACAAAATAGGTAAATATCGGGGTTCCACAATGTAGGTATTATTAGGGTTCAATACGTAGTATGTATAGGGGTCACCACAATGTAGGTATATATTAGGTTTTGTTCACATATATAGATAGTATAGGGTCAATAATGAGGTATGTATAGGGTTCACACAATGTTCGGTGGAGGATAGGGTTCACACAATGTAGGTTTAGATATAGGGTTCACATAATATAGATATGTATAGGGGGTTCACAGTAATGTAGGTATGTATAGGGGTACACAATTGTAGGTATATATAGGGTTCACACAATTGTAGGATATATCGGGTTCACACAATGTAGGTATATAAGGGTCACATAATGTAGTATTGATAGGGTTCACCACAATGTCGGTGTATGGGTCACACAATGTAGGTATATATAGGGTTCACATAATATATATATGTATAGGGGTCACATAATGGAGGTATTGTATAGGGTTCACACCACTGTAGTTAATATAGGGTCAACATTAATATAGATATGTATAGGGTGCCACATATGTAGGTATGTTAGGGTTCACACCATGTAGGTATATATCGGGTTCAACACGTAGGTATAATAGGGTTCACACAATGTAGTATGTGTATGAGGGGTTCACACAATGTAGGTAATATAGGGTTACATATATGAAGTATAGGGTACATAATGTAGGTATGTATAGGGTTCAACCACAAGTAGGATGATATAGGGTTACATAAATAGCTATGTAAGGGTTCACAAATGAGGTTGATATAGGTGTCTCACACAATGTAGGTATATATAGGGTTTCACATAATATAGATATGTATAGGGTTCACATAAGTAGGTATGTAAGGGTCACACAATGTAGGTATTATCGGGTTCACACAATGTAGGGATATATAGGGTTCACACAATGTAGGTTGTATAGGGTTCACACAAGTAGTTATATATAGGTTAACATAATATAGATAGGTATAGGGTTCAAATAATTAGGTATGTTGGTTCAACAATGTAGGTATGTATTAAATAATTACTTTAAGTAAATATCAATAAAAACACCAGACAAAAATCTAAAAAAATCTATTGGGTCTCCCACAAATCATTAGTATCCGAGGTTCGTAGCATAGTTGCCGCCTAAATAATGGAACGTTTCGTAAATGAGACAGAGCGGATGTAGTCGGGGAACCATGAATCATTGAAGTAGTAAAAGTTATTCTAATTAGTAATCAGGCTAGTTAAATCAGACAGTGCATCATCGTCGTTAATGTAAAGCGGCATGGTTTTATCGAGGAACTGGAAGGAAATGTTAATAGCAACGATGTATACTCTTATGATTGCTGATGGTTTGGAATTCCGGTCCAATAAACACAATTTCAGGGTAATTATGAATCACGGGGCCCTGCAAAGTATCATGGGGCCCCCTATATGCTCATCCACGTGGTTTCTGGGAGGAATAATAAGGAAAAAATAAGAAGATGGGGCCCCTTGCTCCCCCGGATCCATGGTGTACGCCCCTGCCCGCTTTCCTGCCAAGCATTGTTGTACTTTAGTTTCCTATTGAGTTCAATCGATTACATATGTGACAGGCATGCTTGGTTTTTAAAGGAACGTTCAGTGAAAAATATGAATTTTATTTTAAAATTCTTACAGGAGATTCAAAAAAAAGTTCTTATCATTTCATATGGTGCAATTTGACCCCACCAATAGATCTATTTAACATTTGTAAATCTTACACTGATGGTTGGGCAAAATTAGCACCATTTTAACAGGATAAGAACTTTATGAAAACCATGATAGTTTATATTATACAGACCTGGTATCTACATATTTTTAAGCCAGTTTACAAAAATATCAGCTGAATTATCCTTGCTATTCCTGCTGTTGACAAGTGAGCTGCATGCAGGTTCTGTAACGATCCTTCTGTACAGAATGCACAGTAATGTGGCAAATTTCCATTCAGTATTTTTCTATGATTGGATATTGGATGGGTCAAAAGTCATTGGGATCCGCACATAGGCAAGGAGGCGTGCTTTGCCACCCCATGAATTTTTCTCTAAAATAAATTAATCCTGTGCACAGCCGATGCTTATGCTGGCCCTGTAATGAAAAAGCAGTGGGAGAGTCTCAAGCAATCGTGAGTTTTACCAAAATCAGTGGAGGGAGATTTTAAATGCTCTGACTCTTGTAAATCATGTTCGATACTTGCCGACCAGTTGCAAGGCAGAGCAGCGAAAAAAAAATCCCATATCAATAATCCCAGTATGATGTACATGTATCAGTAATCCAAGTATGATGGTACCTGTATCAATATACAGATGACGTTACCTGTATCAAAAATCCCCATATCAATAATACCAGTAAGATATACTGTATAAGTATCCAGTATGATGTACCTGTCTCAATCATACCAGTATGACCAACTGTATAAACAACCATATCAATAATCCCAGTATGATGTACATGATCAGCATACCAGATGATGTACCTGTATCAATAATACCAGTATGACAAACCTGTATAAAAAATCCCATATCAATAACCCCAGTAAGCCACATGTATCGTAGCCCAGTATGATGTACTGATCAATAATACCAGTATGACGTACCGGTATAAAAAATCCATATCAAAGCATCCCGTAGGATGTACATGTATCAGTAATTCCCAGAGTCGATGGACCTGGATCAATAACAGTATGACAAACCTGTATCAAAAAATCCCATATCAATAATCCGTATATGTACAGTTAAGTAATCCAAGTATGAGGACCGTATCAATAATACAGTATGCCGTACCTGTAACAAAACATCACATATCAATAATCCCAGTATACATGTACATGTATCAGTAATGCAGTTCCTAGTATAATGTACCTTACAATAATACCGATGACGTTTACCGTTCAAACAAAGCCCATACAATAATCCAGTATCATGTACCTGGATCAAAACCTAAAAAATGCTGCACCTGTATCAAAATTCCGCTGTGTTGTACCTGTTTCAATAAAGACCAAGTTAGCTGTAATGTATCACTAATCCCAGTTTGCTGTACCATGTAAATAGATTCGTTTTCTGTACCTGCATATAATAGTCCAGTTGCTGTACCTGTATACATAATCCAGTTTGCTGCAACTGTAATCAAAGCCTCAGTTTGTGTACCTGTATCAATAGTCCCCAGTTTGAGAACTGTATCAATAGCCTGTTTTTGCTGTACAGTATCCAATAGTCCCAGTTTGCAGCCTGTATCAATAGTCCAGTTGGTGTGTCATGTATCAATAGATTATGGATATTGGAGTCGACACCTTCGTTAGAATCAAAGTGTTATTGAAAACCACACATCAAAATATCAACGTTTCGGGGGGAACGTTGCCACCTTCCTTCAGGTGATGATTGATTTGCAAATCGGCAACTAAAAGTAACATATATTGTACGTATCTACGTTAATAAGGGGCCTCTATGAAGAGAACTAGGGAGACTACATATATGTACGTTATACGTTCCATAAGTGCCTATCGGAAGAATAGTGAGATACATAATGTACCGTTATATACGTTAATAAGTGCATCTTATGAAGAATAGGAAAGAAAAATACATATAGTACGTTAGATACGTTAATATGTATCTTCACTATTCTTCAGAGAGGCCATACTCCTCTACAGGCTATCCATGGAATATGACTTTTTAACCCTTTTCTTGCATCTTCCAGCAATTCTTCACTTCAGCACTTTAGCCACATTCTGAGCAAGTAAGGAATTTCCTTCTTTTATTTACCTTTTTATATTATGAGGGTTTATTACAGGATTTTACTCTTACTTACATGACACACCCTCCGTGTTGAGGGTTACTCACCTGCACATACCTTGTATATTACCAGAGGATAAAAGAGGAGCTACTTCACTGTTATTTTGTGACCAAGCAATGTATTTTTAATCATTCACATGACCAAGCCTAAGTATTTTATTGCATTCACAACTTTTTAGGGGTCGATCACCACGAGGATATGTGGGATTTTATGGAATTTTAGGCATTAGCACTTTAGCCACCCAGGGGAGTGGTTCTTATGTAGAAGGTTGGGTATTTCACCACCAATGTTAGTTGCGATTGCAACCTGAGAAGGGGACGTTCCCCCGAAATGTTGTTTTTGATGTGTGGTTTTTCAATAAATAAAAAAACCACTTCTACGAAGGTGTGCGACTCCATATTCAGAAATAGTTTGAAGCTACCTCCCTGAAGTGGGGAGTTTTCGGGCGATCAGCACCCATTTTGGTTTGTGTGCATAAGGACATTATACACCATCTATTCTAACATGTATCAATAGCATCGTTTGCTGCACCTGTAAATAGTCCCAGTTTGCTGCACCTGATCAATTAGCTCAGTTTGCTGCCAACTGTATCAAATGGGGGGGGTTTTTTTTGGGGATTTCCCAGTTGAGTACCTGTACAATAGCCTCATTTTCTGCACCGGTTATCAATAACCCAGTTGTGCTTGTGTACCTGGATTCACTAGCCTCAGTTTGCTGCACCTGTGTAAATAGTCCCAGTTTGCTGGATACCTGTCATAATAACCTCAGTTTGCTGCACTGTATCAATAGCCTCAGTTTGCTGCACCTATCAATAGTCCCGTTGCCTGTAACTATCCCATAGCCTCAGTTTGCTGCACCGGTATAACTAGTCGCAGTTGCTGTACCTGTAATAATAACATCAGTTGCTGCACCGTATCAAAGCCTCAGTTGTCTGCATCTGTATCCTAGTCCCGTTTGCTGTACCGGTATCCAATAGCCTCCAGAGTTTGCTGCACCTTGTTTCACTAATCCCAGTTCGGTACTGATCAATAGCCTCCAGTTTAGATGGACCTGTATGAAAGTCCCAGTTGCTTGTACCTGTTATCAATAACCTCAGTTTGCGCACATGGATCACTAATCCAAGTTTCTGTTACCGTTATCAATAATCCCAGTTTGATGTTACCTGTATCAATTAGCTCCGTTTGCTGCACCTGTGTATCAATAGTCCAGTTTTGCTTGTACTGTATCAATAACCTCAGTTGCTGCAACCGTATCAAAGTCCCAGTTTGCAAGTAACGTATCAATAATCCCAGTTTTGACTGCAACCTGTATCAATAGCATCAGTTTGCTGCACCTGTATCAATGTCCCAGTTGCTTGTACCTGGATCCAATAGCATAAGTTTGCTGCACCTGTATCAACAATCCCATTGGCTGTACCTTTCATAGCCTCAGTTTGCTGCACCTTATCAATCGTCCCAGTTTGCTGTACCAGTATCAATAACCTCAGTGTGCTGCCCTGTGTATTTCAATAGTCCAGTTTGCCAGTACCTGTATCCATAGTCCCGGTGCTTTGTGGTACCTGTATCAATAGTCTCAGTTTGCTGCACCTGGTTCAATAGTCCCAGTTGGCTGTACCTGTATCAATAGCTCAGTTGGCTGCATCGTATCGAAAGTACCCAGTTGCTGTTGTTTACCATGTATCCATAGCATCAGTTTGCTTGCAACCTGTATCAATTATTCAGTTTGCTGTATTACTTGTATCAATAGCCTAGTTTGCTGCACCGCTATATAAATAGTCCAGGTTGCATTACCTGTATCAATAACACTAGTTGCTACACCTTGTACAGTTCAGTCCCAGTGTGCAATACCTTTATCACATATCCCAGTTTGCTCTACCTGTATAAATAGCCTCAGTTTTGATTGCACCTGTATATAATAGGTCCAGTTTGCTGTACCTGTATCAATAACTCAGTTGCTGCACCTGTATCAATGGTCCCAGTTTGCAGTACTCGGATTCAATAAATCCGTTGCAAGTACCTGTATCAGAGCCTCAGTTTGCTGCAACCTGTACTCAACTAGTCCCAGTTGCAGACCTGATTCATAATCCCAGTTTGCTTGTACATTATCAAGTAGCCTCAGTTGCTGACTGTTATCAATAGACCCATTTGGCTGACCTGTATCAATAGCCTCGTTTGCGCACCTGTATCAATTAATCCAGTTGCTGTACCTGATTCAAATAGCCTAAGTTGCGCAAACTGATCATAGTCCCAGTTTGCGTAACCGTATCAAATAACCTAGCAGTTTTGGGACCTTATCATAGTCCTGTGCATCCTTATCATCCCATGTGCCTGTTCAGTACCTAGTATGCACATGTATTATCCCAGTTTGCATGACCTGTATCAATAACCCAAGTTTGCTGACCTGTATCAATAGCCTCAGTTTGCGCTACCTGTATCAATAGATCACAGTTTGCTGACCTGTATCAATAGCCTCCAGTTTGTTGAACTGTCTTCAATAGTCCAGTTTGCGTACCTGTATCATAGCCTCGGTTGCTTGCACCGTATCAAACAATCCATTTGTGTACCTTTATCATCGACTCGTTTGCTGCACATGTATCAATAGTCCCAGTGTGCTGTACCTGTTCAATAACCCTCAGTTTGCTGCACCTGTCGCAATAGTCCCCAGTTTGCCGTACCTGATCAATAGTCCCAGTTTGCTGTACCTATCATAGTCTCAGTTTGCTACACTGTATTCATAGTCCCAGTTTGCGGTACCTGTATAAATAAGCTCAGTTTGTGCATCTGCTATCAATGTCCCAGTTTGCGTGTACTGTATTCAATAGCCTCAGTTTGCTGCGCCTGTATCAATAATCCCAGTTTGCGGTACCTGTAGAGTAAGTATAGTAGAGTATAGTATTTGAAGGTTGGATATAAAGACATACGTCCCATTCCAGTTCCAACCCATCTAGCATATCCTCATTTCACTGCCTAACTGTTGACCCAGAGGAAGGCAAAAACCCCACCAGATTTATGAAGGGGGAAAAATTACTCATGACTCAAGGGGCAATCGGGGGTGGAAATTTCCCTGGATCAAACTCTACTTTATGTATCAATACCATTAACTTGAACATTCCCTGTTTGCAGAAACTATTCAGCTTTTTTTGGAAATCACAAATGAACCTGCCTTACAAAAGTCCACGGAAGACAGTTCATAGCCCGTACCGTTTCTCACAGTGAAAAACCCTTTCCGAGCTTGAAGCCTAAAACACTTTTTTCTTTTCAAGTCTTTAAGGGATGTCCTCGGTTGTCTTTGAATGTTCTCTTGTGTGAAACAATTGCCCAGATAGTTTATTGTATGGCCCGTTAATGTTTTATACACATAATCAATCCCAAGCAAGGCTTTTCCCAGCTACATAATGGTAACTTTTCCAGTATACTTCATATTCAATTAGCTCCCCCAATCCCCTATTAATTAGTTGCCCTTCTTGAACCCTTTCCATTCCAAAGATGTCTGTTTGTCACAGGGATTTCCAAATTGCACTGCATAGTCCAAATGAGGCCTTACCCAATGCTTTGTAAAGAGGAGAATATCATTTTCCTCCCTTGAATCCAGACCTCGCTTTATACAAAGACAATACCATGTGGCTCTGGGCTGTTGCCGCCGGGGCACTGCTTGCTACCTTTTAAGTTTGTTATCCAACAAAACGCCAAGATCCCTTTCCAACAGGGATTCACTTACACAGAGTTTATACGGATAAGTAGCCACAGTATTTTTTAAGTCCAAAATGCACTCAAATTACATTTATGCAACATTGAATTTCACTGCCACTTTAGCAGCCCATGTAGATAATCATCTAGATCCCCTTGCAACGATTGCACATCTCTGAAGTTTTTAATGGTCGACCCAAAGTTTGTGTCGTCAGCAACCCACAGAAACCTTGACTGACAATAACCACACTTCCAAATCATTAATAAAAGGATTAAATAGAAGAAGCGGCCCCCCCAACACAGAACCTGTGCACCCATTAGCACTTTAGTCCATAAGATGAAGCCAATTAAAAATACTCTCGCACCTATTCTTTAACCATTTTCTATACATGTACAACGTGATCCCCAGACCAACAGACCTGCTTCGGTTATTCATATAGCCATGGGGGGACTGTATCAAAAGGCCTTGAAAAAAATCCAAGTAAACTACATTCTACTGCTATACCAGAGTCTAATTTCTACTTACTTCCTCATAACAGCCAAGAAGTTAGGTGACCAGAGATCTCTTCCTCCTAAATCCTGCTGGTACACTTTTATAATGTCGCCTTGACAAACATACGCTAGAACATGATCCCGTATTAAAACTTCCAGGAATCTTCCCCACCCATGAACGTAAACTTACAGGCCTTGTAATTACCCGGCTGTGAAACGACTTACCCTTTTGGAATCTGAATAACTCAGGCCTTTTTCAACTCCAGAAGGCACACCACCGGACATGAGGGAATCAGCAAAAATAAGAAACAATGGCCTAGATAAAACTGAACTTAGCTCCCTAAGTACCCTAGGATGTATTTTATCTGGTCCAGGAGATTTACTAATATTAACCTTATTTAGTTCTTTCTGTACCATATCCTCGGTTAACCAAAGTGAACTTGAATCTTGTATACCTTTATTGCTACTATACTCTATGATATCTGTACTTGGATCTTCTATAGTGTATACAGAGGAAAAAAAATTATTCAAGACATTTGCTTTATCGCCATCCTCCGTAACTAACTTATCCCCATTAATTAATGGTGCCACATTCTCAGTCCTCATCTTCTTACTATTAATATACTTAAAAAAATGTTTAGGCTTAGTGATGCTTTCTTCAGCTATCCTAACTTCATTATTAATTTTAGCTAGTTTGATTGCTTTCTTACACTCCTTGTTACAGTTTTTATACTCCCTAAAGGCCCTTTCCGTTCCCTCGGCCTTAAAGGTTTTAAATGCCTTTTTCTTCCTTACCATTTGCCTCTTTACATCAGAATTCAGCCACATAGGCGCGGATTTATTTTTTTTACATTTATTTCCCAAGGGTATAAATTTAGATGTGAACTGGCTTAAAATCCCCTTGAACACAGTCCACTTCTGTTCAGTACCTTTACCTGATAATACATTATCCCAGTTGACATTCTGAAGAGCTGCTTTTAACCTGGGAAAATTTGCTTTCCTGAAATTAAATGTCTTTGTTAACCCAGCGCACTTTTCCTTTCGATAACAAAGTCCAAATGCCACTATTTCATGGTCACTATTCCCTAAGCCTCCAGTTACCTTTATATCTATAATGCGCTCCACAATGTTAGATATTACCAGATCCAACAGAGCTCCTTTTCTAGTAGGAACCTCAACCACCTGTGAGAGAAAATTATCCTGCAGCAAATTCAGGAACTCATCGCCTTTTTCTGTGATGGCAGTTCCACCACACCAATCAATGTCAGGGTAATTGAAGTCCCCCATAATGAGCACACTCCCCAAACTTGCAGCCCTTGCCAACTGCATATGAAGTTGACTCACCTCCTCTCTGCTAGCATTTGGCGGCTTATAGCAGACACCAACAATGACATTACCCCCTTTCCTGTTGCCTAATTCCACCCATATTGCCTCCACTTTATCATCCATATCACCAGCTATCTCTTCTTTTAAATTTGGCTTCAATTCTTTTTTAACATATACACATACTCCTCCCCCTTTCCTTTTTTTTCTGTCCTGCCTAAACAAGGCATATCCTTCTATATTTACAGCCCAGTCGTGAGAACTGTTCAACCACGTTTCTGCTATACCTATTACATCATACTTTTCATTCAATGCCATCATTTCCAATTCACCCATTTTGTCAGCCAGGCTTCTCGCATTTGCAAACATACATTTTAGATTATGATCCTGTAATTTATTCGTACACTTTGATACACATTCCTCCCTATCCCCTATGCTAGCCCCACCCCCCTTTCCACCCACCACTGGCCTATCTACACCCAATAGATAGATATCAATAGCCTCAGTTTGCTGCACCTGTATAAATAGTCCCAGTTTGCTGTACCTGTATCAATAACCTCAGTTTGCTACACCTGTATCAATAGTCCCAGTTTGCAGTACCTGTATCAATAATCCCAGTTTGCAGTACCTGTATCAATAGCCTCAGTTTGCTGCACCTGTATCAATAGTCCCAGTTTGCAGTACCTGTATCAATAATCCCAGTTTGCTGTACCTTTATCAATAGCCTCAGTTTGCTGCACCTGTATCAATAGTACCAGTTTGCTGCACCTGTATCAATAGCCTCAGTTTGCTGCACCTGTATCAATAATCCAGTTTGCTGTACCTGTATCAATAACCTCAGTTTGCTGCAACTGTATCAATAGTCCCAGTTTGCTGTACCTGTATCAATAACCTCAGTTTTGCACCTGTATCAATATTTTCCAGTTTTGTGCATGGTACCTGTAATCAATAATCCCAAGTTAATTCCTCATTCAGTTTCCGAGTCAATAGACCACAGGGACTCGGGAGAGCGCATCAGGCATTGCCATTCATCCTTCCTGACCGGAAACTTGTGAATGTTACTGGTATTGTAAAGGGGGGCAGCATCTCTGTCAAGTGCACCGAGCCTTGGCATTCTTCCAAGTGTGCCAATGGGATTGTTGTCTGTCATCACCGATCACCTCTGCCCCTAGCTCGGGGTCAAATTGCACAACCCTAACGCACTTCTCACCCATTCAGTCCACCGTCCTGCAGTGTTCATTTTTTACCGTCAATTATTGGGAGATGAGCGTAACAGCCCCCCAACTGGAATAACTACTGGAGCGGCAATATAGTTGGGTGCCAGCGGACCCTGAGCTGGGCTCCGACGGGTGCTGTTACGGGCACTGGCTCACGGTGGGAAGGTTCTCCCGCCAGTTCCGGTCCATAACGGTCGCTGTATCTGCGATTACGCAAACTTGGTTAAGCCGTGTCTGAGTGGGCTCTCCAGAATACAGCGAAGTACGAACACAGAAAGTGACACTGACACACGCTAATGTAATAACACCAGATCTTATTGTAACGAGACAAGAACACACCTCAAATGGAGTGAAACTAAAATCTAATTACATACACCCAGCCCGGGGGCCAGGACCCCTGTGTGCACAGCACGACACCTGCCGTTGGGAAACCAAGAACCTTAAACAAAATTTAACTATTGCGAGCAGTATTTAACACCTGCTTCCTATACCTGTTATTACCCTGATCAAAGGGGAATGATTGTGTGTAGTGGTGGGCACTGGCTGGCCTGCGGCTAACAACACAGCAGCTTACAATCTTAACAGACTATGCAGTTACATTTCCTCCCCGTCCCGAAACTTATAATTTGGCACGTGCTTGATATATTACTTCTGACAATTAGGCTGGGATGATTGGAGATTATGGTAAGTCCTTTGTTTCCTCTCCGGAGTGAATCACAAAACTTTATCTGTTAAGTCTTTGTGGCGAATAAAAAACAACAATCTTTGCAGCCTGCAATACTAACTAACTATCTAACAGCAGGCCTAGACGTAGGCTCTAGTTTTTAGGCGCCCAAACAATTCTAAGATGCGTGCACGAATTGTCTCTTACCGACCCGGGTCGTTCTGTCTCCAGCATCTCCACTGATGGCCTGAATCGAAAGGAAGTCTTTCCAACAGACATGTGGTACCAAGACGAAGTGATCTACTCCTCAGTCCTCCTCAAAACTCCTGGCAGATGTACTCTATCCCCCCTGGTCAGCATCTGGTCTTGGACGATCAACTCCCCTCCGGAATCCTAGGGTCACAGTTCTAGTTGCGAAGAATCACTTGAATCAGGAACAAATCTCCCCGTTCCTTTTTCTACTCCTTCCCAAAACATCCAGATCTGTTACTTCCCCATCCTTGGAAGTCGTGCAGTATTTAAGTGTTGTCTCCTGGGAAACAGCGCATGCTTGTGGCCCAAACAGCAAAAAGACAGTGTTATAGCAATTAAGAATTGTTTCTAAACTCTTCACCAATGATCAAATAATCCCGGTTCCCAGTTGTACCTGTATCAATAGCCTCAGTTGTCTTGTACTGTACAATAGTCCTAGTTGAGTGTGTACCGATAAATAGTCATGTTTGCGTGTACTGTATCAATAGTTCCAGTTTGCTGTACCGTGATCAATAGCCCATTCAGTTTGTCTTGTACCTGCTATCAATAGTTCCAGTTGCACAGTGCTCACCGTGTCAATATCCCAGTTTGCTGCACGTGTATCAATAGATTCCAGTTTGCTGCACTGGATGCAAGAGTTCCGTTTTGAGTAGTCACCTGTATCAATAATCCCAGTTTGCTGCTACCTGTATCAATAGTACCCATTCTGCATTATAACCTCGTGCTGCAACGTCTGTATCATAAGTCCCAGTTTTGCTGATACCTTTGTATCAATAGTCCTCAGTTTGCTTGACCTGTATAATACATCCAGTGCTGCTACCTGTATCAATAGTTCCCAGTTTGCTGCACCTGTATCAATATACCTCAGTTTTGCTGACCTGTATCAAGAATCCCAGTTTGCCAGGTATCTGTATCAATAATTCCAGTTGCTGGCAACCCTATCAATAGCCTCATTTGCTGACCTGTATCCGTCATAACAGTTTGCTGTACATCCTGTATCAATAGTCCCAGTTTTTGAGACCTGTATCAATATCCCAGTTTGCTGTGTAACAGTATCAATAACCCAAAATAGATGTACATTTGTATCAATAATCCCAGTTTCATGTACCTGTGCAATAGCCTCAGTTTTCTTACCGTATCAATAGTCCTGGTTTGCTTTACCTGTATAAATAGTCCTAGTTGCTGTACGGTATCAATAGTTCCAGTTTGGCTTTACATGTATCAATAGCCTCAGTTTTCTGTACCTGCATCAATTATCCAGTTTGCGTTTACCCTGTATTTCACCATCCCAGTTTGCTGCACCTGTATCAATAGCTCAGTTTGCTGCACCTGTATCAATGTTCCAGTTTGCCCAGTACCTTATCAATAATCCCAGTTTGCTGCACCCTGTATCAATAGTCCAGTGTTGCTGGCCCACCTTATCAATCGCCTCAGTTTGATGCACCTGTATCAATAGTCCCAGTTTGCAGTACCTTGTATCAATAATCCCAGTTTGCTGTTGTACCTGTATCAATTAGCCCAGTTTGCATGCACCTGTACAATAGTTCCCAGTTTGCATTGTATCAATTAGCCTCAGTTTTTCAACCTATACTCAATAGTCCAGTTTTCGTACCTGTGTCAATAACCTCAGTTTGCTGCCACCTGTTCAATAGTCCAGGTGTGCTGTACCTGTATCAATAGGCTCAGTTTTCTGAACCTATATCAATAGTCCAGCCAGTTTGGCGTACCTGTATTCAATAGTCCCAGTTTGCTGCGTACCTGTATCAATAGTTCCAGTTTGCTGTACCTGTATCAATAGCCTCAGTTTTCTGTACCTGCATCAATAGTCCCAGTTTGCTGTACCTGTATCAATAATCCCAGTTTGCTGCACCTGTATCAATAGCCTCAGTTTGCTGCACCTGAATCAATAGTTCCAGTTTGCAGTACCTGTATCAATAATCCCAGTTTGCAGCACCTGTATCAATAGTCCCAGTTTGCTGCACCTTTATCAATAGCCTCAGTTTGCTGCACCTGTATCAATAATCCCAGTTTGCTGCACCTGTATCAATAGTCCTAGTTTGCTTTACCTGTATCAATAGCCTCAGTTTGCTGCACCTGTATCAATAGTCCCAGTTTGCTGTACCTGTATCAATAACCTCAGTTTTCTGCACCTGTATCAATAATCCCAGTTTGCAGTATCTGTATCAATAATCCCAGTTTGCTGCACCTCTATCAATAGCCTCAATTTGCTGCACCTGTATCAATGGTCCCAGTTTGCTGTACCTGTATCAATAGCCTCAGTTTTCTGAACCTATATCAATAGTCCCAGTTTGCTGTACCAGTATCAATAACCCAAAATTAGCTGTACATGTATCAATAATCCCAGTTTCCTGTACCTGTATCAATAGCCTCAGTTTTCTGTACCTGTATCAATAGTCCTGGTTTGCTGTACCTGTATCAATAGTCCTAGTTTGCTGTACCTGTATCAATAGTTCCAGTTTGCTTTACCTGTATCAATAGCCTCAGTTTTCTGTACCTGCATCAATAGTCCCAGTTTGCTGTACCTGTATCAATAATCCCAGTTTGCTGCACCTGTATCAATAGCCTCAGTTTGCTGCACCTGTATCAATAGTTCCAGTTTGCAGTACCTGTATCAATAATCCCAGTTTGCTGCACCTGTATCAATAGTCCCAGTTTGCTGCACCTTTATCAATAGCCTCAGTTTGCTGCACCTGTATCACTAATACCAGTTTGCTGTACCTAAATCAATAGTTCCATAGTTCCAGTTTGCTGCACCTGTATCAATAATCACAGTTTGCTGTACCTGTATCAATAGTTCCAGTTTGCTAGAAACTCATCCAGCTTTTTTTTGAAACTGACCAATGAACGTGCCATTACAACGTCCACTGGAAGACAGTTCCATAGCCTTACCGTTCTCACAGTGAAAAACCCTTTCCGAGCTTGAAGCCTAAACCTTTTTTCTTCAAGTCTTAAGGGATGTCCTCGTGTCCTTTGACATGTTCTATTGGTGAACAATGCCCCAGATAGTTTATTGTATGGCCCGTTAATGTATTTATACACAGTAATCATATCCCCAAGCAAGCGCCTTTTCTCCAGCGTACATAATTGTAACTTTTCCAGTCTCAAAAAAAAAAATAAATAAAAATTCCACCAAAGGAACTTTAAACGGTATATAAATTCTAAAAATTACATCTTAAGCTATAAATAAATACATGTAAGTAGCACTGTATTTTGAGCGTGTGAGTTGCTGCTGTGCTTCAATCCAGTACATGTTTGCACAGGTCAGTATCCTCTATCTGATAGCTGTGAAGTCAAACATGGTCAGTAATCACTATAAGCCAGAGCTGGGAAAGGGAATTTTCCACCATTCAATTCACACATACCAAATGTCGAGATTCAGCTACAGCAAAACTACACACATCAGAAGAGTTCATGATAATGATGACACTGTACTGACAGATCAACCAAAATGGTTCAGTGATAGATGGAAAGAATTATAGTTTCCTTTAATAAACAATTTTAAAAAATGATATTGCATGATATTGACATTGCTATATTAATGATTTAGTTGTTTTAATTAAAAGCTGTTTTAACTTTTTACATTACTTCTGTTCCTTTCACAGATAAACCAGACACCCAGAAAAAGATGCACTGATGTCAGAACTGAAGATGATGACTCATATTGGACCCATGAGACATAGCAATCTGTTAGGGGCCTGCACCGTCAGGTAATTTAAATGGGTAAATCACATTTCAATACAGAATATACAATGCTCCAATCAATTTTATCTGATAGACAAGGGGGAAAAGGGGATAATTTACAGTCAATCTTCCCTGTGCACTGCCTTTCCTGGCTGAGATACCCACATTTTCTGAATATTAAGAAGCAGGCACTGCACAAGCACAAGGGAGAAGAAGCAGGCAAAACTGCCACCCCCAATAAAGCTTGAATGCACATTCACAAATGGTGTCCTTGTCTTATACAAACATACATGCCAGATATTTTGTCATGTATTGCATTGCCTTTCCCAACCAGGTGATCTATCACTACCTGAAATCATATCATCCCGTAGGAACTTCTATTGCAGAAATGGCATTTATTCACATATTGATGCATTTACTGCTGACTATAAAGTTGGGTACACACAGTATCGATAAAAGACCAATACAATCGAACTTGACTGGATCAGCCTTTTATCAGTGCGTGTGTGGTAAAAAATGACGAACTCCTGTGAGATTTCTCGTCTGTGTCTGATTGACTATTGGTCCCTATACATTAGCATAACGAGCCAATAGAGGCCACTGGCCACCCAAACATTCTCCATATAAAGTAGAGCATTGGTAGTGTAGCCAGTTTTTAACCAAGACAGGCAGCATCCAATAGAATGAGTGTACTCCGCTTTACTCTCCACTGACTGACCTTAATGCAAATCAGTTTGTTTTAATGAGCAATTCATTTGTAAAACTTTGTGGAGTTTAGTTTTAAATTTAAGCATCTATCTTTGTACTTTATTATATAAAATCTATGAAAGTTTAGGTTACTTGGTTTATTTTGTTTTTTAATAAGTACATCACATTTTCATTCTATCTATATGATGTATAGGCCCATCTACCTCATTTTTGAATATTGTCATCATGGCGACCTTCTCAATTACTTAAGGATAGAAGAGAAACATTCACAAAACATGGACAGATTTATTAAGGACAATAACTCACCTTTTATCATTAACTTTACACAGGATCAAAAAAACAGGTAGGATTGGTTGGGGGGGGGGGGAAATCGTATTTCTATAATTTAGTTAGATGGTAGAGGCAGAATAAAGACTGAAGTTTGTTTAGTTCCTTTTTAAGTTAACAAATGCCTACCGTAAGGAAATATGCCTTCCTGGGACAGCTTGGAATTCTGCATGGGTAGTTATAAAGCATCAATATCACTAAAAACGATCGATAAAACATTTTACATATCAGATATTTTAGGACTGTATCATTATTACAATAAAGGTTGTATTTAAAGGGCATGTTCACCTTAAAACAAAAAACTGATGACTTGTCCGTATATGCGGCAATACAAACCAAACCAATACATTCTGGCAAAGGTATCAGCCTCCTCCCTTTGCTCAATGAGTTTTTTATAGTTAAACATGTGCAGTGGAGGCAGCAGAGGAAACAGCTGTCAATCATTGGTTGTGATGTCAGCGAGTACAACCTTGATTGACTGCATGGAGGGAGGGGCCAGTTACTCTGCCAGAATGGAACTAATTATCGAAATATTTGTTAATAATGCAGGTAATAAAGTGCTGAATATCGAGCTGAGGCCAGCTAACCGACAGTAACCAGTTTTTTGTTTTATACTGGGTTAGGGTGAGATGAAAAGTGAAGATAAAGAAGCAAATTGTTCACACACAAAAGCTAACCACTTTTCAAAAGGAGGTACTTTTGGGCAATGCAGTAATCTCACTAAGTGATTAGAGAAGCGCGGATAAGTATTACATCTCCCTGCATAGTTTTAATACCAGAAATCTTTAATTTAAATAGCCTCATTTATGTATCTGTATAAAGTGATCATAACCCAATTCTATATCAGTCCAGTATATAAGTTTATTATTTAGTCTATATTATTCCTAGCCTATCCATTCCATTTATCGATTACTGCTCTTCTCTGAACCCTCTCAATTTCACTAATGTACACTAGATTCTAAAAGTCCACTGAATGATCAATATGAGGCCGTACAGTGCTTTGTAAAGAGGAAAAATTCTAATTTTTCTTATGAAAACTAAACCTTCTTTATACAACTTAGATCTTCCTGCTCTGGTTGTTTCTGGATAATTTTTCAAGCGGATTCCCACCTAAATATTTTAGTCCATGAGATACCTGCAGGGAAAACGGCAACAAAGAGTGAACCGCAAAGGAACGAAACAAAAAACGAGGAAACGCACTCACAAAAAAAGAAAACAGGGGAAACAAAGTGACCGGACAGTATCTCGTCCAAAAATCGATTCGAAATCGGGCCAAACCCTCGATTGAAACTGGGTTCTATTAGAGACCACATTACACTCATTAACAAGAAGCCCTGGGTGCTGGATTCCCTTACCTAAAAGTTAATATTATTCTTTAGTTCTCCTTTAAAGTTTTAAGTTGACTTGCAATAATATTAAAATATGTAAATTTTCCATCTGTATACTTGCCATTTGTTATACTCCATACTTCCCATTTGCCTATTAACTGAAGTATAGAAAAAAACAACAGTTTTGTAGAATAAGGGGATTCCATTACTTTAGGTTTCGTTGTTATTTTCGTATTTTTTCTTTCTATATTCCTTTAGTGTAAAAACAGTAACCCCAACGGCAGGGGTCCTACATAACTGAAAATGAACACTGGAGCCTGACAAATCTCAGCAGATATGGGACGATTTATCATGCATGGTCAAAATGATCTTCAAAAGGAAATCGTAAGAAATTCTTAAAAAAAAAAAAATTGTATTTTATTTAGACTTTACTGTATGGTATTTTGTTTTTAAAAAGCCGTTTATTAAATATTCACTTGATTAATTTATGGACTATAAAAATTGTTAGTGGCATGTTCAACCCTCAAAATTTACATAGTTATACCCCCCCAAACACCAGAATGTTAGAAAGCTGACCAATATAGGATTAACCGTTATGCAGTGAAATGTTTTTTCCCTCCGTTCCTCTGTTTTCTTTCCAAGCTCTTTCACAAGCTTGCACATGCTCAGAGGAGGCAGCTAGGGAAATTGCATTCAGTTACTGACTGTGGTGTCAACTGTCACACCCCTAAATGGCAGCTGCTAACCAGGAAGCAGAAAAGGTGGTAATACAACACTGAGCAGCGTTACAGGTTAGACTTATCTCTCAGTCTCTAACTATTACGGTTTTAGGGGTTTGGGGGTGATTTACCTATATCCAATTTTACATTTGAAGGATAAACTTGCCTTTAATATCTCATAAAGGAACACAATACAGACATTTGAATTCTGTTTAGTACCACTCAATGATTTGATAGTTAGGATTTCTGGGATCAGGCAGTAATTTCTAGTAGGGATATTAGTGCATTGTTCCAACTTGTTTATTGGTTATACTTCCATCAGGACTGGTGACAATATCCCTCGCTGGTTCTTGCTATAGAATTACCACTTTATGGAGTGTTTACAGTGTCTGAGTTTAGTATGACATGCCTAGTATTAGCCATTACAATACTGATTATTTATTAGTTTTTCCTAAAGGGTATCTCCACCATGAAAAAAATACTTTGCTATAGTGTAGCCCATCCCCAACCTCCAAATTCGTTATGTAAAAGAAGCAGAAAATGTACTTACACTCCTTATTCCCCCAGCGCTCTTCTCCAGCCCTCTGCATGCCTGAAGTTGCAAGCAGGGGCCGGACTGGCAGCTGAGCCTGTGATTGGCTGAGAAGCAGCCAATCCCAGATGTGACTGCCAGCAATGAGAGAGCTGAGGGAATGGAGGAGCAGAAGAACATTTCTGCTGCTTGTTTTACAAAACAAACTTGGCAGTTGGGGGTGGGCTACACTACAGCAAAAGCTTTCATAAGTATGGGGTAAAGAAGCCAAAATGGATTCAGGTGGATGGAAGGAGGGGGGGGAGGGTTGAAACCTCAACAAGGTCAGAAGAATCAGGGACCGATAACTCGACAGCTCTTCTCTTCACTTTCTGGAACTTTGAAAAGGCCCTGCAGGAGAACTATAAGGTGTAAGGTAAGTTTTGAACAATATACAGTGGGGCAAGTAGTGGGTTAACTTTTGTTTTTGGGGGTGGACATGCCCTTTAAACATACAGACAGACTAAGTGTAGCATCTTGTAAATCAAACGAAGAATAGGAAAGAACTGGTAGACTACACACATTAACAAATTGCCAAAAGTGCTCTTTATTGTGCTATACACACAACATGTTTGGATCTTTAATGATCTTATCAAGTTCCTTCCTATTCTTCGTTGATTTACAAGTTTGGATGCTGGAGTGGCATATCGGAAGTGATGAACTGAGGGCAGCTAGAGAATAGGTGGTATCCTTGAATATGTATTAAGTGAAGCATCTAAACAATGCAAGATTAAGTAATTAAGTACATTGTGGAATCGCCATCAGGGAAGCAGTCTGGCATGAGACAGGACAAGACCCCCAATAAGGGTCACCTAACTCACTCAAACAACTTTACATTCTCTGAAACTACAATTTGAGAGAGGTAAAGTGGTCGTACTCCCATATTTATCTGTGCCTGTCTGTCCGTAAATTATAAATGTTTAATGACTGCTCCTAATTGCCCCCACCTCTCTTAGGGCTAGGTCCCACTACTGCGTGTCAAAGAGCGGTTCACGCTTCCGGTTCACATTGCCAATGCAAGGCTACTGGTAGTTCCCACTATGTGCGCTGCGGCGTAGTCCGTTATTGGTTTGCATGCATTCGCGAATTTTCATGTGGATTACATGTGTACCAATAACATTGAAATTGCCTAGAATGTAGCGCACACAAAGTTCACGCACAGAGCGCATTGCAAAAATCCTGAGTAAGGGACTTACCTTACACACTGCCTACTAGCATTGTCTACGACACATATAAGTTCTGCACAGCCCCACTATAGACACTGCTCTGCCTTACACATCCCCATCCCTTCCTTCTTTTCTCTGCTGATGCTAATAATTGTTGCAAAAAGTGTGGTGGCAGGTGGCCAAGGATCCTAGTAAGGATATGGGCAAATATTATAATTTCTGCTTCTGGAGTGACAGGTCTTTCAAATTATTTCTCAGGATTTACAGCTCAGATTAAGTTTTGGAGGTTAATCTGAGGTTTCATGCTACTAGCTTGTAAAAAACATTTAAGGCTGAGGCTACACTGCTGCATGTAATAGCTTGTTGCCGTGCAATTGCTAAAAAATGCAGCTCGTATGCTCTCCTATTACCGGATCGCAGCGCAACGCACAGCATTCTTTGTGTGACCAGAGCAATTGCTCAACATAGTAGGCCACACCAGATCACGCATAAAACGCTGTGGTGTGGCCTAGCCTAAATGTCTATTGCGTTGTGTGCGCTACGCAAAGTCCAAATATTTTGATTTCATGCAAACCTATGCTAATCTGTAATACATTATACAGTGAGGGTTTTACACCACAATCCCATTTCCAGGAGGGGGGCAGAGAGAGGAAGAGAGTTGAGAAAGAGAGGAGAGAGAGAGAGAAAGCGAAGAGGGGAGAGAGGAGAAAGAGAGGAGGAAGAGAGAGTGCAAGAAGGGGAGAGAGAGAGAGAGAGAGAGAAAGAGAAGGTGGGAGAGAGAAGAAAGGCAGGGATGGGGGAGAGTGAGAGAAGGGAAAGAGGGGAAGAGGTCTTTAAATGCAGGGTTGAACAATTCTTAAAGTATCAGGGGTTTGCTGGTTTAAGAGATTCAGCAGAGAAAAAGGTAGAGGGAGATGTGTAAGCAGGCAGTGTCCATGGTGAAGCTGTGCAGAACTTATAAGTGTCACAGACACTACAAGAAGGCAGAGGTTAGGGAGGAGTGGGCATGAGGAGACTCACTGAACATTAAGTATATGTCCACCCTTAATTTACATTTTTAGTATATAATAGTAAATGTGCCCCAGCCCCAAACGCTATAATACTTTTCTAGAAAGTCCCCAATAGTTACTTACCATGCCTCGCTCTTCACGCACTCCCCAGGCCCTCTACTTGCACAGAAATGCAAGCAGGGGCGGGACCGGCAGCCGATCTGTGATTGGTGCGAGGCAGCCAATCAAGGATGCGGCTGCCGGCTTTCAGTGGGCGAAGGAGCGAGGCATGGTAAGAACCTATCTGGGGACTTTCTAAGAAATTATTAAGCAGTTTGGGCTGGGAGCACATTTACTATATATACATAAAGGGATTACGTAGGGGAGGGAGACCAGAGGGGGGGAGAGGAGGGGGAGAAGTGCTGCACTGCGCATGCAAAATTCTCCCGGAGGGGGAGACAGGAAGCAGAGTCCTATATGGACTCTGCTCTCCTCCGGTGGGCAGTTTTTGGACTTGGGGGGGATTTGGAGAACCACTTGGAGCTGGGATGTAAGGTAAGGATTTTATTACACTACACAGTGGGGACAGTAGTGGGGGGAATTATAGGTTTGGGGGTGGACATGCCCTTAATATTTTAAGCTAGAGATGGACTAGACTTGAACCTGAGTTTGAGTCGAACATAACAATTTCGAACGGACTCTGGCTTCTCGAATATCCCGGACCCGGATTTTTCAGACTTTAGAACTTTCGGACTTTCGATAATTATCTAATGTTCGTAGTCGTGGTTTCGGGAATAATCAGACCGTTTGAAACGAACCGTATTATGAGCCGTTCGCTACCCTCGAAAGATGTTTGATTCCGCTAACCCTCAAATTTATGGTTCTATTTTGAGTAACCCTCGAAAGTATGTTCGGTAACCCGAATTGGCCGTAACCCTCGAATGTAGCTTGCGCAAAACCTGACAATTGACCCGCTCGTGTTTAAGAAGTGTTTTAAACAGGTTTGGGGATAGATGACATGTTCCCCAGAAAAAAAGTTTCAAGCAAAAATTGTTTGAGGTGAGTATAGTGACCCTTTAAGCAGAGATAATAGGGTTAGAAACCTGCAATCCATCACACATTAACTGAACATGTCTCAAATATTGTCAGTTTTTTTTAGTTACATTTATAAAGTTTTTATTTTTCCCTTATTAAAGATATTAAATATGAAAATACAAGGCAATGTGAAGACGAAGATAAATGTTCTTACCTTTGAAGACCTGCTGTGCTTTTCATATCAGTTGGAAGGGCATGGAATTCCTTGAGTCAAATCTGTACGTTTCTGTTTTTTTTTTTTATGGTCACCACTTTTGATAGAATTAAACAGATATGTACAAATGTATGGCTATTAGAGATGTCCGAACTTGCAAAATCCGGTCCGCACGGATCCGCAAATTTTCGAAAAAATTCGAAAATTCGCGAGCGGACCCATTAAATTGAAAAATTCCCTTGAATTACTAGATTTTTCGTATTTTCGAAAATTTTCGAAATTAGGGTTTCCGCGTATTTTCAAAAATTTTCGAAAATACGAGAAAACTAGTATTTTCGAAATATATATTTCCGAAAATACGAGTAATTCTCGTAATCTCGAAAATTTTCGAAAAGTTATTTATGAAAATAAAAGAAATCCTTGCATTTTCGAAAATTTTCGAAATTACATGTTTTTCTCGTATTTCCGAAAATTTTCGAAATGTTTTTTCCGAAAATATGAAAAATCCGCGAATCGGAAGTTGGAAGGCGGAAAATCCGGAAAAACCCACCTTCGCAAACGGGATAAATCCGCCTAATGGATGTGTCAGTGTTGCCCCTAAGCTTGTGTGCTTGTGCGCAAGCACACACTCTACAGGCCTGTGCACGCCACAATCTGGAATGTAAGTGATGTATGGTGCGCAAAATGTAATTTTGTATGGACACGTCAAATTTATTTCTGGGAACACAACAATTTAAGTTAGAAGGAACAGCTATGTGTAACAACATTTGATATCTACACACAGGACCCCCCAAAGCCTATTGACTAATGCTCTCCAGGACTTTGAAGATTTAAGATCTTTCAGATCCTGTCTGTCATTTTTCCAAAATTGTCTTGTGTGTACCCAGCTTTAGGCCACACTGGACCACACAATATGTGTGTGAAAAGAGGGCGTGCATTTGTGCGCATTACATGCACGTATGGTCCATTATCCATGCGATATGCAAAATATTCTGAAATTAAAGCTCATGTGATTTGCAAAAAATGGTGATTGCATGGACTCCATAAACGGAATGCAGCACATGCAATGTAGCCATCCAATCACAATGCCCTGACATGCAGCGCTCACGCTCTTACAGAGTGCATGAGAAATGCGTAGTGTAGCCCTTAGCGCTGTTCCTGAGTCATCTGCTCTGCGGTTATGTTTGTGCGGGTTAATAAGAGATTAGTTAGGTTTTCAGTAAGAGAGGAAGCTACCATACTGTTCCTTAGCTGAGATTAACAGGGTCAGAAGTAAAAATGTAAGGGAGATTCAATTAAAAGTTCTTATCATTAAAAATAGTGCTAAACCTATAGATGTTAGCTTTCAAATGTTAAATAAGATCTGACTGGTTGGGGCAAAATTGAAATATTTTAATGATAATAATATCTTTTATTGAATCTCCCTGAAAATTATTTTGAATCTCCCTTGTTTGTTTTGCTTAAGTTACCCTTTATATTTTCTATGTGGACAGCCACAATAGAAAAGGTATTAATAGGTGCCTGCCTTATTGACCAGTGCACAATGGTACCTGCTAGCTGCGCTGTCTATAACAAGATATTTGCTAATGACTAGCTGACTTGCAGATGGGTGTATAGTAATGTAGTTTGTTTCTTGCTATTAGACCATTGCCATAAAGATAGCCTTGTCAAGACCAGCTGTTGGGCATCATTCTGTGATTGTCTGACCATACTTTTATTTTGTGCAAAATAACCCTTTAAATTATCAAACAAATGTCAAGGCTAAATCCACACTGTAGAGATGGTAATTGTATCTATGGTTTCCCCACACAGTGCATCCACAGGGATCTCGCAGCAAGAAATATCTTGGTGACCTGCAGAAAAGTGCCAAAATATGTGACTTTGGACTTGCCAGAGTATTGTCAATGACCCAAACTATGTAGTTAAAGGCATGTAAGTGATCTATTGCTTTTATGATGCTTCAAACGGACTTGGGACAGGGAGTTCTTTTACATGGGACAGCAGCTCAATGCAAGAGGTAGAGACTAAAGATTCCTACACGTGTGTTGCAGGGCCGACCCATGAGCATAATGTGTAATGAACGTCCGATTCAGCCGATGATTGTTCCGTTGCCTGATTTGCCAGGCGGATCATCAATAAGCCCCAAATGAACAGACGTTTTGCCCAACATTCATTACACATTGTGCGTCGCGGGTCAGCCCCATGATCAACAGTGTGTATAGCCTTAAGATAAACAATAAAAACAACTTCAGGAGTTAACAGTTACAGCACATGCAGGACAAGGCTAGATTAGAATACAGTTTAGGTCCAATGACTAGAGGCCTGTGCCATAGTTTGTGCTTTGTGCTGATCTTTGGGAGATCTAGTGTGCATCTTTTAAATTACTGAACTGTATTTTTACAAAGCTTTTTACAATGGATGGCTGACATTGTTCCTTGTCTGCACCACCTTAAAGTGACCCTTAAAGGGCATGTCCACCCCCAAAACTATAATCCCCCCCAGTAATGGCCCCATCATGTAGTGTAATAAAATCCTACCTCACATCCCAGCTCCATATGGTTCTCCTTAGTCCCCCCAAAGTCCCAAAAACTGCCCACCAGGAGGATAGCAGAGTCCATATAGGACTCTGCCTCCTATCTGGCCTCCGGGAGAAGTTTGGATGCGTACTGCAGCCCTTCTCCCCTCCTCTCTCCTCCTGTTAGGATTCCTCCCTCTAGCATAAAACCCTTTCCATATAACATTCCCCCTGTACCCCCAGCCCCAACGCTATATTTTTATTATTATAAGTGCCCCAAACTTTACTTACCTTCCTCTTTCTCCGCCGCAATGAACTCTCGGCAGCCGCGTCCGGGATTGGCTGCCGCTCAGCCAATCACAGACACGACTGCGTCCTGCCCCTCGCTGCATTTTCTCGCAAGCAGAGGGCCTGGCAGTGCGGCGGAGGAAAGAGGGAAGGTAAGTAAAGTTTGGGGCATTTTCTAATATAAAAATATAGCGGTTGGGGCTGGGGGGACAGGGGGAAGTTATATAAAAAAACAATTTTTCAAGGATGGACATTCCCTTTAAGTGGAATTAGGTAGGAAACCTGATTTGAATTAGTTTTGCAGTTAATAAAAACATAGCTGTTAACTGCTTTTGTTAACCACATGGGGATGGGGCTTCTGAATTCCACAAGTAACGCAATGTGCATGTGTGTCCCGTGGGTGGGGGAAGGAGCAATACTTATGATCTAGAAGCGTCATGAACATGAACATATAGTAAAATTATAGGAAAAAAAAGAGTGGAAAGCTTTAAGCATATATTTTTTTGGTGACTTTTTTATGGATAACTTATACAAAGTTAACCTTTAGATTTATGCTACGTTATACATTAAAGCACAACTGTACTGATGTTGCTACCTACCCTGTGGCCAGGGCTAACTAATGGGAAGACAAGTTCTTTTAGAAGCACTTTTCCCTTGTGAGATCTCAGACGTGAGAGTAGTGGAGCTTAGTAATACAGTTGTCTTTAACTATGTGCTTTGTGTTTTGTGTTTTTAAGGCCCGTCTTCCAGTTAAATGGATGGCACCAGAAAGTATTTGACGGATTATACACCATAAAAGTGATGTTGGTCATTGGCATCTTATTGTGGGAGATATTTTCATTGGTAAATAATATTTCCTATAATGTTTTTGTCCTGTTTGGTTTCTTGTTCACAGAATGTTTTCCCTATTCCCGCAGGGGTAAATCCGTATCCTGGCCTGCAGGTTAATGCCCACTCTACAAGTCCTACAGAGTGGATTTAAGATGGACCAGCCATTTTATGCCACTGATCAAATGTAAGTTTTATGCTAGATTTATGGAAAGATTGCAGAGATTGAATAAAATATGCTGAAGCACACAAATAAATATTATACAGTGTTATCTTTCGTCAATTGATCATAGTATAGAGCTGAAATTTGTAAGTAGGTATGTGAGCAGCAGGCAGTTGAAGCTCTTCTTCCCCCCTTATGTGAGTAGGAGGAGACACCTCAATGAAGCACAGTACAGTCTAGCAAGGGAGCATGCTTTGTGGCAAATGTGGACAAGGGTTTGTGGTCTTCTCAACCTGTGACCAGACATCCCACTTTGCCAAATGTACAGAGCGGGAGGGGGCGGAAGGGGACGGAGAGTGGGGGTGGGGAAGGCGGAGTTAGGGGAGTTCTGAGCGGGAAGTGGGTGTTCCAGAAATACTATAACCACATGTGCACACAGGCATGCTGAGTACAACTGCTAGTTACTACAAAGTTATGGTTCCCTGCACACACAACAATACCAATGTACAATCAGTATTGGGCAAGAGAAAAACTGCTATATGGTCCTCATAAGAGGAAAAAATTTACCTTTCTGAAACGGCATGCAAGGATTACACTGGTGTTGCCTTCAGTTAGTCAGTGGTGCAGGAATATATTTTGGCCAGTATAACATTTTGTTATGTTGTACTAATATATTATATTATTATTGTGGATTTATATAGCGCCAACATCTTCTGTAGCGTTTACAATTACTATATACAATCACATCAGGCCCTGTCCCGAAGGGCTTACAATCTAAGCACATTATTTGACCACACAAAACTGTCAGTATGTCTTTATGATGTTGAGGAATCCCTGAGTGCCCGGAGGGAACCAATGCAAGCACGGGAGAACATACAAACTCCAGGGTGCCTCTGTGCTGCCCAATATATTATGATAAAATAATAAATATACAGTGTTTTAATAAAAGTTCTTATTGTTTAAAATGGTGCTAATTTTGCCCCAACCAATCAGATGTTAGCTTTCAAATGGTAAATAAGATCTGATTGGTTAGGGCAAAATTGGCATCATTTTAAACGATGAGAACTTTATTGAACTTCCCTGTTAGTATATTATGATAAAATGTCTGTGCAATTAATGTCATGACTGTCAATGTATGGCTGCAATGACTAATAAAGAACACATTGCTTGCTACAGCTGCAACAGTTTGAAAATCATGGATGACAGAAATATTGATATAAAATTATTTATTAGAATGGAGCGTCCTGCCACCTAGTGGCCATTTGGCTAATCTCACTAACAAGCAAATCTTTAGTCTGTGTTTTTTAACCTAATATCTTTTATTTGTAAAGTTTCAAAACAACACGTAAGGATGAACCATATATAAACTACAAATATTTTCACAACACTCACCATCTCCTCTGTGTCTCTCAGTGAAGATATGTTACCTTAAAGCACACTGGCCCCTCTCGCTCTCTGCTGCCTCCTTTATGGCTTTGTGAGTTCTTTGTGAGCTTGCACAGCTGTAACACAGACTTCTTGTGCAGCCATCTAAGTCTTGGCCATGACATCAACGACTCCTTGGCTGACGGCTAGCACCTGCAAAGCCATGAGAGAGCAATAAGAGAATGATGGATTTCAATGTTAGTGTTCTTCTTTTAGGAATGCCGGGAGAAAGGTTTTAGGGTGTACTAAGAAAAAAAATAGGGGGTGAAAATGACCTTATACAGTTTTATTTTAAAATGAAACACCCTGGTTTTATGGATATGGGTTGTAAATCCAAGGCAACATTTTTAGATAATACTCAGATAATACACCAAAGCGATTATGTAAATTCTAAATGGTGATCAGCCATGTGATCAGTTACAATCCATACTTAGCTATGTCATAATTACAATCCATACTTAGTTATGTCATCAGCTACAATCCATACTTAGCTATGTCGACAGTTACAATCATACTTAGCTATGTCATCAGTTACATATCATACTTAGTTATGTCATCAGTTACAATCCATACTTAGCTATGTCATCGTTACAATCCATACTTAGTTATGTCATCAGCTACAATCCATACTTAGCTATGTCGACAGTACAATCCATACTTAGCTATGTCATCAGTTACAATCCATACTTAGTTATGTCATCAGTTACAACCATACTTAGCTATTTCATCAGTTACAATCCATACCTAGTTATGTGTCAGCTACAATCCATAATGCTATGTCGTCAGTTACAACTCTATATTTAGCTATGTCGTCAGTTACAATCCATACTTAGTTTGTCGTCAGTTACAATCCATACTTAGCTATGTCGTCAGTTACAATCCATACTTAGCTATGTCGTCAGTTACAATCCATACTTAGCTATGTCGACAGTTACAATCCATACTTAGCTATGTCATCAGTTACAATCCATACTTAGTTATGTCATCAGTTACAATCCATACTTAGCTATTTCATCAGTTACAATCCATACTTAGTTATGTCGTCAGCTACAATCCATAATTAGCTATGTCGTCAGTTACAATCTATATTAGTATGTCGTCAGTTAAAATCCATACTTAGTTATGTCGTCAGTTACAATCCATACTTAGCTATGTCGTCAGTACAATCCATACTTAGCTATGTCGTCAGTTAAATCCTACTTAGTTATGTCATCAGTTACAATCCATACTTGCTATGTCATCAGTTACAATCCATACTTAGCTATGCCATCAGAACAATCCATAATTAGCTATGTTGCCAGTACAATCCATACATAGCTATGTCATTAGTTACAATCCATACTTAGCTATGTCATCAGCTACAATCCATACTTAGTTATGTCATCAGCTACAATCCATACTTAGCTATGTCATCAGTTACAATCCATACTTAGCTATGCCATCAGTAACAATCCATACTTAGCTATGTTGCCAGTTACAATCCATACATAGCTATGTCATTAGTTACAACCATACTAGCTATGTCATCAGTTACAATCCCTACTTAGTTATGTCATCAGCTACAATCTACTAGCTATGCGACAGTTGCAATCATACTTAGCTATGTCATCAGTTACAATCCATACTTAGCTATGTCATCAGTTACAATCCATACTTAGCTATTTTATCAGTTACAATCCATACTTAGTTATGTCGTCAGCTACAATCCATACTTAGCTATGTCGTCAGTTACAATCCATACTATACTTTGCATGGTGACCTCTCTAGCAGACTTTACCCTTTACATCAAACTGACATTAATGTGTATTTTTATTTTTCTCTACATTCTTATTTTAAGATCTGTTTCCCCCACAGATACTTCCTGATGCAATCCTGCTGGGCTTTTGATTCTAGGAAAAGACCATCTTTCCCAGGGCTTGTTTCCTTTCTGGGGATCAGATTTCAAATACAGAAGCTCTGGGATGTAAAATGCACTGGTATGTAGAGAGTGACAATGAGTGACAATGCTAAGAACAATGCCGCACATTTTATTGCTGCTTTGGGAATATTATCAACACAGTAGCATTGGATTGCAGTAACATCTGCCCACAGGTTAAATGGAGTTGTGTATCAAGCGTAAATCATGGGTCAGTCTATCCCATGTCTGTTCTTATCTTTCCTTTGTAAAATAATTTTAATACATCCATTTATTGTAATAGGAATCTAGTAGAATGATGGAACATGAAAAGGTTCCCAGAGGGGCTTCACCAGACTCCTGGCTCCCACATTTAAACTTAACATCAGTTTTATGTTACAAACTGATATTTAAGTAAGATACAGATATTACACAGAAATGCAACTATTAACTTTGATCAACATGCTCTCATTCCCCCTTTAATGGGTACACATAGAGACAACAGTCCAGAGCTTCAGGTGGAGGATAATGAAGCGAACCCAATCTTAGCACAGCTCTGTGCCTCTAAATGTATACTTAACTTTTTTCAGTTTCATTGAAGATCGGAAGCAAAGGAGCTATGTCTTACTTCCTGTTCTTCAATTAACAGCCAGGGGTGAACACAGAGTGAACATATAGAGAGAAGGTAGCAACCTTGCCCCAAGTACTATAATTTAAAAGTTCCTGTGGCAGGGAGGTAGGATTGATTTCTACCTCCCAATATCATTTGTTGAGGATCTACAGCACATACAGTTTCTACCTACAGGGTTAGTGTTCCTGGTTTTAGTATAAAGATAGAGCTGAAGCACTTCCAACAAATGTACAATGATATATAAGCACTTAAAACATTGGTTTTCTGAACATTTTGCTCATAAACAATCAATCCACAGATGACACTGGGTCCATCTGGCATTTTCCTGTTTGATATACTGTCTCTTCCTTCCATGTGCAGGTTTATCAGAATACGGATCGGCCCAGAAAAAGTTCATTGTCTCCCAATCACGGCACCAACAGGATCAACCTGGACAGTATTTCTGCAGATGAGCCCCTTATCTAAGGGCCTCTAGGTGTTGGCTTTTCATTTGATGTTGTATGGTGTTCTGGACATTTTTTTGTGTTCTTGCCCTCCCACACCTGAGAGAGAGACATCAGAGGTCAATGGGTAGAAGGTAAAAGGGCACAATCTTCCCCTCCCCCCACACTAATAAAGGTGCCAGGGACTCAATGCAAACTGTCCTGGGGGCAGCACCAAGCCATGTGTTCAGGCTGCAAGAAGGAAGGCCAGGGTGATGGGACACAATCAAAGGATTAATGAGCTCCTATGAATCACATAACAAAAATATCTAAAGGAGAGTCTACCCATAAACAAATTTTTCCTTGTATGTTTCACTTATATTTCTATGTAATCCCTAATCAAAGATACATCTTAACATTTTAAAGTACAGAGAGCCATAGAGTTACTGCCCCCTCTGTTAGTGTTAAGCTCAGACATGCTCAGTTTGATTTACCCAGGGACAGAAAGTGGAAACTCCACAGCTATTTTGTATCTCTCTGTGTACAGTGAGGGTGAGTTAAGAGGAGGGGAAGGTAGAAGAATTTCTACTGTACCTGTATGTTAGCCAAACTCAAGTGTAACAACCAGGTCTATGGAAAATATGGGGGAACACACTTTGATGTGTTTAAATTGATTGATTGAGGGGCAGAAGACTCATGCAGTAATATATAAAACAATTTGATTGCACTGGAACCATAAAGCTGAGTGAGGGCCTGGAATGGCAGTCGATACACACTATATCTTTCAGATATTGCCTCTTCCCTTAATTCATTGCCCCTTTGGAAGCTTTTAAACTTCATCATTCTACTAGATTCCTCATTGCAAAAATGACATATTAAAAAAAAGGAAGATACGAACAGACATAGGATAGTCGGACCATGTTTGCACGTGAAACACACGGTTTTTGTGTATGGGTGGTCAGTGGGCCCCGATGATCCTACTTGGCAGATCACCAACACACAAATTGATTCCCACACACAGACATTTACTACAGAACACCCTATGGTTACTGTCAATTTATTTTTACTCACCTCAAACTTTAGCACAGGAAGATAAAATGATAGCTAAGTATGGATTGTAACTGATGACATAGCTAAGTATGGATTGTAACTGATGACATAGCTAAGTATGGATTCTGATGACATAGCTAAGTATGGATTGTAACTAATGACATAGCTATGTATGGATTGTAACTGGCAACATAGCTAAGTATGGATTGTTACTGATGGCATAGCTAAGTATGGATTGTAACTGATGACATAGCTAAGTATGGATTGTAACTGATGTAACTGATGACAGAAATAGTAGGATTGTAACTGACGACATAGCTAAGTATGGATTGTAACTGACGACATAGCTAAGTATGGATTGTAACTGACGACATAACTAAGTATGGATTGTAACTGACGACATAGCAAATAGATTGTAACTGACGACATAGCTAATTATGGATTGTAGCTGACGACATAACTAAGTAGGATTGTAACTGATGAAATAGATAAGTAGGATTGTAACTGGATACAACTAAGTATGGATTGTAACTGAATGCATAAAGCTAAGTATGGATTGTAACTGTCGACATAGCTAGTATGGCTTGTAACTGACGACATAGCTAAGTATGGATTGTAACTGACGACATAGCTAAGTATGGATTGTAACTGACGACATAACTAAGTATGGATTGTAACTGACGACATAGCTAAATATAGATTGTAACTGACGACATAGCTAATTATGGATTGTAGCTGACGACATAACTAAGTATGGATTGTAACTGATGAAATAGCTAAGTATGGATTGTAACTGATGACATAACTAAGTATGGATTGTAACTGATGACATAGCTAAGTATGGATTGTAACTAATGACATAGCTATGT